>JAYKKT010000067.1:0-600000 GCA_036023115.1 Brasenia schreberi
GAAATACCTTAAGGGATACAAAGCAAGGCATGAAGCGAAGAGCGTGCATGTCTTCTCATGATAAGATGGAGGTCTCTTTTGGGCCAAGTGCGAGAGCCCTATATCCGAAGGATGCGCAGTAATGCTCATCCTGGATAATTTCAAAAGCGAGTTAAAAACCCTTCTCTCGCTCCATGAGGACTTCAACTTTCCATAAGTTGATCAAAAGGCCTCCCTTTTCGAACCAACTTACGAAAAGGGACATACGACCACTTATGGAAAGGAAGTGCCGTTCTCCAAAAGACCCGTTTGGAAAAGCCCATCGCATATGGGCTGCCCACAACGGACAAAAGGGGCAAAGCCCAGAAAAATCGCCAATGTCCAGGTGGGGTGGATCCAGGCATGGCGGGCACTTCCAAAAATTTTGAAAAAATAGAAAATAAGAGAGAACGTAATTTTCAAAAACCGAATTAAAAAACGGGAGTACACTCCGCTCGGGCAACCTGTGTCGGAGGTCCTAGACCTCTTACTTGCCCACAGGCATGATCGAACTCCCTGAAATCCCCGAAGGAGTCACGTCCAAAGGGGGGTATTTAAACCGATTTTGGGAGTATCATCCGGCGACCTAAAGGCCATGATACCAACGCTGCTTCTCTTTTAAATAAAATCGAGAACTTGATAGCAGAGGCCGGCTCCAGGTCACTGCGGAACCTGAGCCACCTCAAGCTATCTTCAACGGAACCCTTTCCCAAACACGCCAGTGGCAGTGGGAAAGGAAAGGAGGTATGTACCCTCACCATTTCCAAGGAACTGCAGCGCAAAAGCCAGAACCTGGTCGACCTGCTTGTGCGCCCATCCTTGTACTATACAAGAGGCCCGCCCAAGTCGTCATCGGGGACCACCAAAAGTGGAAACCCCGGCAAAACCAGTTTTGAAAATTCAAGGTTCTCCTCAGCTCATCCTTAGAGCCAAGTCTAGCGCAAACCCTAGGCTGGTCGTGGGGAAGTCACTTAGATCCGGGAGGATCTACCAACCCCCGCACCTTCAAGGTGCTCAAAAGGTGGTCAGTGTGCCTGGCCCCTCAAAAGCATGTATCCCTAGTGGTCTGCCAAAAGCAGATAAGGACAAAATCATCCTAAATCCTTATGATTTCGAAAACCACCTTTCAAAGATTCCTATTCACATGTCTATCCTAGAGCTTATCAAAACCTCGCCTAGGCATAGACTTGTCTTAGAGAAAATTCTAGAAAGGGCCAAGGTTGATTCAAACATAAGTCCGGAATCCTTGTCTGCCCAAGTGGCTTTATTAGGAGCAAAATCGCCCATCACCTTTTCGGAAGATGATGTAGATAGACCCTACGAAACCCATAACCAGGCCCTGCATATCGAGGTGGTTCTAAACAACCACTCTCTGGACAGGTGCCTAGTCGATGGTGGAGGAGGGCTCAACACTCCTTCCACTTCATGTGGCGTACAAAATCGGAGTCACCTTGACTTCAGTGAACCCAAGCCCCATCGTTATCACTGGATACGATGGGAATGCGTCTAGACCTTTAGGATCCATCGAACTCCCAATGGAAACGGGAGGGATCGAGACACACGGGGGTGTTCCATGTCTTGGACATCCACCCCCATTATAACCTGTTTACTGGGAAGACCCTGGATACACAGTTTGTGCGCGTGCCATCCACCTTCCACAGGTGTGTCAAGATCCCTTTTAGGGACCAGGTCGTAGTGATCCTAGGTGAGAGTCACCCACAGCTTCAGGGGATCATAAACTCCCCTTGTTTATCGAGCTCCCAGGCCCATGAGGCTAACCTGGGGCAAATTATGGTTGAGCCACCTCGGCTCGTGTTGAACAACCCTAGGAAGGTTGTATGTGTGAAGGGGCCGCCCAAAGCAGGCCCCCTCCCGACTCTAATCCTCCTAGGAAAACCCAAGCGTTCCCTATTTCCAAAACCCCTGGACAAAAGGCCATACAAGCCTAATATGGACGATAGCATGTTCCAGGACCACGACTTGTATCCCATCTTTTCAAAAAACAAAAGGTCGTGGAACATGTTATTAAACATGGGCTACACGCCCTACAAAAGTCTAGGGGCACAAAATCAGGGTCTCCTAGAGCCCATCCTTCCTAGGGCCAACCCAAGCCGATATGTGATCGGCTATACTCCCCGAATACCGCCGGAGCCACCCCCTGTGACCACTTGGGTCAAGGGTGCCCCGGAGCCTGCCTTAGAAGAAACCTATGGTTTAGACCTCCTATTCCGAGTCTAACCCGTAGTGTTTTCCCTTTGTAGGTATGACGGAAGATCCCTTTTTCTAAAAATACCAAAAACATTTGAAAACTTAAAATAAAGAAAAAAATTGAAAAACAAGAAAAACCAAAAACAATGGAAAAACAAAAACTCAAAAAAAGAGTGCTTTGTGTAGTTCCCAAAGTTCTTGTTTTACAAAAACCCAAAAAAATCGAAAATTTGGAAAATACCAAAAAGATTTTGTACATAGCTGCTCCTGGTAAGACTTTGGCGAAAGAAAAGGATTTCGAAAGAAACGTCGTCTGCATAGCCACACCAAAAATTTCGAAATCACTTGAAAATCCAAGTACAAAACCAGGTTATTTTGAAAACCACGCATCAAGTTCCCTCGGGTTTATAGCCCACGAGAATGATCAAAGCCCAGAAGTGGATCCCCTTGAGGAAGATCCTACTTCTGAGCTCCCAGAATTTCATAGAATTCTCGATTTTGAAAGACCTTCCCAATCAGTAGGAAGAGATTTCGTAGAGGTGAACCTAGGGGATGATTCCAATCCCAAAACCATCAAAATAGGCGCATGCTTGCATGAAACTGAAAAGTTAGCATTCATTGCATTTCTACGAACCTATTTAGATGTGTTTGCATGGACGTATGAAGACATGCCGGGCATAGATCCCAGCATAGTCGAGCATCGTCTTCCCTTAGATGCAGGTGTAAAACCCATAAAGCAGAAGCTTAGGAAAATACACCCGAATGTACACACGCAAGTGAAAGAGGGTTTAGAAGATCTGCTAAAAGCCGGATTTATAAAACCCATTGCGTATTCTGATTGGTTGTCAAATATCGTTGTAGTTCGAAAAACCAATGGGAAAATTCGAATATGCATCGATTTCAGAAACCTGAATAAAGCCACTCCAAAGGATAATTATCCTTTACCAAACATAGATTTGATAGTCGATAGTACTGCAAGTCATGAAATGTTTTCATTCATGGATGGCTATTCAGGCTATAATCAAATCAAACTAAGTCCACGAGATCAGGGTAAGACCGCCTTCACAACCCCATGGGGCACATATTGCTATACAGTCATGCCCTTTGGTTTGAAAAATGCTGGCGCAACATACCAACGAGCCATGAACACGATCTTTCATGATCAAATTCATGAGCTTGTAGAAGTGTATGTAGATGATCTCTTGGCGAAATCCAAACCCGATGCATCATATCGAATGTTTACAAAAGATTTTCGAAAGGCTTAGGCTTTACAAAGTAAAGCTAAACCCTAAAAAATGTGTGTTCGGGGTAGAATCAGGGAAGCTTCTAGGCTTTATGGTGAGCCAAAGGGGAATCAAGTCGACCCCTCTAAGTGTCGAGCCATCATAGACATGGCTCCACCCTCCAATCTCACCCAAGTCCGTAGCCTCCAGGGTCGATTACAATCTGTGCGCCGATTCATATCGAATCTGGCAACTAGATGCGAACCCTTCAACAAACTGTTGAGGAAGGGTACGAAATTCTTATGGGATGACGAATGCCAAAAGTCTTTCGAGAGACTGAAGGCATACTTGGTTAATCCCCCCGTTTTGAATCCTCCAAAACAAGGAAAACCGCTTTTATTATACATCTCCATGCATGTAAACGCTTTAGGAGCCCTGTTGGCTCAATACGAGGATGACACCCATAAGGAGTATGCCATCTACTATATTTCGAAAACTCTCTTGGCTTATGAACGAAATTATCAAGCCATGGAGAAGACGTGCTTGGCCCTAGTCTGGGCCTGCCAGAAATTCAGACACTATTTCCTAGATCATGAGATCTGGATAGTGTCCAAGCTTGATCCAATCAAGCACTTGTTCGAAAAACCCATTCTCACGGGTAGATTGGGCAAATGGCAACTCCTTCTAATGGAGTATGATCTGAAATACCATCACCAGATCTCCATTAAGGGGCAAGCCCTAGCAGATTACGTGGCTGAATTCCCCTTAAAGGACGCATATCCCACTCTTGTCGAAATGCCCGATGAAGGCATATTGCAAAACCATTTTCAAAACCACATTTTGGCAAATTCTTTCGAAAACCAAGTGTGGAAGATGCACTTCGATGGGGCACGAAACCAACAAGGGGCTGGTGCCGGGATCATCCTAATCTCCCCTGAAAAGGGCGAGATTCACATAGCAGTCCGCTTAGATTTCGAATGTTCCAACAACGTAGTTGAGTATGAAGCACTCATACAAGGCTTAAAGATTTCGAAAACTCTAGGGGCATCATGCATCGAGGTCTTTGGAGATTCGCTCCTTGTCATAAACCAGGTTTTAAAAAATTGGCAAGTACGTAATGAGAAACTACTTCCATATCATGAGTTGGCCACTCGATTGGTCCAATCCTTCCAGTCGTGTAAGCTCATACACGTAGGAAGAGAGGACAATGGCATCGCCGATGCCCTCTCTCCTTGGGTTCAGCCCTGAAGGTCGATCCCATCTCAGGGACCAGATCTTGGAAATATGGCATGCGCCCCATCCATCCGCACACGACTTGGATATTTGCCAAAACAACCCAGATTCTATTGAAAAACCCTGGTTCTATGACATAAAACAATTTTTAGAAAATGGGGATTCACCGAGGATGCCACATCCAAAGATAAGGCATTCATTCGTAAGATTTCGACCCGATACACCATTCTGGGTGGGGTCTTATACAAAAAGAGTTTTACCGGCATTCTGCTTAGGTGTATCGACCTAGAGGAGGCTAGGATAGTGATGCACGAGTTCCACGATGGAGAATGTGGAGGTCATGTTAATGCCAACATGATGGCAATGAAAATACTTAGAGGGGGCTATTTTTGGTCCACCCTGAAAAAGGATTGTCACGATCATGTTAGGAAGTGTCATCCGTGTCAAGTGCATGGGCACGCCATTCATATCCCTTCATCTGCATTGCATTCCGTGGTCAGCCCCTGGCCATTTACCATGTGGGCGTTTGACATTGTAGGCCCAATATTTCCAAAGGCCTCGAATGGGCATCGTTTTATTTTAGCAGCCACGGAGTATTTCTCCAAGTGGGTGGAAGCCATTTCCCTAACAAATGTAATGGGGCAACATGTGGTGGCTTTCATCCGGAGGAATATCTTGGCTCGATTTGGGGTTCCACGAGACCTTGTGTCTGATAATGGTACCCCATTCAAGAATGAGCGGATGGTTAAGTTGTGCAACACGTATGGCATAACTCACCACTTCTCCTCGCCCTACTACCCTCAAGGCAACGGCCAAGCCGAAGCCACAAACAAGACTCTCATTGGTATCATTGAGAAAACCTTAGAGAAGGGTAGGATGTGGCACAAGAAGCTGGATGAAGCCTTATGGGCTTATAAGACTTCCATCCGGACTCCCACGAATGCCACACCATTCGAGTTGGTCTATGGCACAAACGCCATTCTTCCCATTCATACCCAACTGCATTCATTTCATACATCCCTAGCACTCGACCTCCCCCTAGAGATGCTTCAGCATGCTAGGATGGCCGAACTAGATTTGCTAGATGAGAGGCGACTCCTTGCCATGGATCATGCTCGTGCATACCGGCAAAGGATAGCCCGACATTATAGCAAACACATGAGACCTCGCCACTTTGAAGTGGGAGATCTGGTCTTGAAAACCATCCACCATCGTGGCCCACACCCCCTAGGCAAGTGGCGCCCCAACTGGGATGGACCCTATGTTATACGAGCAACCACTACGAACAATTCGTATTGGTTGATCGATGTAGAAGGTAGGAATTAGCAGATCCTATCAATATTCAATACTTAAAGAAGTATCATGTGTAGGATCTGGATTAAATTCCAGTTTTCGAAAAATTTTATAGGGATAGCTGCCCTGAGACATGTGAATAAGGTACAAAGGCGAACTCGTGTGACCCTAAGTGAGAGAATTCGCACTTGTGAAAGAGTGGAGTTTTCAAAATCGTGGTTACATTTCAAAATCCTTCTTCTTACAAAGAAAGGCCTAGTTCAACATAGCAAGATACTTGCAAGTAGTACGTGCTATTTCCAAATAGGCTGATCTGGAATGGATCGAGTGTAGGCTTGGGATAAGTCCTCCCCTCTTCTCTTCTATTTCCAAAAGGAAAACAAAGGCCCAAATCAAAAGGGAATTTCCCATTTAAAGTCTCTTTCCAAAAGAAAGAAACCAGACTTCAAAAAGAAAAATCGATTCTCTTATAAAAAAAAGAGGGATTAAAGAAAAAATACTCCCAAAGGGAGACCCTCTATGAAAAAAAGGAAAAAGAGGCCAAAAAAGCTCAAAAAGAGCAGTTTTCCGCCTTCTATGCCTTAAACCACGGGACGCTTCAGAAGGGACCGTGGTATGTCTTTCCCATCCCTGGCTTATCCCAAGCTAAAGCATGGTTCATTTCGAGGAATCCTAAAGTAAAAATAGGATTTACTTACTTGAATTTCATCTTGTTTGAGAATTCGACGTTTCGAGTAAGACGTAGGGATTTGAAATGAAGCTTGTTTTCTTATAAAATCTCCGCTAGATAAGCGAGTGTTAAGACTCAAACAAGGGCAAGCACGAAGAGCTCGAGATCCTTAGGATCGAGGCTCAAGACAGTTGTCCCTTTTGTAAATAGCTTTTGTAAATAAGTTTTGAAAACCAAACATCAAACAACATAGGATTTGCTCACTTAGAGCAGTAGGCCTTGTAAGTCTCTAGAGTTTGACCACATCTGGTCTCTGGGAGGTCGCCACTCTTGGCACTACACCCATGTCATTTGCATTCCACGCATGGTACTTGCATGAACATGATCCCATTTAGGACCAGATTCCATAGTAAAAACCCTTTGGCATGATATCTCCTCCTACCAGAGTTTGTAAATTGAGATTTTGCTAAAAATAGGACGATCTCATATTCTTCGTGGCTAGATCTAGGGAGACATTAAAAGGGGTGTTTGTCATCTTTGCCCTTATCCAAATCTATTTGGACAAGGCCAAAGAGGGGCATCTGTAAACACCCCGAAATCCCACGAATTTCTCAAAATCCATCTGGTTTTATACAAGCAGCCCCAAAGGGCCATTTTTGAGTCTGGAAACCCAGGAGCCTTCCAGACAACCCTGTACATATGTTTTAAACTCTGTATTTCAAAAATATATGATATAGCTTTTGAAAACCTTTTAAAACATGTTTTGAAACCCCGAAGTAGCTTGGCCCGATCAAGACAGGACTAGGAGAGCGAAGAAGAGCCCGGAACCGGAGCACACGTCAAGCCCGGCACAGCAACTCTTGTATCTGATTCACACCCCAGGATCTCGAACGTCCAAGACCCTGTTCTTACCAAAATAGCATTTGAAGTCATCTCCGGAAGGCAAAAACGGAGGCGGACGACCATGTTGGCGAAGACCCAACGCAGACGGAGTACTGATGCTGTCAGGCCCCGCACGAATCGTTTGTTTCGAACCCAGCTCGAAGGAGTCAGAGTTCAGTTTGGATTGGATCTGGACCATATATATCCAGATTCCAATCCAAACCCATATGTGGACTTGGATTTGGATTTGGATCCAGAGATCCAATCCAATATCCATATCCATGGCCCACATCACCTTCTCATAAATGGAGGTGGGGCCCACTTGAAATTCACGTGGGATATTGGGCATGAGAGAGAGTGGGGGTGAAAAATATCAAGAGTGTTGTATTAAGCTTGACTTGTGTGTCAAGTTTGGGTTTAATCATGTGGGTTAGCCTAATTGAGTGGGTTTAAGCTTGTAATTAGCTAAAACCTAACCTAGGGCTGCACCAACATGGGGTGATCAAGGTCTATGGGCCATGCTAAGGGAGCTCCCTCACCTAAACCTAACCCAAAATGCCTAATCCTAGTCTAAACCCCTAATCCACCCCTAATCTGAACCTAATCACCTAACCCACTTCCCTAATCTCGGCCTAATCCCAACCTAATCACCTAACCCACTTCCCTAATCCTTCCCTAAACCTAGATTAATTTCCCTAATCCTAGCCTAAACCTAGCCTAATCACCTAACCTAGCTCACTAAACCTCACCCTAAAACCCAACCACCTAACCTAGCCCTAAACCCCTAAACCACCCTTAGCCCACGATTTACCCAAACCCCTAGTTTTAAAATATCTGGCCCAACCCTTTCCAGCCCACCTTATCTACATACCACCCTACCTAAACCACCTAACCACTACCCTCAGCCCAGCCCTAACCGACCTACCCATCCCCTATTTAAACCCCCCTCCTTGGGGGCGGGTTTTCTAAGTGGGAGCCCTCACCTCAGCCCAGCCGACTCCACTCTCCAACCTGTCCGCCTGCTCCACTCCCCAACTGCTCCACCTGCACCGCCACCTTCCCTCTTCCATCCACCACCACCATCCCTCAACCGGACGCCACCACCTCCACCCAACCGAACCAGCCAACAGCCCACCTGCCCGCCTGCTTCCCACTTCATCCGCCACCTCTCCCCATTCGGTAAGTACCCTGCACCTTACCTAGCCCCCTTCTCTACTACCTCTCCACTCCTAGCCACCCATCCTATCTTCATCTCAGCCCTTTACCACCACCCTTTTCACTTAGCCGAACCTAGCATAGCCCAAACTGCCGGCCACTACCTAGCCATCATTTCCCATTCGGCCTTCCCCTAGGTGTCCTATTCGGCCTTCCCACCAGCTCACCTTTTAGGTCCAGTTTTCCCTAAACTCTCAACTCCCCTAGTGACCCTAAGAACCCACTCATTCAGCCCCTTTAAACCCCCTACTTTGAGGCGACATCTACTTGCCACCGGCCACCTTCGAGGCGCCTATCCCGCGCCCCACTTGCAGCCGGCCAGCACCTTTGATCACCTACCTTCGCGGAGCTCCCGTTTGCAGCCCAAGGCTAAGCCCACGCTCAAGCAAGACCTCTACGGACCAGCTACTCATAAGTGTCTAAACTCGGTCCTTAGTTGTATACTTGCTTGGGATTCAATTTGATACGGGGTTGTAATAACGGAGCATAGTCTCCCCCCGCTTGTAATAATGTGGCTTGGCACAACCACACACGTGCACTCCCTTAGTCGTGCACGATTTTTAGCACACACGGGCCTAATCTGCCCCTAATATATAAGTGTACATATATACTTTCATTTTCGAAGGGTTTTGTTTAAGTTGGGTGCGTTGTCTTTCAATTCAAGCACTCACACACATTGAGCTTTCGCTCTTAGTTGAAAGACCCAAGTAAGGGCCGACCTATACTATTTGGGTTTCATTTCTTGTCGTGTGAGTAAGTCTTTCAATTCAAGCACTCTCACACACATTGAGCTTTCGCTCTTATTTGAAAGACCCAAGTAAGGGCCGACCTATACTATTTGGGTTTCATTTCATGTCATGTGAGTAAGTCTTTCAATTCAAGCACTTTCACACACATTGAGCCTTTGCTCTTACTCCCAAGACCTTAGTAAAGGCCTTATTGCAGTTATATTTGGGTTTCATTTATGTCGTGTGTGTAGTATTTCAATTCAAGCACTCTCACACACATTGAGCCTTCGCTCTTACTCCCAAGACCTTAGTCAAGGCCATACTGCAATTTATATTTGGGTTTAATTTCATGTCGTGTGTGTAAGTCTTTTAATTCAAGCACGCACCCACATTGAGCCTTCGCTCTTATTTGCAAGACCCGAGTAAGGGCTCCTATACATAATCTATATACATATCTCCCTTCAGTTATTTCCCTTCGGTTATTTCCCTTCGGTTATTTCCCTTCTGCTATTTCCCCTTCAGTATTGTCTTTACATTTCGGGTTTTCCCTTTGGAGTAGCGTGAGTTTGCATTGCATCTACGCCATACCACGAGGTAGGACGCATATTGCATCAAAGCAAGCCCCGCTCGAATTCGCCCATGTAGTGGAGTGTTCATAACACACAAACTAGGTGGCCCGAAGAGGGATAAAAGAAAAGACTTAGGCACGTGTAAATCCACGTGATCTAAAACATGCAATCGCATCTTAAAGACCTGAAATAGACACCTCGAACCGCTTCGTAGACTTTCTATCCAAAACTCGATTTTTGCAAAGCGTACAGACTGACCCTTGCGCATCGGTGCAAGAAGGTCTGCGACGACAAGAGCTTACTTGCTCACAGTCACCACGTTTAGAAGTCAGTGTTTAAAATATCTTCGCTAGCTTAAGTAAGCTAGCTGGCACGCCCTATTTGTATATATAGGCCTTAGACGCACGAGAAGATCCACTCCAAGCCCCCGGAAGGGACAAGAGGCGGGGATTTTCGTGCGTCTACACAGATCTTCTAAACCCTTCTTGACTTGTGAGTGTACGTTCGGATGTATTTTCCTAAGCTTTTGCTTTATGGGTTTTGCATCCGAATCTAAGGGAAGACGATGCTCTACGACTCTTGGGTCTATACCCGGCATGTCTTCATACGTCCATGCAAACACATCAATATAGGTTTTCAAAAATGCAATGAATGATGATCTTTCATGCTCATGCAAACATGCGCCTATCTTAATGTGTTTGGGCTTTGAATCACTCCCTAGGTTTATCTCTATGAAATCTGCTCCTACTAAATTTGAAGGTTTTTCAAAATCAAGAATTTTATGAAATTCTGGGAGCTCGGAAGTGGGATCTTCCTCAAGGGGATTCACCTCCAGGCTTTGATCATTCTCGAGGTTTCTAAATCCTAGGGAATTTGAGCTTGATGCATGGGTTTTGAAAATACCTGGTTTTTGACTTAGGATTTCTATGGGTTTCAAAATTTTTGGTCTTGTTATGAAGACAACTTTTCTTTCAAAATCCTTGGCTTCTTCCAAGTTTTTACCAGGAGCAGCTATATCCAGGGTTTTGTTTTTTATATTTTCTAAATTTTTGATTTTTTTGGGTTTTTATTAAACCAGAACTTTTGGAACTATACAAACAACTCTTTTTTCGAGTTTTTCATCTCTTTCAAATGTTTTTGGTTTTTGGGGTTTTTCAATTTTTTGATTTTCGAGTTTTTCCATTTTTTTTGTATTTTTGGTTGAGGGATCTTCCATCATACCTACAAAGGAAAACGTAACGAGTTCTAAACAAGAGGACTAAATCATAGGTTTCTGCTTGGGTAGGCTCCAGGGCACCCTTGACCCAAGTGGTCACAAGTGGTGGCTCTGGTGGTATTTTGGGATTATAGCCGATCCCATATCGGCTTGGATTGGCCATAGGCAATATGGGCTCTAGGAGACCCTGGTTTTGTGCCCCTAGACTCTTGAATAGTGTATACCCCATGTTTAATAGCATGTTCCATGATTTTTTGTTTTTGGAAAAGTTTTCATATAAGTCGTAGTCTTGGAAGTTGCTATCGTCCATGTTATACACATAAGGCTTTTTGTCCAGGGCTTTTTGAAATAGGCGACTCTTGGCCTTTCCTGGGATGGTTAGTGTTTTGAGTGGGCTAGCCTTGGGCTGCCCCTTGATGTACATGACCTTCCTAGGTAAGGTATTTGGAGTGTGAGCTTTGGTGGCTCGACCAAGGTCTGCCCCAGTTTGGCCTCGTAGGTCTGGGAACTTGATAAGCATGGGAAATTATGGATTCCCTAAAGCTGTGGGTGACTCTCACCTAGAATTACCACTATTTGATCGTCGAAAGAGATTTTGACACACCTATGGAAGGTGGATGGCACAATACGCAGGCTGTGTATCCAAGGCCGTCCCAACAATAGGTTGTAGTGGGGGTGGATGTCCAAGACATGGAACACCCCCATGTGAGCTATTCTTGTGGTTTCCATGGGTAATTCTATGTATCCTAAGGGTTTTGACGCATTCCCATCGTATCCAGTGATTACGATGGGGCATGGGTTCACAGAGGTTAAGGCGACTCCGATTTGGTATGCCACATGGAGCGGAAGGATGTTGAGCCCTCCTCCCCCATCAACTAGGCACCTATCCAGAGAGTGGTGATTCAATACCACCTCGATATGTAGGGCTTGGTTGTGGGCTTCGTAGGGTCTTTCTACATCATCTTTCGAGAACACGATGGGAGTTTTTGCACCTATAGACGCCACTTGGGTCGATAGGGACTCCGGGGTTATGTTTGAGCTAACCTTGGCTCTTTCTAGAATTTTCTCTAAAACCAGTCTATGCCTAGGCGAGGTTTGTATCAGCTCTAGGATGGACATGTTAATAGGAATCTTTGAAAGATGATTTTCGAAATCGTACAAGGTTAAAACAACTTTTTCTTTGTCCGCTTTTGGCGAGACTCTAGGGATACATGCTTTGGAGGGGCCAAGTATACTGACCATCTTTTTAGCATTTTGTAGATGTGGGGGTTGATAGATCCTTCCGGACCTAGTCACCTCCCCCACGATCAACTTGGGGCTCGCCCCTATCATGGCTCTATTCGTGTGCTTTGGAGCACCTTGAATTTTTAAAATAGGTTTAACCGGGGACGGAACTCTGGGCGGTCCTCGGATCACTACTTACTTGGGAGATTTTCCTATGAAGGATGAGAGTAGGTGCACAAGTAGCAAAACCAGAATGACATTAATGCGCCGGACTCTTTGAAATCGTGAGAGCACATACCTCTTTGCCATTCCCACTCGTACTTGCATGTTTGGGGAAGGGTTCTTTAAAGATAACTTGGGCAGGCTCTGGTTCCTCAGTGACCTGGAGCCGACCCTCTGCTATCAAGTTCTTAATCTTATTAAGTAGGGAGAAACACTGCTTTGTATTATGGCCTTTGAGCCGATGATACTTGCAAAATCAGTTTAAAATCTCCCTTTGGAAGTGATTCCCTCAGGAATTTCGGGGAGTTCGATCATTCCTTGGGCAAGTAGGAGGTCTAGGACCTCCGACACAAGTTGCTCCAGTGGAGTATACTCCCGTCTTTCAAAGGGGTTTTATAAATTTTTCTCCCTTTTATTTTCAATTTTCTCAAAATTTCTATAAGTGCTCACCGGGCTTGGAACTACCCGAACATTGGCGACTTTGTGGGGTTTTGCCTTTGTCCATGGTGGGTAGCCCATAAGTGTCGGGTTTATCCAAGCGAGTTTTTGAAACCACATTCCCTTTCCATAAATGATCGTAGATGCCTTTCTTCAAATTTGTTTCAAAAAGGGATGCCTTTTTAATTAACTTATGGAAAGTTGAGATTTCGTGAAGGGAGAGAAGGGTTTTCAACTCGTTTTTAAAATTATCTTGGATGAGCATTACTGCACACTCTTTTGATATGGGTTCTCGTACTTGCCCAAAGAGGGACCTCCATCGAACAATAAAGGCATGGACATCCTCGTTTATACCTTGCTTCGTATCCCTCAATGTGTTTAAAGTGGGCGTGACTTCTATGTTATGCAAGAATCTTTGCATAAAGTAGTTCGCTAACTCTTCAATAGTAGCGAACTGACTAAGATCGTAGGAAGCCAGCCATTTGGAAGCTGTGCCTTTGAGGGATAAAGGGAACCAATACAACCATTTCATCGAGTCCTTCTTTTTCTTATGGGCTCGACGAGAGAAAAGTTGCAAGTGAGACCTAGGGTCTCCCGTGCCATCATACCGATGGAAATTTGGTATTTCATCATCACTGTCTGTTTCATAGTCTAAAGGAAGAAAATCAGACAGGGCATAGTTTATTTTCTCTTTGTTTTGCCCTTTCAACAGCTGTTGTAGGGCTTTACGATCCTTCGGAGTGAAGGATTCGTGGTATTGGTTGCCTTCCATTGCGGAGGTCTCCTTGTGTTTCCGAGTTTTTCAAATCTCTTTTTGGCCTTTGGTTCGCCATGTGTCGAACATAAATCAGCTGCTTCAGCCTCTTGGCTAAGAGCAGCGATCTTGGCCTCAAAGTCCCTTCTTAACTCCTCGATTTCCTCTTTTTGTTCTCGAGTTTTCAAAAATTTCCTAGAATGAGAACTTGATGCGCATGAGGCATGGCTAGACACTTCTTGGGAGCCTGGACTTGACATGGCTCCGATGCTTTTAAAACCCAACTAGGAAAATGCAACATACAAAGAGTTAAAACACTTTTTCTTGGAAAAATTTTTAGGAGGTCTGTTTATTTGAATCAACTTTTCTTAAGACCCACGTCCCACCGGGCGTGCCAAAATCTGTAGACACGAAAATTTCCACTCCGGGTTCTTAGGCCTGGAATGGACCTTTTCGTATGTCTAAGTCGCTTTAAAAGGGTATGCCAGCTAGCTTACTCAAACTAGCGAAGTAAGTTTTGAAATATCTGACTCAAGGGGCGACTGTGGACAAGTGGGCTCTTTTCATCGCAAATCTTCTTGAATCGATGCTCAAGGGTCATCAGTTTGTATGCTTAGAAAACTTGATTTTGAACAAGTATGACCTGTTTGAAAAGTATGAATAAGTGTTTGATCGATTTGGTTTGTCTAGTTGCAGATTTTATTTACGTGGGGTTTGCACGTATTCTATGTCTTTGATTTTAGCTACTTAGGCGTGAGATGTGTGCATCAAGTGTCTAAGTCTTGGCGATTTTGCACGGGTGGTTCAAGGTTGCTTTGATGTAAGTATGCACCCTATCTCACGGTATGGCGGATATGCAATGCAAACTCACACAACTGAACCTTAAAACCCGAAATTGAAAAACATAGCGGAAGGGAAATTGCAAAAGGGAAATATAGCTATATCTTAAGAGCGGAAAGGCTCAATTGTGGGCGTGTGTGTTGTGTGTAAATTGAAAGACAACTCACACGACTTGAATGTAAACCCCGCTCGACTTAAATGTCAGGTGCGGAAGGGAAATACTTATATATATATATATATATGGGCCCGAAGGACGCCAACATGTGCATATGTGTTGTGTGTAAATTGAAATGCAACACACACAGCTGAAATGTAAAACCCAACTGAAAGGGAGATACAACTATATATATATGGGCCCGAAGGTCGCCAACGTGTGCATATGTGTTGTGTGTAAATGTAAAGACAACACACGCAGCTGAACCTTAAATACCCGGAATTGAAAGACAACACCGGGAAAACTCACGCAGCTGAAAATATAGAGATATGGCTATATCTTAGCGGCTGCCGAGGCCAAAATGGTGCGTGAGGTGCTTGAGCAAAGGCTCGGGTGCCTTTGGGTGCGAGTGTGTACACGACTTAATGTAACAACCCAGCTGAATGTAAATACATATATAATAAGAGTGAAGGCTCAATGCACGCGTGTGTGGAGTGTGTAAATTGAAGACAACTCACGCAACTCTTACTAGAGTCTTGGGAGTAAGAGCGAAGGCTCAATCGTGCATGTGTGTGCTTGATGTACGAGATTAAGAGCTAAAGCTCAAGTGCTCGTGTGTACTTCATGTACCAAGCGACAATATTACATTCCGGGGGGAGACAAGCTCCGTTAATATAACCCTATATCCGAATTGAATTAAGTACAAAGCAATTTAGTGTAAGGGACCAAGTTTAGACACTTACAAATAGTCGGTCCATCTTCACTTGCTCGTGATGGGGCTTGTGTTTCACTTCGGGCTTGTGTCCGTCTTGGGCAGCCAAGAGGGGTCTCCCTAGGTGGGTTTAAGAGAGAGTTTGAGGCTTAAGGAAAGCTTGTATGTTGGGAGTTTGGGCCGGCCAAAGAGTGCACGGTTAGGGTGTTAGTTAAGGACGGTCCTAGGGAAGGTCACGACCAAGAAGATGTGGCTTAGCTAAGGTTGGTCCTAGGGGGAAGTTGGCCCTAAAGGGTAGCAGGTTGGCAGGGGGGTCCTCGGGTAACTAGCGCAGCAGGGCAGGGCGCTTGGCGCAAGGGGGCACCACGGCAGGGCAGGGCGCCTGACGCTCAGGGGGCATCGCAGCAGGGGCACTGCAGCAGGGGGCGCGTCTGGCGCTGATCGCGCAAGGCGTCTAGCGCTGGGCGCGCAGGGCGTCTAGCGCTGGGCACGCCGGGCGTCTGGACCCAGGCGGGGCGCATTGAGGCACCGGGTGCACGGCAGGGCGCGTGTGGCGCTGCAGGGTGCTGAGGGGCAGTTGCTGGGTGGCCAAGTACGTGAGGTTTTAGGGTTTAGCCTAGGTGTCTAGTTTGAGTCAGTTGGGTTATATTAGGTTCATTTAGGGTGAGGTTTAGTGAAGTAGGTTAGGTGATTAGGCTAGGATTAAGAAGGGCTTAGGCTAGGATTAGGGAGGGGTTAGGCTAGGATTATGGGACCTACCTCTTGGAGCCGGTCCTTCTTGGTTGAGCCCACTTCAACACGGTTGCAGCCATCCTTGGTCGAGCCCACCTTGGTTGCAGCCCCTTGGTCTAGACCCACTTAACCCACATGGCTTGAGCCCACCTCAACCAATGAGCCAACATGGCTAGGTCCCTCTCTCACTCTCTCTCTCCTCCCAAGTTGGATTTCACGTGAACTTGTGGAGACCCCCTCACTCCTATTTATAGGCAAGTGAAGTGGGTCTTGGATATGGGTCATGGGTTTGGATCGTGAAGTCCATGTCCGATCCAAACACTATTTGGATCTGGATCTTGGATCTCGAATATTTTGAGATCCGTATCTGATCCAAATCGAACATTTTTATGGATTTAGATATTTTGGTCCAGATCTGATCCAATCCAAACACTATTTGGATCTAATCCAAATCCAAACACTATTTGGATCGACCCAAATCCAAATACTATTTGGATATGGATCTGGATATTTATGGTCCAAATCCAATCCAAATTTTCTCTCGATGGTCCTTCTTGGCTTTTTGAGGATCTGGATATATATGGATCTGTGCAGGTCCTGGCTTTATCACCACTCCGTTTGGTGTTGGGTTTTCCCAATCTTTGTCGTTCGTACTCCTTTTCGCCTTTTCGGACTCCGTTTCTACTTATTTCAGATTTTTGATACTTGGGAGGATGGTCGATCTGGCTATTTGGTGCTCCTGGCTTGCAACCTGCTTTGTGCCTGAGCCTTCCTTTCGCCTTTTGAACCTGGCTTTTATCAGGCCAAGATGCTCTTCTAGGCTTTGGAAACTGCTTCTAAGCTTGCTTCTGGAATTGGCCTTCGTGAGCCACTTGTTGGGCTGCTTCTCGATCAGGTGTCGTCTTCGCATGCTTCACCTGTTTGTCTTTGGTTTCTTGGAGAAATGGGGCTTAGCCCGGGTTTAAAAGCTTATATTCGATATGGGGTTTCAAAACACTATTTACAAGATTTAAAGCAATATTTATAAGGTTTAAAACAAATTTACAGGGATTTGGGAAGGCTCTTGGGTTTTCAGAACTCAAAGTGACTTTTTGGATTTGATTTTGTAAACCAGGTATGTTTTATAAAATCGTGGGATTTTGGGGTGTTTACACTTTCATAAAGTAGGAGAGAGAAAAGGTGGGCTTGATATTTTCAAGTGGGCTAGCCATGTTAGCTTGATCAAGGGTGTGGGTTTAAACTTGTATGGACCTAGACCTAGCCAAGGGTTGCACCAACATGAAGTGGGCTGCACCAAGGTGAACAAGGTGGACCGGCTGCAAGAAGGACTCGAGGTGGGCTGGACCGTGGCGACCTAGACCAAACCAAACCCCTTAAGGTAAGCCTAAAACCTAATCTAGCCCTTCTCCCTCTACCCCTCTAAACCGAACCCACCACAACACCCTAGACACCCCACTTAGCCGACCTAACCTTCACCATATCACCCCAGCTAAACCCCCTACTACCTGCCGCCTACACCTTCCCAGCCGACTCCCATCTCACCCTCAACACTAGCCCTACATCCACCCCACTTGCCAAAACCCGACCATCTCCCTTGCTGCCTGCCACTCCACCACATCCCGGCTACCTTCCCCATCTCATCCACATCCCGCACCATCACCAGCTCCCTCATCACCAGCTGAACCCCACTGTAGACGCACGAAAATCCCCGCTTCTGGCTTCTCAGGGCCTGGAGCGGATCCTCTCGTGTGTCTAAGGCCTATTTATATAAACAGGGAGTGCCAGCTAGCTTACCTAAGCTAGCGAAGATGTATTTTAAGCTGACTTCTAATCGTGGCGACTGTGAGCAAGTGAGCTCTTGTCGTCGCAGACCTTCTTGCACCGATGCGCAAGGGTCAGTCTATACGCTTTGAAAAATCGAGTTTTAGGGCATAGAAAGCCTACGAAGCGGTTCGAGGTGTTTAATTCGGGTCTTTTAGATATGATTGCAAATTTTTAGATCACGTGGATTTGCACGTGCCTAAGTCTTTCTTTTTATCCCTTGATGGGCCTCCTAAGCGTGTGTTATGAACACTCCACTACATGGGGCGAATTTTGAGCGGGAGTACGGGGCTTGCTTTGATGCAATATGCGTCCTACCTCATGGTATGGCGTAGATACAATGCAAACTCGCGCTACTCCAAAGGGAAAACCCGAATGTAAAGACGATGCCGAAGGGAAATGACTTGTAATGTGAATGCCGAAGGGAGATATGTATATAAGGTATATACGTGCCCTTACTTGGGTCTTTGAAAATAAGAGTGAAGGCTCAATGTGGGTGCGTGCTTGAATTGAAAGACTTACACACACGACATGAAATAAAACCCAAATATAACTTGCAGTATGGCCTTGATTAAGGTCTTGGGAATAAGAGCGAAAGCTCAATGTGTGTGAGTGCTTGAATTGAAGTACTACGCACACAACATGAAATTAAACCCAAATAGTATAACACGGCCCTTACTTGGGTCTTTCAAATAAGAGCGAAGGCTCAATGTGTGTGAGTGCTTGAATTGAAAGACTTACACACACGACATGAAATGAAAACCCAAATAGTATAGCTCGGCCCTTACTTGGGTCTTTCAAATAAGAGCGAAGGCTCAATGTGTGTGAGTGCTTGAATTGAAAGACTTACACACACGACATGAAATGAAAACCCAAATAGTATAGCTCGGCCCTTACTTGGGTCTTTCAAATAAGAGCGAAGGCTCAATGTGTGTGAGTGCTTGAATTGAAAGACTTACACACACGACATGAAATGAAACCCAAATAGTATAGCTCGGCCCTTACTTGGGTCTTTCAAATAAGAGCGAAGGCTCAATGTGTGTGAGTGCTTGAATTGAAAGACTTACACACACGACATGAAATGAAACCCAAATAGTATAGCTCGGCCCTTACTTGGGTCTTTCAAATAAGAGCGAAGGCTCAATGTGTGTGGGTGCTTGAATTGAAAGACTTACACACACGACATGAAATAAAACCCAAATAGTATAGCTTGGCCCTTACTTGGGTCTTTCAAATAAGAGCGAAGGCTCAATGTGTGTGAGTGCTTGAATTGAAAGACTTACACACACGACATGAAATGAAAACCCAAATAGTATAGCTCGGCCCTTACTTGGGTCTTTCAAATAAGAGCGAAGGCTCAATGTGTGTGAGTGCTTGAATTGAAAGACAACACACCCAACTTAAGCAAAACCCTACGAAAATTAAAGTATATATATATATATATATATATATATTTATGTATTAAGGGCTGATTAGGCCCGTGTGTGTTCAAAATCGTGCACAACTGAGAGAGTGCACGTGTGTGGGTGTGCCAAGCCACGTTATTACAAGCGGGGGGAGACTATGCTCCGTTATTACAACCCCGTATCGAATTGAATCTTAAGCAAGTATACAACTAAGGACCGAGTTAGGTACTTACTAATAGCTGGTCCGAAGATGCCTTGCTTGAGCGTGGGCTTGGCCTTTGCCTTGGGCTGCAAAAGGGAGCTCCGCGAAGTTGAACGGCAAAGGGGAGGTGCTGGCCGGATGTCTTTGGTGCGCAGAAGAGGCGCCTTGAAGATGGTCGGCTACTAAGGATGGGCTGGTTTTGGTGTGTTGGGCTAAAGGGCCTAAGTAAGGTCACTAGGGAGAGTGTAGTGTTAGGAAGTATGGCACTAAGGGGGAGCCTAAGCGAAGGTCTAATGGAGCACCTAGGGGAAAGAAGTGGTTGGCCGAATGGGAGTGACAGTCGGTTGGAGTGGCCGACTAGGGGAATTTGGTGGCGGCGGGCTGCTAGGGTGGCTAGGAGTGGTGGAAGGGAAGGGAACTAGCTAGGAGATGGGGTAAGGTAGTGGTGGATGTGGGGAGGTAATATGGGCAGGCCTTAGGGAGTTGGATGGGGTGGCCGGGTGTAGCTAGGGTGTTTAGGTAGTGGCAGGTAGTTAGGGTGGTTATGGCCTGGCCGAATGGGAGTGGGGCAGGTGGAATGGCTGGTGTTGGGGGAAGATGGTGGTGGTGCAGGTAGTGGAAAGTGGAGGGGGAGTGGAGAAGAGGTGAGGTAAGGTATAGGATACTAACCGGATGATGGGAGGCGGCGGGTGGTTGAGGGACAACCGGATGTGGGGAATCGGCTGGTTCGGCCGGATGAAGGGGATGGCGACGTGGACCTTGGCTGGAGTGGTGGTGGTGGTGGTTGGTGGTGGCGCAGGTAGAGGCTGGCTGTGGAGCAAGTGGCAGTGGAGAAGAGGTGATCGGCTGGAGATGGGGGACCCGAGATGGGATCCTTGGAGCTGGAAAACCCGCCCCTTAAGGGGGGGGGGGGTTATAGGGCTGCAAGAGGCGGTTGGGGCTGGTATTAGGGTAGTGGTTAGGTGATCTAGGGGTGGTGGTATGGTGGTAAGGTGGGCTGGAAAGGGTAGGGCCAGATATTTTAGATACAAGGGGTTTTGGGTATGTTGTGGGCTAGGTCTAGGTGGGGTGGTTTAGAGGCTTAGGGTTTAGCTAGGTGGGTTGGTTTTGGGGTGAGGTTTAGTGAGGTGGGTTAGGTGATTAGGCTAGGATCAGGTTAGGTTTAGGGAAATTAACCTAGGTTTAGGGAAGGATTAGGAAAGTGGGTTAGGTGATTAGGCTCAGATTAGGATCGGATTAGGGTAGAAGGCTAGGATTAGGTGTTTTAGGTTAGGTTTAGGTGAAGGAGCTCCCTTTGCATGACCCTTGGACCCTAATCATACCATGTTGGTGCAGCCCTAGGTTAGGTTTTGGCTAATTACAAGCTTAAATCCACTTAATTAGGCTAACCCACATGATTAACCCCAAACTTGACACACAAGTCAAGCTTAATTACAACACACACTTGATCTTATCCTCCCCCACTCTCTCTCATGCCCATAATCCCACGTGAAATTCCAGTGGGCCCCACCTCCATTTATGAGAAGGTGATGTGGGCCATGGATATGGATATTGGATTGGATTTTCGAATCCAAATCCAAATCTAAGTCCATACATGGGTTTGGATTGGGATCTGGATATATATCGTCCAGATTCGATCCAAACTGAACTCTGACTCCTTCGAGCTGTGTTCGAAACGAACGGTTTGTGCGGGGCCTGACAGCATCAGTGCTCCGTCTGCATTGGGTCTTCGCCAACATGATGGTCCGCCTCTGTTTTCGCCTTCCGGAGATGACTTCAAATAATGTTTTGATGATAACAGGGTCTTGGACGTTCGAGATCTTGGGGGTGTGGATTTGATATGAGAGTTGTGTCGGGCTCGATATGTGCTCCGGTTCCGGGCTCTCCTTAGCTTTCCAGGTTCTATCGGGATTAGGCCAAGCTGCTTCGGGGTTTCAAAACGTGTTTTAAAAGGTTTTCAAAACCATATCACATATTTTTGAAATATAAAGTTCAAAACATATATACAGGGTTGCCTGGAAGGCTCCTGGGTTTCCAGACTCAAAATGGCCCTTTAGGGCTGCTTTTACAAAACCAGGTTGATTTGAGAAGTTCGTGGGATTTCGGGGTGTTTACAGATGCCCCTCTTTGGCCTTGTCCAAATCAATTTGGATAAGGGCAAAGATGACAAACACCCCTTTCAATGTCTCCCTAGATCTAGCCACGAAGAATACGGGATCGTCGCAATTTTTAGCAAAATCTCAATTTACAAACTCTGGTAGGAGGAGATATCACGCCAAAGGGATTCGTTATGGAATCTGGTCCTAAATGGGATCATGTTTATGCAAGTGCCATGCATGGAATGCATATGCATGACATGGGTGTGGTGCCAAGAGTGGCGACCTCCTAGAGACCAGATATGGTCGAACTCTAGAGACTTACAAGGCCTGCTGCTCCAAGTGAGCAAATCCTATGTTGTTCGATGTTCGATTTTTCAAAATCTATTTACAAAAATTATTTACAAAAGGGACAACTGTCTTGAGTCTCGATCCTAAGGATCTCGAGCTCTTCGTGTTTGCCCTTGTTTGAGCCTTAACACTCGCTTATCTAGCGGAGGTTTTATAAGAAAACAAAGCATATTTCAAATTCCTACGCCTTACTCGAAACGTCGAATTCTCAAACCAGACGAAATTCAAGTAAGTCCTATTTTTACTTTAGGATTTCTCGAAATGAACCATGCTTTAGCTTGGGATAAGCCAGGGATGGGAAAGAGATACCATGGTCCCTTCTGAAGCGTCCCATGGTTTAAGACATAGAAGGCAGAAAACTGCTCTTTTTTGAGCTTTTTGGCCTCTTTTTCCTTTTTTTCATAGAGGGTCTCCCTTTGGGAGTATTTTTTTCTTTAATCCCTCTTTTTCACAAGAGAATCGTTTTTTCTTTTTGTAGACGCGCGAAAAAATCCTCGCCTCTCACCTTTTCAGGGCTTGGAGCGGATCCTCTCGTGCGTCTAAGGCCTATTTATGCAAACAGGGCGTGCCAGCTAGCTTACCTAAGCTAGCGAAGATATATTTAAAACTGACTTCTAATCGTGGCGACTGTGAGCAAGTGAGCTCTTGTCGTCGCAGACCTTCTTGCACCGATGCGCAAGGGTCAGTCTGTGCGCTTTGCAAAAATCGAGTTTTGGGAGAGAAAGTCTACGAAGCGGTTCGAGGTGTCTAATTCGGGTCTTTTAGATGCGATTGCATATTTTAGATCACGTGGATTTGCACGTGCCTAAGTCTTTCCTTTTATCCCTTTTCGGGCCACCTAGTTTGTGTGTTATGAACACTCCACTACATGGGCGAATTCGAGCGGGGCTTGCTTTGATGCAATATGCGTCCTACCTCGTGGTATGGCGTAGATGCGATGCAAACTCACGCTACTCCAAAGGGAAAACCCGAATGTAAAGACGATACTGAAGGGAAATAACCGAAGGGAAATAACCGAAGGGAAATGACTTGAAATATAAATGCCGAAGGGAGATATGTATATAGAGTATGTATATGAGCCCTTACTCGGGTCTTGCAAATAAGAGCGAAGGCTCAATGTGGGTGCGTGCTTGAATGGAAAGACTTACACACACGACATGAAATTAAACCCAAATATAAATTGCAGTATGGCCTTGACTAAGGTCTTGGGAGTAAGAGCGAAAGCTCAATGTGTGTGAGTGCTTGAATTGAAGTACTACGCACACAACATGAAATGAAACCCAAATATAACTGCAGTAGGCCTTGACTAAGGTCTTGGGAGTAAGAGCGAAAGCTCAATGTGTGTGAGAGTACTTGAATTGAAAGACTTACACACACGACATGAAATGAAACCCAAATAGTATAGGTCGGCCCTTACTTGGGTCTTTCAAATAAGAGCGAAGGCTCAATGTGTGTGAGAGTGCTTGAATTGAAAGACTTACACACACGACATGAAATGAAACCCAAATAGTATAGGTCGGCCCTTACTTGGGTCTTTCAAATAAGAGCGAAGGCTCAATGTGTGTGAGTGCTTGAATTGAAAGACAACGCACCCAACTTAAGCAAAACCCTACAAAATCAAAGTATACATATATATATATATATATATTTATGTATTAGGGGCTGATTAGGGTGGAAGGCTAGGATTAGGTATTTTGGGTTAGGTTTAGGTGAAGGAGCTCCCTTTGCATGGCCCATAGACCTTAAGCACATCATGTCGGTGCAGCCCTAGGTTAGGTTTTGGCTAATTACAAGCTCAAACCCACTCAATTAGGCTAACCCACATGATTAAGCCTAAACATGACACACAAGTCAAGCTTAATTACAACACACTTGATCTTATCCATCCCCACTCTCTCTCATGCCCATAATCCCACGTGAAATTCAAGTGGGCCCCACCTCCATTTATGAGAAGGTGATGTGGGCCATGGATATGAATATTGGATTGGATTTTTGAATCCAAATCCAAATCCAAGTCCATACATGGGTTTGGATTGGGATCTGGATATATATGGTCCAGATCCAATCCAAACTGAACTCTGACTCCTTCGAGCTGTATTTAAAACGAACGGTTTGTGCGGGGCCTGACAGCATCAGTGCTCCGTTTGCGTTGGGTCTTCACCAACATTATCGTCCGCCTCTATTTTTGCCTTTCGGAGATGACTTCAAAGGATGTTTTGATGATAATAGGGTCTTGGACGTTCGAGATCTTGGGGGTGTGAATTTGATACAAGAGTTGTTGTGCCGGGCTCGACATGTGCTCCGGTTCCGGGCTCTTCTTAGCTCTCCTGGTCCTGTCTTGATCGAGCCAAGCCGCTTTGGGGTTTCAAAACATGTTTTAAAAAGGTTTTAAAAGCTATATTGTATGTTTTTGAAATACAAAGTTTAAAACTTATGTATACGGTTGTCTGGAAGGCTCCTAGGTTTCCAGACTCAAAATAGCCCTTTGGGGCTGCTTTTGCAAAACCAGATGAAATTGAGAAATTCGTGGGATTTCGGGTGTTTACAGATGCCCCTCTTGGCCTTGTCCAAATCGATTTGGATAAGGGCAAAGATGACAAACACCCCTTTCAATGTCTCCCTAGATCTATCCACGAAGAACATGGGATCGTCCCAATTTTTTTAGCAAAATCTCAATTTACAAACTCTGGTAGGAGGAGATATCACGCCAAAGGGTTCTACATGGAATCTGGTCCTAAATGGGATCATGTTCATGCAAGTACCATGCGTGGAATGCAAGTGACATGGGTGTGGTGCCAAAGGTGGCGACCTCCCAGGGACCAGATGTGGTCGAACTCTAGAGACTTACAAGGCCTACTGCTCCAAGTGAGCAAATCCTATGCTGTTCGATGTTCGATTTTCAAAACTTATTTACAAAAGCTATTTACAAAGGGACAACTGTCTTGAGCCTCGATCCTAAGGATCTCATGCTCTTCGTGCTTGCCCTTGTTTGAGTCTTAACACTCGCTTATCTAGCGGAGGTTTTATAAGAAAACAGGGCATATTTCAAATTCCTACGCCTTACTCGAAACGTCGAATTCTCAAACAAGATGAAATTCAAGTAAGTAAATCCTATTTTTACTTTAGGATTCCTCGAAATGAACCATGCTTTAGCTTGGGATAAGCCAGGGATGGGAAAGAGATACCACGGTCCCTTCTGAAGCATCCCGTGGTTTGAGGCACAGAAGGCAGAAACTCCTCTTTTTGAGCTTTTTGGCCTCTTTTTCCTTTTTTTTTTTCATCGAGGGTCTCCCTTTGGGAGTATTTTTTCTTTATCCCTCTTTTTTATAAGAGAATCGATTTTTCTTTTAAATTCTGGTTTCTTTCTTTTGGAAAGAGACTTTGAATGGGAAATTCCCTTTTGTTTTGGGCCTTTGTTTTCCTTTTGGAAGGAGAAGAGAAGAGGGGAGGACTTATCCCAAGCCTACACTCGATCCATTTCAGATCAGCCTATTTAGAAAGTAAATGAGAACACTACACTTATCCCAAGTATCTTGCTATGTTGAACTAGGCCTTTCTTTGTAAGAAGAAGGATTTTGAAATGTAACCACGATTTTGAAGACTCCGCTCTTTCACAAGTGCGAATTCTCAAACTTAGGGTCACACGAGTTTGCCTTTGCACCTTATTCACATGTCTTAGGGCAGCTATCCCTAAAATTTTTTGAAAAATGGAATTTAATCCAGATCCTACACATGATACTTCTTTAAGTATTGAACATTGATAGGATCTGCTAATTCCTACCTTCTACATCGATCAACCAATATGAATTGTTCGTAGTGGTTGCTCGTACAACATAGGGTCCATCCCAGTTGGGGCGCCACTTGCCTAGGGGGTGTGGGCCACGATGATGGATAGTTTTTCAAACCAGATCTCTCACTTCAAAGTGGCGAGGTCTCATGTGTTTGCTATAATGTCGAGCTATCCTTTGTCGGTATGCACGAGCATGATCCATGGCAAGGAGTCGCCTCTCATCTAGCAAATCTAGTTCGGCCATCCTAGCATGCTGAAGCGTCTCTAGGGGAGGTCGAGTGCTATGGATGTATGGAATGAATGCAGTTGAGTATGAATGGGAAGAATGGCGTTTGTGCCATAGACCAATTCGAATGGTGTGGCATTCGTGGGAGTCCGGATCGAAGTCCTATAAGCCCATAAGGCTTCATCCAGCTTCTCGTGCCACGTCCTACCCTTCTCTAAGGTTTTCTCAATTATGCTAATGAGAGTCTTGTTTGTGGCTTCGGCTTGGCCGTTGCCATGAGGGTAGTAGGGCGAGGAGAAGTGGTGAGTTATGCCATACGTGTTGCACAACTTAACCATCTGCTCGTTCTTGAATGGGGTGCCATTATCAGACACAAGGTCTCGTGGAACCCCAAATCGAGCCAAGATATTCCTCCGGATGAAAGCCACCACATGTTGCCCCATCACATTGGTTAGGGAAATGGCTTCCACCCACTTGGAGAAATACTCCGTGGCTGCTAAAATAAATCGATGCCCATTCGAGGCCTTTGGAAATATTGGGCCTACAATGTCAAACGCCCACATGGTAAATGGCCAGGGGCTCACCACGGAATGCAATGCAGATGATGGGATATGAATGGTGTGCCCATGCACTTGACATGGATGACACTTCCTAACATGATCGTGACAATCCTTTTTCAGGGTGGACCAAAAATAGCCCCCTCTAAGTATTTTCATTGCCATCATGTTGGCGTTAACATGACCTCCACATTCTCCATCGTGGAACTCATGCATCACTATCCTAGCCTCCTCTAGGTCGATACACCTAAGCAGAATGCCGGTAAAACTTTTTTTGTATAAGACCCCACCCAGAATGGTGTATCGGGTCGAAATCTTACGAATGAATGCCTTATCTTTGGATGTGGCATCCTCGGTGAATCCCCCATTTTCTAAAAATTGTTTTATGTTCATAAAACCAGGGTTTTTCAATAGATTCTGGGTTATTTAAGGTAGGCGCATGCTGAAACTGACTTACGGTATGAACGACATGATAAGATAGGTGAGTTCTTATAAACATCCAAAATTTTAAAATGTTTTAAAAAACTCCTAAATTTCGAAAACCAATTTAAAGCCTTTATGAACCTTTAAATTCAAAAACCCCAAATTTTAAAGTTTAAGCTTTTTGGGGAATATTTCAAAATAAAGGCTTTAAATTCAACAACCCATGAGTTTTGAAGCAGATAAACAGGTGAGACCCAATCCTAAATCCACATCGATTCCCAAAAAACAAAGAAGATAAGGTTGAAGCATATCAGAATCAAGATCAAGTTTGAATTCAGATAGGGGATCAAGCTTATCAATAAAGATCAACTCCAAATCCAAACATGGATCAAGTTAAGATAAAGTCTACAAAGGGTCGAGCATATCAAGATCAAATTCAAAAGCTTATCCAAATCCAAGGGAGGATCGAGCTTATCAGGATAGAACCAAGACCAAGTCAAGTTCATCCAATTCAGGTGGAAGATCAAGTTTATCAAAGACCGATCAAATCCGATCTTATCCGATCAAGATGGGGCCGTATGTCAAGTCAACATGGAACCAAAACTCAAGATCAAAGGTGGAGCCGAACCAATTGCGACCAAATACAATCAAGTTCAAATACAAACTATGGCTGAAGTTATCAAATTGAAAAAACCTATGCAAGAGTATACAACTAAGACAAATAGCTTGTATCAAGTATCAAGACATACTAAGACCAAGTCGGGTGGATCAAGTTCAAACCGGTTGCACCAAAGACCACCCCACATGGGGTTGGTCCAAGTTACCAATGGAGGGACCACATGAAGTAGATCAAGTGGATCAAAAGATGAGCATAGGAGATGGTCCAACCCGCCCCATGGAAGGGGTTAGAAACCAACCCCCTTGGCCTATAAAAGGGGCCAAGAGGGGGGGGGGGGGTTGCTCATGCTTGGATGTTTTTTCATACCTTGGGAAAATTTGAGGAGTTGGGGCTGGAAATGAGGGTCTGCATAAGGAGAAAACCATGAGCTACAAGTGAAGGAAAAGAAAGGGGAAAAAGAGGGTAGAAATAGGCTTGAGAGAGTGTGAGAGTTGAAGCAAAGAAGAAGAAGGTGTTGGCCGGATTCCACTCTTGGAATTCCGGTCGATCGGAGGCAAAAACTGTAAGTATTTCCTCTTTTGTTTTAAAGCCTTCTTCCATATAAATTCAATTGAAATGGGGTTGTATTAATGGAGCATTGTCTCCCCCTACGTTGTAATAGTGATTAGATTTGATGTATTTCAATTATATTTGCAGAATTTTCACTCTTACACACACACTCTATGTGTTTGATTGTGTTTTTACCGTAATATAATCTATAAACACTCTATACCTTCTACCCCCTCTATGCTTATACTTATAAATATAATTTCCTTTCATTTCAATTCAGCAATTTAATTTGGGAATGTAGAGTTGTTGCAATTTAAATTCGAGTGAGTTTGCATCATGTATATTCCTAAAACCTGAAACTGAATTTCTAGCATCTCTTCATATGTTGTTTGCTATAATTTTAATTCCCGAATGCTTGCTCCAATTTCACTAAAATTTTGCCCACTCATTATACACACACAAGCCACGTTAAATAAAAATTTCAAAAATTTTAGGGTCGTCCAGCCACGTAAATAAAATTGGGCAAAATCGAATGAAAACCTGTCAACTGTCTGCACATTCAGTTTCCCTACAACAGAGCCTGAGTTTTTATCCTATAACTCTGTCTATAGGAGTTCAAATCAGTTGAATTTTGATTCATTAGAAATCTGGCATCCATAGATTTCCAACAATTTCAAATTCATCAAATTTGGAACTCAGATCATCGAGATACAAGCTCATCTTTGAGTTTCTGTATTTCTTTGACAGGACAGTTTTAGGTACCTAAGCAAGGTTGCTTCACTGATTTAATTTTGTTTCAAAATAACCTCAAATTGAAATATGTAAAATAACAGATCCCACACCATAGGCTATGCCTGAAAAAAATTTGATGATTTTTGGAGGTCTGTAAGGTGTCCAGATTAATTTGGGAAGTAAGCCCTGAAAACAAAACATTCTGTTTTTCAGGACTTGTTTATTTCAAAAGTCTTAATCAAAGTGGACACATTACTTCTTTCAAAAACACCAAGTCTTCACGTGAATTGAAGTTCACCCTTTACTAAAATTGAAATTCCTAACCGCTTATACTGACCCTTGAGCATCGGTTCAAGAAGGTCTAAAGCGAAAAGAGTTCGCTTGCCCACAATCGTCAAAGAAATCAGATTTTTCAAAAGCTTTGCTAGCTGGCACGCTCACGCAATCAAGTAGATAAGAAAGTTTCGCTTCAAGTTTCTACATAAGCTTTGAAGTGAAAATTTTTGTGTCTATAGAATTGGCACGCCCGGTGGGATTCGAGCCTTAAGGAATTTTCAAAATTCAAAAGTGAACTCCAATATTTTACAAAATCGTGGTGTTTTTCAACTTGTGCACAAATTTTTGAAAACAATGTCTATGGATGATTTTGAGAACAAGCCGAGGAAATTCTTATTGAACGCTTCAAAATGGTTTTTGAAATCCTCCAAAGCCGAAGAAGAGATGGCTACCATAAAGGAAATAATGAAGAAGATCAATACTCTAAACCACAAGGCTAAGGCGCATCGATCACATGAAAGCTCATCTCGGGTACATAGAGAGAAAAATCATGCCAGGAAAACCAAAGTGAATCCAAAATCCGATGAAGGATATGAAGTTGGAGATGAAGCGAGAGTTCATATCAAATCACCTAAATCTAAGCATCCAAGCACCCCAAATTCCAAGGAAAAATCAAAAAAAGATTTTCATATTTCAAAAAGCTAAAAAAATTTGGAAAATTTTCAAAAACCAAAAAAATTTGAAAAACAAAAAGTTGAAATTCTGAAAGTTAGAAATAGAGTCCACATTTTTGGGTACTCAAACAGAGTGGGTCATGGGATCCCCATCACTCCACACACCCCATATATCCCACGAGTTTTACGAGAGGATGAGAGTTGCATACACATAGGATTGGAAAAGGAAATTCAACACCTCGAAAGGTAACGGGAGCTCGAAGCCACGTATAAGCCAGAGCCACTCGAGGACAACTTCAAGGCTTGCTCTCACCATAAAAAGGTAGACAAGTCGGAAAAAGGTATGTCTGAAACTCACCCCCCTTGAACTCCCTACTTGATCAACCCCTTCTTAGTGTAGGATCAACCATTCATACATCGGATGCATCGAAGCACACTCATGCACCCACATACCTACTCCATAATTCCCAAAATGTGGATTTTCAAGGTGTGCCGAATGTCCCTCACCAAGAAAGAGGATTTCAAAATCAAAAACAAAATAAAATTCAAAATATGGTAGACATGGTTACTCCTAAGGCATGCATCGACATCCTAGGTACACCTAACCCTACCATGCATGAACCAATTTCCTTGAGCCTAGTGTTGCCTCATGAGCTCAAGTCTATGGCCGAAAACTCTCCTAAACCCACCAAGGGACCGAGCATGGCATCCCTTGGAATCCATACCTCTCAACTTCGCAAGGGAGCAAGCATGTCTTCCCTTTGCACTCCAATAAGTTCAAGCCATCCATCCCTAGGAGCACATTGGGTTGCACCTAGGGGCCATGTCAAAACCGTCCACCACTTAGGAGAGCCTAAACATCTTAAGCCATCCCAACCTAGGGTCATGTGGAAGCCCAAGTCTTCCACAACCCATACCTCCCAGCTCCTACCAAAAATGAGTCATGTATACATCCATGATATGGATGACTCCATATTCCAAGGACATGCACTTTATAAACATTTTGCGAAACTCAAAAAGCCTTGGAATATGATGTTAAACATGGGGTATGCACCTTACTAAGGTCTAGGAGCCAAGAGTCAAGGTAGACTAGAGCCCATCCTACCTAGACCAAACCCGAGTCGATATGGATTGGGCTATATCCCATCCATACCCCCTGAGCCACCACCTAAGACCACTTGGGTCAAGGGTGCCCTTAGAACCCACTAAAACTGAAACCTATCGCTTAGACCTCTTGTTTAGAGTCTAATTCATGGAGTTTTCTTTGTAGGTTTGATAGAAGATCCATCTTTTAGACAAAATCCAAAAAAATCATATATTTGGCAAAACAAAACAAAAAATTGGAAAACCTTCAAAATTCAAAACATTTGAAAAATCTGAAAATTCCAAAAAGGAAATTGTTTCATTCATTCTCCTATTCTTTATTTTAAAAAAGTCCCAAAAAGAAAGTCTTTTATATTGATCCTTGAATTTGTGTTTTGAAAAAGACAAAAAAATCAAAAATTTTGAAAATTTCCAAAAACAATGACCATGTACAAAACCCATTTCTTCCAAGATTGTGTATATCCCAAACCAAAATCGATCAAGCTCAAACCATCTCTCTTGCCCAGCACTTTCCTAAAATTTAAGTGCTTGAGAATCATTAAAGCAAGGAGGAAGGTCTAGCTCAAACTGTCTACATTGCCCAGCACTTCCCTAGAATTTAAGTGCTTGAGAATTATTAAAGTAAGGAGGAAGATCCCCTCATCTATGAGGAAGATTAGGTCTCCAAGCTTCTTGAATTTCATAGAATCCTTGACTTAGAAAAACTGGGGATTTTTAGAATGAGTCTAACCCAAAATATGTGCATGTTTGCATGAGCATCATTCATTGCATTTTGAAATCCTATATTTGCATGAACAATACCGGGTCTAGCCATCATGAAATCGTCTTAGAACCCAAGTTGAAGAAAGGGTTTGTATTAAGCCAAAGGGGCATTAGAGTCGACCCTTTAAGTGTCGAGCCTTCATAAACATGTCTCCACCCTCCAATTTGAGTCAAATCCGAAACCTCCAAGGTTGATTCCAAACTAGCAACAAGACACTAACCTTTCAAAAGGCTTTTGAAAAAAGGAGTAAAATTTGAATGATGATTTCCAAAAAGCTTTCGAAAAATTTATGATAAATCCTCCAATTTTTAAAAAAACCTCCAAAGTAAGGAAAATTTTATATCTTTACATTTCAATACATGCGAATGCATTGGGTGCTTTACTTGCTCGATATGAGAATGATAGCCTCAAGGAACGTGCTATTTACTACATTTCGAAAAACTCTATTAGCATATATCAAGCCATGGAGAAATCGTGCGTGGCCTTGGTATAGGCTTCCCAAAAGTTGAGACATTATTTCCTATATCATGGAATAAGGGATAATGTCTAAGATTGATTCATTCAAGCATTTGTTTAAAAAACTTATCCTAACGGGTAGGCTAGATAAATGGCATCTCCTCTTAATGGAGTATGATTTAAAAATTTATTATCAAATCTCCATTAAGGAACAAGTCCTAGCAAAATCATGTGGCTAAATTGCCTCTTGGAGAGACACATTCCGTACTTGATAAAATGCCCGATAAAGGCATATTTGCAAATGAATTTCAAAATCATGTCTTAGCAAATTGTTTTAATGAAAATCAAGTATGAAAAATGTATTTTGATGGGGCAAAGAATCATCAAGGAGCTGGTGTAGGAATCATCCTCATATCCCCCGAGAAAGGAAAAATCCCAATTGCTATTTGATTAGATTTGGCATAATATGGCCGAGTATAAAGCATTCATACAAGGCCTAAAAATTTTTGAAAATCTAGGGACATCATCTATTGAAGTCTTTAGAGATGATGTACTTGTTATAAGCTAAGCTTTCAAAAATTTGGCAAATCAAGAATGAAAATAAAACATCACGAATTAGACATTAGAGAGGTTGATTCTTTCATGCACAACTGGCACCCACTCACGATTTGGATGGCTTGCCAAAATGACCAAAATTATAAATACCTTGGTTTCAAGACATTAAAATTTTTTAGAAAATGGAGGATTTCCCGAATTTGCTTCTTTCAAAGATTGGAAAAATTTCAACCCTACATATGATTTTGGGAGGGAAATTTTCTGGCATCTTGTTGATATGTATACCTTGATAAGGTTAGGATACAATACATGAATTCCACGATGGAGAATGTGGGAGTCATGTCAATTCAAATATGATGGCCATGAAGATACTTAGGTCTGGTTATGTTGATCCACCCTTAAGCAAAGATTGTCATGATCATGATAGAAATTTCATAAATGTCAAATGCATGGATGTCCCATTCATGTCATCTCGTCCACCTTGCATTCCCTTGTAAACCCATAGCCCTTCACCATGTGGCTGTGTGACATCATAGACTCATATCAAACTAGGGACATGGAGAATACATCCCCTAGATACTTTTCATGAAGACTCAAATTCATAAAACATGTATCTCCATCATATCATATGGAATACATTTCACATTATTGTCATTTCATAAAGCATGTATTTCCATTATATCACATGGAGTACATTTTTACATGTCATGCATCATATACGTATCATTCACCCAAAAAGGCCCAAAAAGGTGGCAGTCCAAGTAGGAATGTCCCCCTATCATAAAAAAAGGGCAACAAAAATCGATATTGATGTTGTGGGTAGAAATTTAGTAGACCCTGAAAATGCCCAATACTTGAAAAAAAATATTATGTATGGGGTCTATGTTAAATTCTTTCGAAAATTTTTTTAAAATGGATCTCCTTTGAAACTTCTTGAAAGAAGGATCAAGATTGATTGTATGACCCTGAATAAGAGAATTGATGCTTTACGAAAAGTAGAGTTTTCAAAATGATTTGGTAACATTTAAAAAATCCTTGGCTTACAAAATAAAGCCTTGTTCAAAATAGCAAAATATTTTCAAATGATAGATGCTATTAAGAAAAAGAAATGGGATGATCTTGGTTGAATCGAGTAATCAAAGGGATAAGTTTTTCCCCCATTTTACTTCTCTCCTCAAAAGGAAAATTGGCAATATTCAAAAGAAAAAGATAATACAGAAACTCCTCCAAAAAGAGGTCTTTCCCGAATAGACAGAGGGAATACAAAAACTCCTCCGAAAGAGGTCTTCTCTTTGAATGAAAAAAAGAAAAGAGAATGCAAAAACTCCTCCAAGAAGAGGTCTTCTCCGAATAGACAGAGGGAATACAAAAGCTTCTACGAAAGAGGTCTTCTCTTTGATTGAAAAACGAGAAAAAGAAAAACTATATATATATAAAAATGAAAAGTCAAAGCTCAAAAGAGCAATTTTCGGTCTCTTTGCCTTAAACCATTGGACGCATCAGAAGGGACCGTGGTAACTCTTTCCCATATCCCTACAGCTTATCTCAATGAAAAAAGATTTATTCATGAAAATCCGAAAGTAGGAATAGAATCTACTTATTTGGATTTCATTTTGTTTGAGAACTAGACTTTGTTGTGTGGGAAATATAACTTTGAAATGTTTTTCAAAATTTTCTATAAAAACCTCTACCAAGTAGTAGGTATTGAAACCCGAATGAAGGGAAATATGAAAAATTGGAAGTCCTTTTGATTTAAGATAAAAGGAGTTCCTTCAGAAAATATATTTTAAAAACCCGAAATGTCAAAAGACAGGGGATCATTCTGCTTGGGGCAGTCGGCCTTTAAAGGCTCTCCCCGAGCTCATTCACCTTTCAATTGAGTCTCTTAAAACTCACCTTACATCACTTATACCATGCATGCATACATTCAAAAGTCATTCATGCATGATCATGCCTAGGAAATATACCCCATGTAGGTCAAGTCCCTTTTGGCTGAAATCCATCTTCTATGATCCAAGAAAAAGGAGTTTGTGAAATGAAGGATGATTTATATTCTCAAGAAAATTTGGGAAGTAAATCCATAAAGGGAGTTTTCTTCTTTGTCATTATCCAAATAAATTTGGATTAATGCCTTGGTGAACACTGAAATCGAGGAGCAAGTAATGACTTGGTGAAGACATCTAAAAGTTATACTTTGATTTTACAAACTGTAATGTTAAATTATCTTGTAGATGCTCTTCACGAACGTAGTGACAATCCATCTCTATATGCTCTATATACTCATAAAATGTATGATTATTGGCTATATATATAGCACTTTTGTTGTCACAGAACATGATTGGAGGAGCTTTCAATTGTATACCCAAATCTTGAAGTAGTCATCATAGCGAAGTTAGTTTGCTACTTGTGTTTGTCATTGCACGATACTTAGTTTCGGTAGAGAAAAGAGATACCTTTTGTTGTTTCTTACATCTTCATAAAATGAAAGAGTGACCAAGGAATATGTAGTAGCCGGTAGTAGAGTGCATGTTATTCACTTCACCACCCCAATCAGCATCAGTATGTGCGAGTAACTGAGATAAAGAGGAAAATGATAGAAATACTCCCTTGGTTGAGGTTTGTCGAATATAACGAACAATCCTCATAACGGCACTCATATGCACTAAGGTAGGCGCATGTTGAAACTGACTTATAGTATGAACGACATGAATACTATCTGGCCGTGTAATGATAAGATAGGTGAGTGCTTGTAAACACCTAAAATTTTAAAATGTTTTCAAAAACTCTTAAATTTCGTAAACCAATTTAAAGCCTTTATGAACCTTTAAATTCAAAAACCCCAAATTTTAAAGTTTAAGCTTTTTGGGGAATATTTTAAAATAAAGGTTTTAAATTCAACAGTCCATGAGTTTCGAAGCAGATAAATAGGTGAGACCCAATCCTGAATCCAGATCGATTCCCAAAAAGCAAAGAAGATAAGGTTGAAGCATATCAGAATCAAGATCAAGTTCTAATTCAGGTAGAGGATCAAGCTTATCAATAAAGATCAAGTCCAAATCCAAACATTGATCAAGCGAAGATAAAGTCTACGAAGGGTCGAGCATATCAAGATTAAATTCAAAAGCTTATCCAAATCCAGGGGAGGAACCAAAACTCAAGATCAAAGGTGGAGCCGAACCAATTGAGACCAAATACAATCAAGTTCAAATACAAACTATGGTTGAAGTTATCAAATTGAAAAAGCCTATGCAAGAGTATACAGCTAAGACAAATAACTTGTATCAAGACACACTAAGACCAAGTCGGGTGGATCAAGTTCAAACCGGTTGCACCAAAGACCACCCCACATGGGGCTGGTCCAAGTTACCAATGGAGGGACCACATGAAGTAGATCAAGTGGATCAAAAGATGAGCATAGGAGATGGTCCAACCCGCCCCATGGAAGGGGTTAGAAACCAACCCCCTTGTTCTATAAAAGGGGCCAAGGGGGGGGGGGGGGGGGGGGGGGGGGGGTTGCTCATGCTTGGATGTTTTTTCATACCTTGGGAAAATTTGAGGAGTTGGGGCTGGAAAAGAGGGTCTGCATAAGGAGAAAACCATGAGCTACAAGTGAAGGAAAAGAAAGGGGAAAAAGAGGGTAGAAATAGGCTTGAGAGAGTGTGAGAGTTGAAGCAAAGAAGAAGAAGGTGTTGGCTGGATTCCACTCTTGGAATTCCGGCCGATCGGAGGCAAAAACTGTAAGTATTTCCTCTTTTGTTTTAAAGCCTTCTTCCATATAAATTCAATTGAAATGGGGTTGTATTAATGGAGCATTGTCTCCCCCTACGTTGTAATAGTGATTAGATTTGATGTATTTCAATTATATTTGCAGAATTTTCACTCTTACACACACACACTCTATGTGTTTGATTGTGTTTTTACTGTAATATAATCTATAAACATTCTATACCTTCTACCCCCTCTATGCTTATACTTATAAATATAATTTCCTTTCATTTCAATTCAGTAATTTAATTTGGGAATGTAGAGTTGTTGCAATTTAAATTCGAGTGAGTTTGCATCATGTATATTCCTAAAACCTGAAACTGAATTTCTAGTATCTTTGCATATGTTGTTTGCTACAATTTTAATTCTTGAATTCTTGCTCCAATTTTAGGGAAATTTTTCCCACTCATTATACACACACAAGCCAACGTTAAATAAAATTTTTAAGAATTTTAGAGCCGTCCAGCTATGTAAATAAAATTGGACAAAATCGAAAATCTGTCCACTGTTTGCACATTTAGTTTCCCTACAATAAAGCCTAGGTTTTTATCCCATAACTCTATTTGTAGGAGTCCAAATCAATTCTATTTTGATTCATTAAAAATATGACATCTATAGCTTTCCAACAATATCAAATTCATCAAATTTGGAACTTAGATCACCAAGATAAAGGCTCATCTTTGAGTCTTTGTATTTCTGTGACAAGACAATTTTGGGCACCTGAGCAAGATTGCTTCACTGGTTTAATTTTGCTTCAAAACAACCCAAAATTGGGATCTATAAAATGCTATAGATCTCACACCATAGGCTATGCCTGGTAAAAATTTAGTGATTTTTGGAGGTCTGTAAGGTGTCCAGATTAATTCAGGAAATAAGCTCTTAAAACAGAACATTCTATTTTTTAGGACTTGTTCATTTCAAAAGTCTTGAATCAAAGTGCACACATTACTTCTTTCAAAAACACCAAGTTTTCACCTGAATTGGAGTTCACCCTTTTTCAAAATTGAAATTCCTAAGCACTTAGACTGACCCTTGAGCATCAGTTAAAGAATGTCTAAAGCGAAAAGTGTTCACTTGCCCACAATCGCCAAAGAAATCAGATTTTTTAAAAACTTTGCTAGTTTTATAAACTAGCTGGCATACTCGCGTAATTAATTAGATAAGAAAGTTTCGCTTCAAGTTTCTACATAAGCTTTGAAGCAAAAATTTTTGTGTCTACAGTGCTCCAACCATCTGTCTATACGGTGTGGGATCACTCAAAAGTTTGCCATCAATTAGATGAATCTTCCGGTTGATTACCTCGATTGTCTCAACAACTTTGTCATCTGTAATACCTGATCTAAGAATAATATTATTAGTAAACTTAGTTTGTGATAAAAAAAAACTTCTATCATCACGAGTTAACTCAATGCCAAGAAAATAAGAAAGTTAACCAAGATCCTTCATTTCAAACATATTACCAAGTTCTTGCTTGATTTGCTGGATACTAGAATTATTACTACCTTTAATAATCATATTATCAACGTAGACCAAAAGAATAACAATACTTGCAGAAGACTTTCTTATGAACAAAATGGTGTCAGTATAACAAGTAGTAAAGTCATGCAAAGTCATGAATTCAGTTATTTTATCAAACCAAGCCTTAGGAGCTTGTTTGAGACCATATAAGGATCTTTTGAGATATAAAACTTGGTTTTTAGGTACGTTGAAACCATGAGAAGGTTCCATATAAACTTATTCCTTTAACAAACTATTTAAAAATACATTCTTGACATTTAATTGATAGATATTCCAATCCTTAATAGCACACATGGTTATAAGGGTTCTGATAATTGTCATCCGGGCCACAGGAGCAAAAGTTTCCTCATAGTCAATCCCATATTTCTATGAATACCCTTTGGCAACCAATCTAACTTTATAGCGATTTAAAGATTCATCATCAATTATTTTAACTTTATAGACCCACCTACAACGTATTGTCTTTTTGTTTTGTGGTTTAGTCACAATATCCCAAGTTTTAGCTTTATATAAGGCATCTAATTCTTCATTCATAGTATAAATCCAATCTTGTGATGATTGTGCTTCCTTAAAATTTCTTAGTTCCTTTATAGTAAAAATATTAGTTACTAATGCTCTATGTCTTGGTAAAAAACTGTTATAGGAAACAAATCGTTTCGGATGTCTAGAGTCTCGACTAGTCCTTCAAGGTATAGATGGGAAATCATTTTGAGTTCTTCTAGTGTAATATTGATCAAAGGGTGTAATTGGCTATCTTAAAATCATAGGTTTATCAAGCTCATTTTCAACGTCAAATAGTTTTGTGGAGATATGCGTTTTATTTAAAAATGGTAGATGTTGCATTTTGCAAAGTACACAATCTTTGAAAGAAAAGTTTTCAATATTATTTATTCGAAGAGGACATTGATACAACTTTTGAATATTAAGATATTCTAATCTTTTATGCCATAGAAGAGAATCACAAGTCAAAACATTAGCATATCCTATGCTATGTAGGTAGTCCATAATATAAAGTCCGTCCTCCCTATGCCCACGACAAATCACCTTCTTCTAGAGGCGAACTTATACAATACATCCCATGGATGAAAAAGCTATAACATAATTTTTATCCGAAATTTGGGATATGGAAAGTAAGTTCAAATTTAGTTTTAGAACAACACTAATTTTAGAAACTTCAAAATTTTTGTTTTACAAGTCATCAATTTTATCAACATTTAATTGTGTTCCATCCGGAGTATAAATACATGATAAGGGTTTTTCAACACATGATTTTAAAATATTTTTATTACAAATCATATGAAATGAAGCACGAGAATCAAGAATCCAAGAAACCATACCTTGAACTTAGTTAGTTGAAGAAGAACAAACTACACCTATTGTTGCTTTGTCTTTCATTTGAGTTTCAAGTCTTTTTATCTTTTCTTCGAGTGCAACAATAGAGGATGAGGCTTGTTCTTCTACTAATGCAACATTTCTTTTCAACTTTGGGCAATTTGGCTTTATATGTTCGGTTTCTCTACAATAGCGACAAATAATATTTTTTCTTCCTTCTTTACTTTTGAAATGATGAGATCGGTAAGCCTTCATACTTGCTCTAAGTTTTGATGCGGCGAAGGCAGTGTTTCTTTGAAGTCTAACTTCATTCATTCTTGTTTCCTTCATTTGAAGATTGATAAAAATCTCTTCTTTTGTAGGAAAAGGTTTTCTATAAATAAGAAATGATCTTACCCCTTCAAATTCTTCCCGAAGACTTCTTAAAAATTAGTATACGAAATCCTCATTATCTTCACATTGTCTCTCATTAAGACATTGTGTATATTTCTTTCTGTAACCATATAATTGGTTCCAAACATTAGAATATTCCCCAAAAAATTCGTTTACCCCTTTATCTCCTTGTCTAAGTGAGACCAATTTATCTCTTAATACCATCTTATGAGCTACATCGCTTTGAGCATGAGATTTTTTAAAATATTTTCATGCTTCTTTAGCGTTAGTGAAATCAGCCAAAGTCTTCCTAGTATGCTCATTTACATTATTCTTGAGCACTCATAGGATTGTTTTATGTCTTCTTTCATATTTCTCTTTTTGCTGAAGTGTAGCATTGATAGAAGGTTCTACCTTCGAACCACTTACACAGCCTCATAATTTTTTTAAATATAGGTAATTTTTCATAGATTGAGCCAAGGTTTTGTAGTTTGAGGGTGTTAGACGAAAGTTGAATCCCCCTTTATCATTCATATTTAAAGGAAAAAAAAAAACTAAATAGGTAAACTTACAAAATATGATCGACACGCTTGTCGAGGTGATGAATAATATTCTCACAATCGCAAAATGACTTTGATACCATGTAATGAAGACGATGTTTCAATGTGACAGTGGAAGGTTGATAAACATCACTTCAAAATATCACTAGCAAAAGCCTTAAAAAAAAGGCTATAATAAAGCGTATGCAACTAAAGCATAATATATTAAAAAAAAAATTATTTAGCCACAAAAGGCTTGAAAAAATCCATTATATGAAAGCCATATTTATATAGTACATGAGGCATAGGAGAGGAAAAGAAGATAAGAGAGAATAGAAGAGGGTAGAGAGGAGAAGAGAGAGGAGAGCAATGAGAAGGCTGGTTGGTTGCCAGCCAACCCAACCCCCAATGGTTAGTGGCATTGACCCTGACTGCTCGAGCCCGTAGAGCCTACCGGGCCAGGCCACTTGGGCCCATTTTCTAACAACTCAAAGTGTGAGTCGAGGTTCCATCATTGGTGATCTTATAAACCAAGCTTAGACCTATCCCAATTGATGCCTTTTGCATCAGATCCCTTGTTAGACCTTTTGTCAAAGGATCGGCCAAGTTTTGTCTTCCTGATTCCTCACATAACTCACCGATATTGTTCCACCGTTTTCTCAGCAACCGAATTCTCTACCATTGAATCGTGTCTAACGTGTATATGTCCTGTTTTTACCATTGAGTGTCTTATTCTTCATGGCAATTTAATACCGCTCGCTCGACAATCACAATGCATGTACATCGAAACCGTATAGACCGTTTTATTCCCACAATGGCACATTTGCACAACAAGTTCCTTTTAATCCACTCAGCCTCGGGAATTCGCATCCAACTCCGAGAGCTACATGAATTTCCGGGATCTGATAAAGGAATCTTGCAATTATAAGTCCGTTCGTCGCAATCTTCCTAAGATATACCGTACCTCCACCACAAAGTGCGAATACATAACCCAATAGTGGATTTTGACTCATTATTATCTCGGCAATCCAAATTTTGCATCACAATAATCCTTCTAAGACAAAACGGAAATCCACTATACACTAAGCCATAGCCTTAATGGTACCCTTTAAAGTATTTGATGAGTCTTTAACAGTGCAAATGCCCAAGTGGTCATTACCCGGATTGAACTGAGTATATCCACTCAGAAGAAATCTACCACGAAAGATATGCAAATATCTACCCGTCTGTACATAATTCATCGAAATGTACATAACACTACTAATAATTGAGCATATTCAATTTAGCAATGTTAGGCTATCACCACTATTTTTCTTAATTGCAAAGTGCTAGGATCAAAGGATGTATCACTCGGCATGATCAATCATAATGATCAAATCTTTTTAGCAGTTTTTCTACATAATGTGATTGAAGACGAAGTAAAAGCTATTATCCTTCTCTTATTCATTTTAATTCCTAAGAATCACATCTGCCTAAATCCATGTCTTTCATATCAAAATGAGACAGACAGAGAAAATTTTAGTCTCATTCACCAATATCATCTAAATTAGTACCAAAATCAAGCATGTCATCAACATATAAATATAATCACACATTCTTTATGAAATTTACTTATAAACACAAGTTTCAAATCAAATTCATTTACGTATCCATTATCAAGTTTTGATGTCATTGCTTAGGGGCTTGCTTTAGTCCTTACATTAAGTTAACTAATTTACAAACTTTGTTTTCTTGACCACATACTGCAAATCCTTTGGGTTGCTTCATATACACCTCTTCATCCAATTCATTATTTAAAAATACGGTTTTAACATCCATTTGATGAATAACAAATTTATAGATGGAAGTAAGTGCCAAAAGCACTCTAATTATAACAATTCTTGTTACAAGTGCATATGTATCAAAATAATCAACTCCTTTTAGTATAAACCCCATAGCAACTAGTCTTATTTTGAATTTATCAATAGTTCCATTTACCTTCATTTTCTTTTTGAAAATCCTTCCTCAATCAAAGGGGCGATACAAAGGCATCATTTATTTTATCAATATCATTGTTTTTAACCCGAGAATGCAATAACAAAATCTAGTCCCAAACTACTTTCTATTCTTTGCCTTTTACTTCGTCTAGGCATTGAACTCTCTATATTATCATTACTAGTTCTAATATTTTTTAAATCATTATCATTTTCATGAACATGTCTCCTAGATCTAGGAATATAAGTAAATCTATCTTCCTCTTTTTCTTCTCTCTATTTCTCTTCCTCTTTACAATAACCGAAGAGGAAGAACAGGAGGAACAAAAGTCAGGTAAGAAGAATAGGAGGAATAGAGCCCTGAAAGTAAAGAAGACTAGAAGTGAAGGCCAAGCCAATGACAAAGAACCATCGACAGCCTCCCGCCTCTCTCAAACTCTCTCTCTTCAAGTCTCTCTCTCCTCTGTTTTTATACCTCGAGTTTCTGCAAAACCGTCATGAAATTACTTTTTTGCACCTATATGAAAACCCGATTTATGAAATATCGCAGGACAAAATTACTGAAACGTCTAGATATTTTGATGTGTATGAGTGAAAAGTATTTTCTGTCCTTTGATAGTCTGTAACACTAAGAAAAATCTAGATATAGTTTTACTGATTTGTCCCTGGTCATTTTATGAAATTATTGAACCTGGGATTTGAGTTTTTTTATAGATACAACCCTCTTAGTTTCACAAATTATCCGTTATGACACCTAAGAAAAGTACAAGTTTACCCCTATACTTTTTGAGAAATATCGAGAACACTTATTTTCTTGTTTAGTCTTAATTTTTATAATATTTCCATAAAGGTACCTGTATGTTAAATAAAATGAAATACAGTGCCTGAAAATATTTACAGTTCAATACATAGAATTTATGTATATTGCATTTAGGTGCCTAACTATTTTTGTTATGAAATGTCTTATATAAATTCATCTTATACATATTTTATATTTTCTATCTAAAAATGACTTCTAAAATTTGTGTGTCTAAATTGATAAAGACGAAAAAGTTAAATGACTTAAATTTTCAAACTTAGAAGAGGAGAATCCCACTGACCTTAACTTTACAGAGAGTTGATCATGTACTTAGGAAAACTGTATTACCCCCTACTCTAGTTGCAATAGGTGAAGAAAAAAAAATATATAAGGCATTTCTAAAAGATGATACTATAGCGAGGACTATAATGATAACCTATATGAAAGATGACTTGATTATGGTCTTTGAAGAATATAAAACTACTAAAGAATTATTTGATTGCTTGATCACAAAATATGATACTATAGCTAAGCTACATGTACAACTACAATGCAAAACAATTTTTAGAATTCTGCAAAAACTTTAGTATTGCAAAGCAAAATATAATACCTAGGATACCTCAATAAAATTGTGTAGCAGAGTGATATAACATGACCCTATTGAATATGATAGGGTCTTTATTAATAGATGTTTCTCTACCAAGGATATTTTAGGAAGAAGTGGTAAGTACAACTGTGTATATACTCAATAGAGTTTTATGTAAAGTTGTATTTTCTACACCATATGAGATATGGTTTGGAAGAAAATCAAACCTAAGTCATCTTAAGAGGTAGGGATCTATCGCTCATGTGAAGATCCTTGATCAGTCTAGAGACTAACTAGATAGAAGGTCCTTAAGATGTATATTCATCAGATATCTTAAAGGATCTAAAAGATATCAATTTTATAATAAGGACGATGGACTGCTAGAAAGCAGAGATACTAAATTCTTAGAGGTCACTATGAATGACATTCTTGAAAATGGTGATGAGTATGTTGATGACCTAGTAGATCTAGACCAATCATCATTTAAACCCATAGATGAGCTTTCTAATTGAACCAAAATTTTAAGTAGACACAAAAGACCTAGGGTCACACCGTCTTACTTAAAGGATTACCATACTTACCTTACAGAGAAAGTATGAGTAATTCGGTAGATTTAGATGAGCTGACTGATAATTTGACTTATTAGTAGGCTACTGACTCATTTGAAACTTCAAATTGGAAAAAAGTCATGGATGAAGAAATTGAATCCATTAAGAAAAATCAAGTTTGAGAATTGATTGATTTGTCAAGAGAAAGGAAAGCTATAGGCTGTAAATAGGTTCTCAAAAAGAAATATAAGGTTAATGGAACATTCAATAAGTTTAAAGCGAGGTTGGTTATAAAGGATTTTTCACAGGAGGGGATAAATTATGTTGAGACATATTCTCCTGTTGCAAAATTTGTATCCATAAGAATAATTCTAGTGATATCAGCATATTATGATTTAGATTTATATTAGTTAGATGCAAAAATTACTTTTCTAAATGGAGATTTAGATGAAATCATATATATGCATCAACCCAAAGGATACATAGTTGAAGGCTAAGAAGATAAAGTATATACATTGAAAAAATCCATATATAGCCTTAAATAGTCACCTCGTCAATGATATTTGTCTTTTCAAAATAACATTATTGAACTTGAGTTTATGGCTAATTAACTTGATCACTGCATATATGTTGAAATAGTGGAAGTCACTTTGTCATCTTATCATTATATGTAGATGACATATTGTTGACTGAGTATGACAATGAGATGATTGTCAAAACCAAATCATGGTTAAACTCAAGGTTTGAAAAGAATAATATGGGGAAGCATCTTATATCCTGGGTATAAAAATTTCTCGAGATAGAGAATCTAAACTTCTATGCATAAGTTAGGAGAGATATATTGATTATATCCTCAAAAAGTTTTAAATGGGTGAATGCAAGTTTAAATCTATACCTGTTGCGAAAGGGGTCAAATTGAGTAAGACTGATTGTCTTGGTGAAATAGATGATAAGTCTAATGTTCCTTATGCACAAGTTATGGGTAGCTTAATATATGTTATATTGTGTACAAGACTTGATATCAGTTTTTCTATTGGTCTTATGAATAAATATCAAAGTAATCCTGGATGACAATATTGGATAGTTGTGAAAGGGATTCCAAGATATTTCAAAGGAATAAAAGACTTGAAACTTTGCTTTCAAGCAAATGAACTGAAAGTGATAGGATACTCAGATGGTGGCTTTGTTGGAGCAAAGATGACAACAAATCAACCTTTGGTCAAATATTTTTACTTGAAGGTGGTGCAATTTCTTGGGCTTGCAAAGAACAAGGTTGTGTAACATTATACAAGAAACTGAGTATGTTGCTTGTAGTATTGCTGCTACGAGTGTCGTTTGGATAAGCCACTTCATACGTGATTTGAAGTTGGATATATGTCATCTATTGTGATAACAGTGCAGCAATTACTCTTATTAAGAGTGGAGCTAATAGCTCAACAAGAAAGCATATAATGGTTAAATATCACTATCTTCATGATATACTTAAAATAAATGAAATAACTATATGTTATATGCCAACCATTGATATGTTGGCTGACCCCTTAACAAAAGGCATCTCAGAAGTACTTTTAAATAAACATGTTTCCCACATGGGTTTGAGATATGCGTAATGTATAAGTGTAGAAAATACACTTTGTTGTGAGTTATGCAGGAATCAATATATTAAAGTTGACTCTAGTGGCTAAGTGGGAGATGGAAGTAGTTGGTGGCAACTATCAGCCCCAATGCTAACATCATCCATGAAATGCGAGAAGAAGGGTCATCTTCCTTGATTTCATGAGTTGTTTTTTGAAACAAAGTAAACTTTCTTTCAAAACTGATTTTTACTTTTTGAAAAAGTCTTAGGTATCGCTCGGATTTCAAGAATGACTTTAGAAAGGAAAGCCTAGAGAAGAAAACTCGAAAGATGAAAAAGACATATATATATATATATATATATATATATATATATATATATATACAACATAAATATACAAAAAGAAGTGATACACTATTGATTTTCTTCTTGAAAAAACTCTTGGGGGTACCTCTTGTCCCTCTCTCTTTCTCCTCTTTTTCTTATTTTGTTTACAGGTTCATCGCTGCTGCTGCAACACAAAACTCGGAACCGCGATCAAAGAGAATAAGTGAAAAGCAGAAGGGAGAAGGCGGTTGACTCCATCAGAAGCAGCTGGCTCCATCATCACTTTGATGCTTTAAGTTGAAAGTCTGTTTGAGTGGAATGCTAACCGGCTTGGGGGTACCTTAGGTCTTCTAAGCTGGAGCAACAACCAAGTTTGAATCCAATTCCATATAAGGTTCTTGATGGACATTTGAAATACCAGCAAATATTTTCTCCAATCATAACTTACAAGTCAGGTTTCGATCTCCCACGAAAGAAACTCATTAAAGATCAGTGTTTGGTAACAAAGAAGTAAATATCAATATTTGATTCTCGCTTGTAGATTGTCTTGCACTCCGTTTCCTTGTATTGACAACTTGCATCGCAAGTTCCGTTTAAGATCTGCAAAAGATTTCGACGTAGAAAATATTATAAAGAATCCAATACTGATAGGAGTCTGTACTCCCAAGGGGTCAGGTTAGTGGAAATGCGAGTAATGGCCAAAAAAGAAAGAATAAATGTGGCATATATACGTAATATCCCAAGACTGACAAGTGAAATTATACGCCAACTATTTACTAATATTTCTACCATCATCGTGTGGAAAATGCACTTGCGAGAACATTTAACAGAGGCTATTCGTGGAGGATGATAGCGACGACGTTTGGTTGAGTCATCAGATCGTCAACAGTAACTTGTGCTGCCACTGTTAGATACTTCGGTACCAACCCCATCCCCTCTTGTTTAATAGCTTATTAATTTATCACTCAAGAATCCTTTTATAAAGAATTTGCTTGCCATGTATGACTAATTTTCCTGTCCCTAGCCATCGTCATGCGTGTACACTCATATATAAATGAAGGCATAATTCTTTAATGTTGCCCACCAACCCCAGTACTTTGGGTAGCTGTTTTCTTTAAGATGAGTCGACTAAGTCATGACCTGATACCGTGTTCAGATTCATACTGTGCTCTTCCAAGTATAAGAATTGTTATTCTTTTTTATTTTTAAATTTATAACCTAGAGAATCCATCTTTTGAGAGGCATCTCCCCTCGCTTGCACACAGTGCCTACGGACTCATCAACGAAGTTGTTTGGAGTGCAGCATGCTTTCATTCAAGAAGAAAGCGGATACAATTGGTTAAGACACACAGACAGACTTTGTACTTTAATTGATATTCATACATCCCTAAATGTACACTACTTTTCCATTATTTGTCAAAATACCCTTGTCAATACCTTCTTTCTCTTCTCCTTCCCTCTCGTTGATGTCATGTTACCAGCCAGCTTCTCTCCTTCCCTTGGACGATCTCTCTCCATCTCACCCTCTCTCTCAATCTTCCTCTTTTGATTTCTCTCTAATGTGAAGTTCTCTCTGCATCCCTCTCGAACTCTCTCTATCTATCTCTCAATCAACCTATTAAGTCCTCTCTCAATCTCTCTTGACCTCACTCTCAATCTCAGCAGTCTCCGATTTCCAGCAAGTACAATCCACTTCTCTCCAGCTTTTTCACAATGGATGTCTCAAGTGATTGAGAAATCAGTTGTCGACGAAGAGACACACCTACTGCATGTTATTGTTCGAAAGAGAGACATGCTCATGGCATGTTTTTTGTTTCAAGAGTCGCGTGATTATAACGTCTTTCTTCAACAAGGGCATGGCTAAGCTAAGGTGTGTCTGTAAGGAAATGGCCATTCTCGGCAACCCCAATACAGAAACGTCAGGACTGGCCATCCAGTTGTTATCTGTAGACGGGATGAGGAAAGAATGATTGTAATGGTCACCAAAAGCCGTTTCTACCGAAAAGTTTCTGAATAAAACGGTAATAAACTGGATAAAGGGGCTCCATGATAGGAAAGGCAAGTGAGAAAATCTAGGAAGGGATGGAGCAGGCGCTGCTTTATAAATAGAGAGCAGCGTAGGCAAGTATGAACACAATGAAATTCACAGATATTCAACGAGAGCCTTCTTCCCAGGCAAACCCTACTCAGAGAGAACCTCAAACAAAATCACATACATTTGTTGTATTTTTTCTGTTACTGCGTACCTAAGCAACAAAATCAAAGAATTGGGAGGTCGATAGAAGCAGGAAACTAGCAAGGAGTCGATCGGAATATCCCACATCTAGCATTAGGGCTTGGTTTTGACCTTGCAAATAAGTACGTGTTAGATTACAAATATATAACAAAAGTCGATCGGAATATCCCTCTTTATATATATATATATATATATAAAGAGGGAAGGAGAAAATTTTCCTGCAAGTCGAGATAGGGCTTGCCTAAGTCGAAACAGGGTTTGCCTGATTCGAGACATGGCAAAGAGACCTCGTTTGAGTTGAGACAGGGTAGAGGAACCTGCTTGAGTCAAGACATGACAGAAAAGAGGTTGAGGAAAAGAAAGAAAACAACCGACAAAACATCGGCTAGGAGGCCAAAAATCAACTGTAAGACAACAAATGCCCGAAGAAGGTCGCGGTGGCTGCAAGAGTCCTCGGCCAGGAGGTTAGAGGATGACAGCAATAGGAAAGGTTGTAGAAGGCCACGGGTGGACGCGAGCTAGGAGGCAGAATGGGCAGACACCGCCCTCCCCCTCTCTCTCTCCTTAGCGCTTTTAATGCACCTGAAAAATCGTAGGCGAAAACTAGCGGTTTCCAAAAAATTGCCTCGGGCAACAGACTAAAAAGTTTGTTTTGCCCCGACCAATTTTAAAAATTTACAGATTGCCACTGGATAAAATTACGAAAGTATCCAGATATTTTTTATTAAAAAGACTATTTTGCCCTTATAGAGGTGAAAGGTCAATTTTACCCTCTAATAGTTTATGAAAATTATGAAAAACTGGGATATTGATTTACGTTACTGTCATTCCTGGTTAAGTTTATTATAGTACTACCACTATGTCAAAAGATATATTTATCCCTGTCTTTTTGAGAAAATTAATGATTCAAACTGAGAGATTACCCCTGACCAGTTACAAATTTTTTAAAAATACCAAAAACTGACTTTGTTGTTCTATCCTTGGTCTTCTTTTAAAATTACAAAACCATACATATAGATAAAATTATTGTTCTACCCCTACTATTTTGGGAAATTATCAAAGGCATAAATTTCTTAAGAAAATTATAGATTTATCCCAGTTTGCTTCTATATATTAAAAATGAGTTATTTTCAGCTCATTTTTGTGATATTCTATATCATGCTAACCAGATTCATGCTATGTATATTTTGTTGCTTGTTAAATGATTTTTTTTTAGACCGTCTAATTGTTATAATTATCAAACACATAAAAATAAACTCTAGAATATGTGTGTCAAAATGGTAAAAATTGAAAAATTAAATGATCTACACTTCCAAACATGAAAGAGAAAAATACCATTTGTTCTAACACTTAAAGGTTTAGAGTATGTCTTAAAGGAAACTATGTGTCCGCCACCACCAAACGCAACCAAGTAACAAATAGAAATGTATAAAACATTTCTAAAGAACGACACAATAGCAAGAACCGTCATGTTGATAGACATGCAGGATGACTTGATTAGGGTTTTCGAAAAATTTGAGACCGCCAAAGATCTCTTTGACTCTATAACAACCAAATATAATACAACTGTCAAGCTATATATCCAACTACTACTACAAAAATATAATTTCTTCAAAATGAAAGAAGGGGATAACGTAGTGGAACATGTAAACTATATGTTGGTAATGGCTAGGGACCTAGCTACGGTAAAATCAGTCATCTTAGAACTGATGCAAATATCTACAATATTGAACAGTCTTTCCCTATCATGAAATATGGTCACCATTGTCATCAGGCTAGGGCAAAAAATCAAGCTTTTTGTGTTGCCTCTGAAACTAGCAATAGAGTAAGAACATATGAGTAAAAACAAAAAGGAAAAATTACTAGTAGTAAAAAATAAGATAGGGTCTAGCTCCAAACCCAACTAAAGGAGAAATAAACCAAATAAAAAGTTTGACAAAAATAACAAAAAAGGCAATCAATCTTTTAGGAAAACGTAGGAAACCGCTTATCAGATCAAGTATTTCAGTTGTGGAAAGATGAGACACTAAAAGAGGGATTGCCACAACAAGAAAGGTAGAGAAAACAACCCACAATATGGATAATAAGAGAAGCAGGACATAATTTGTGTGATATCGGAATTCTCTACATGGACTGCTCAGTGATTGGTTGGTGGATTGACTTTAGAGCGACTAGACATATCTCGAAGACTAAGGAAGGGGCAATGGATCTAAAGGAGTACAAACTAGGAGAACATCAGGTGTACATAGGAAATAATACTTTCTTAGATGTCCTGGATACTGGGTCCTTTAGAATTTTTGTATAAGGCACACCATTTCTATTAACTGATGTATTGATTGTAACGTCTATAAGGCGCAATCTATTTTGAGTCCCTGCCTTAGTAAAGAAAGGTTTTGAGGTCCCTGCCTTGGACATATAAGTTTGAAAAAGTTGAGGAAATTATCCAACTTTGACTTACTGTCAAGATTTGAAGAAAATACTTTCAACAAGGGCAACAACCTTATTAGAGGTCATTCACACGGATTTATGTGGACCATTTAGAGTAAAGTCACATAATGAAAATATTTATTTTATAGCATTTATCGATAATTACTTGAGATATACGTATTTATATCTCCTAGCACATAAATTTGATGCACTTGAAGCTTTTAAAAAATATAAGCATGAAGTTGAAAATTAACTAGGGCATTCAATCAAAGGCTTAAGATCAAATAGAGGTGGTGAATATACCTCTATAGAACTTGTAGAATTTTGTAAAGACTTGGGTATTGCAAAAAAAATACAATGCATAAGACACCTCAATAGAATGGTGTAGTTGAAAGATATAACAGGACCTTACTGAATATGACAAGGTCAATATTAATTGATGCCTCTCTACCAAGGATATTTTGGGGAGAAACAATAAGTATGGCGGTATACATACTCAATAGAGTACCATGTAAGGTTGTATTCACTATACCATATGAGATGTGGTTTGGAAGAAAACCCAACCTAGGTCATCTCAAGAGGTGAGGATGTATTGTACATATAAAGATCCTTGATCAGTCTAGAGATAAGCTAAACAATAGATCTTTGAGGTGCACATTCATCGGATATCAAAAAGGTTCAAAGGGATATCAGTTTTATCATAAGGATCACAAACTGATAGAGAGCAGAGATGTTGAATTCTTAAAAGATACTAAGAATGACATCTTGGAAAATAATGATAAGTATATTGACGATCTAGTAGATCTAGATAAATCATCATATGAACTCATAGAAGACCTTCCTAAAACAACCAAAACTTTAAGTGAACATAAAAGGCCAAGGGCCACACCGTCCTACTTAAAGGATTATCACACTTATCTTGCAAAAGAAATGTGTAATTCAGTAGATTTAGGTGAATTATCTTTTAGCTTGACTTATCAGCAAGCTATGAACTCATCGAAAGTAACATACTAAGGGAAAGCCATGGATAAGGAAATTGAGTTCATTAAGAAAAACCAAGTCCGAGAATTAGTTGATTTGCTAAAAGGAAGGAAAGACATATACTGTAAATGGGTTCTAAAAAAGAAATATAAGGTTGATGGTTCAATTGATAAGTTTAAAGCGAGGTTGGTTGTAAATAATTTTTTGCAAAAAGAAGAGATAAATTATGTTGAAACATATTCTCCTATTGCAAAATTTGCATCCATAAGGATAATCCTAGCAATATCTACATATTATGATTTGGACTTATATTAGTTAGATTTAAAGAAAGCCTTTCTAAATAGAGATTTAGAAGAAATCATATACATGCAGCAACCCGAAGGATATATAGTTGAAGGTCAAGAAGATAGAGTATATAGGTTGAGAAAATCCTTATATAGCCTGAAATAGTCACCTCGCCAATGGTATTTGACTTTTCAAAATGCCATTATAGAACTTGGGTTTGTGGCTAATGAGCTTGATCATTGTGTATATATTTCGAACAGTGGGAGCCACTTTGTCATCTTATCATTATATGTAGATGACATATTGTTGATTGGGAATGACAATGAGATGATTGTGAAAACTAAGTCATGGTTAAACTCAAGGTTCGAAATGAAGGATATGGAAGAAACATCCTATATCCTGGGTATAAAGATCTCTCAAGATAGAGAATCTAAACTCTTATGCCTAAGTTAAGAGATATATATCGATTATATCCTGAAGAAGTTGAAAATGGGTGAGTGCAAGTCTGCTATTACACCTGTTACAAAAGGTGTCAAACTAAGTAAAGTTGATTGTCTTGGTGAAGGAGATGATAAGCCTAACATTCCTTATACACAAGTTGTGAGTAGCTTGATGTATGTTATGTTGTGTAAAAGACCTAATATCAACTTTGTTGTTGGTCTTGTAAGTAGATATCAAAGTAATCATTGATGGCAGCATTGAATAACTATAAAAAGGATTTTAAGATATCTGAAAGGAACAAGAGACTTGAAATTGTGTTTTCAAGCAGATGAACTGAAAGTGGTAGGATACTCAGATGCTAACTTTGATGGGAGTAAAGAAGATAACAAATCTACCTTGGGACAAATATTCTTATTTGGAGGTATTATTGTTTCTTGGGCATGTAAGAAATAGGGTTGTGTAGTATTGTATACACAGGAAGCTGAGTATCACTAATGTGGTTTGTTGTATGGCTGTAATGAGTGTCGTCTGGATAAGTCGTTTCATATGAGATTTGAAGCTGAAGATAGCTGACGAGGCAGTTGTCATTTACTGTGACAACAACGCAACAATTACTCTTATCAAGAGTAGAGCTGACAGCTCTAAGAGCAAGCATATCATGGTTAAATATCACTATGTTCATGATATAGTTATGAGAAAGGAAATATCCATCTCATACATGCCAACAAACGATATGTTGGCAAACCCGCATAACAGAGGAGCTTTTCTCAAAACATGTTGTGATCATGGGTTTGAGATATGTTTGATTGTTATATAGTTAAATAACCACACAATAGGTAGTAATTGCAGTAGCAATCATGAAATGACATTACTAGAAAAACCCCACAATAGTGGGAGGAAAACAAGTATGTCAGTTCACTTGGCTCGAATGGCCAAGTGGGAGATGTAAGGAAATGGCTATTATAGGAAACCCTAGCATAAAAACTGCTGCACTGGCCATCCAATCATTATCTGTGGACGGGATGCTGAAAGAATGACTCTAACGACCACCAAAAGCCATTTCTATTAAACAATTTCCGAATAAAATGGTAACAACTGGATAAATGGGCTCTATGATAGGAAAGCCTAGTGGAAAAAACTAGAAAGGGATGGAGCAGGCGCTGCTCTATAAATAGAGAGCAGCGCAATCAACTATGAACACATTGAAATTCACATATATTCACTGATAGCCTTCTTTCCAGGAAAACCCCATTGAGAGGAAACTTCAAACAAAATCACGTACCTTTGTTGTTTTTTTTTCGCTATTGCGCACTTAAGCAACAAGATCAAAGAACCGGGAGGTCGACAAAAGCAGGAAACCGGCAAAGAGTCGACTGAAATATCCCACAGTGTCACCCTTAAAAGGGGAATGCGGCCAAACCGCTTGTGTGTAAATGGTTCACCCTCTTCGAACATGCCCTACCCGATATATATATATATATTGCATGTAAATATATACATTATATATTGCTATATGCTTGCTATGTTATATGCAACCATTTGCTCATTTCATCTTTCCTTATTTTTTACTAAATTAATCATTAATTCATATTGCAAGATGACAAGGAATTCACTTTAAATTGTTTATTACGATGGAGTAGATTTTGGATTTATGACAAATGGTGAAAGTATCTATTATAGTGGAGTAGATTTCGGACATATGACAAACAATCATATTGAATTTAATTGCAATACATGGAACTATACATTTGTTAACTGGTTGGATGATGTACTTAACAATGTATTTCTTGTGACCGAACTTGTTTATCAACTTGTGTTTGTGATAAATGCAATGTTTTGCAATTAAGATAGCTTAGTTTAGTGTGAAAAATATGTTAGGAGGAAGCACAACAATATTATGATCATTCTTCATTCAAAAGTAAAGTTGTAAGAAGTAAGATATGGCTTAGGTACGATAGAATTGATAAATACAAAAACAATAAAAACGTGCATGTTAAAGTAGTTGGTGTCCTGAAAGGTACAATGTTGCTTTTATTTATAAGAGTATCTAGAGTCAATAGTTCATGGAGGTTGAATGTGGTTAATTAGACACATAATCACCTCTTTAGGTTTGTATTATGAAGGACAAGCATTTGTCGGCAGATTCAATGATTCTGAGTACAATGAGAAATGAGATGAGCCAAAGATATTGTAGTTCATAGCATATTTCTAGCAATTCAAGCATGTTAAGGACTTGAGCTTAATCACTGAAAGGCACATTTATAATGTGAGGATGAAAATTAAGGAGCAATTGAGTGGTTAAATTAATATCTAACAACTATTATATAAACTAGATTGTCATAATAACATACTTGGCTTTGGGAGATACTAGATACATACATTGTTAGTGTTATTTTATTTACATATCTTCTTTATGTTCAATTGTTGTATGCATTTTCAGTAGTACTATACTTTATATGTAAGTATAAGATAAACAATTATAAGATACTTTTTCTTTGATATTTATATTAACTAATAAAAAATTTATTATAATGTATATAGATATAAGATACCTTTTCTTAAGGTTATGGAAGGTACCTTAACCAACAAGATTTTTGTCTATGGTGTTTGCTTTCATGGTATAGAGAGGATAATTTTGTTTGGTTGTTGAAGCATGTCTAAGAGTTATTTACCCCAAATAAGTTTTATGATATAATTTGCAACGATTATGTTCTATTGGTGAAAGTGATTGAGATGGTATTCCCAAAACCAGCACATTTATTTTGTACACCATATTGCCAAAAATATTGAATGATTTATTGTCTTATTGAGAAGGAATAAAAATCGTCACTAGATTTGGTATAAGTTGAAGGAAAGTCATCGAATTTGTAAATATGAGCATTTTCCTTGTCATGCTTTCTTTGTTTGGGCTTGTACAAGACGAGAATAATGTTACCATGGATGGATAGGGCTTATCTATAACTTTGCTTGTCAATGCATACACATATCATTTTTGGACTTTAAATGTTGCAATTATTATATTTTTTTAGTTGAGAGGTCATAGTACACATGAAAGGTTGAAAGGCTTTTTCAACAGCTCTACTACAAGACCCGATACATTATGAACCTAACTTCATTCATTAATTGAGTTACAAATACAAAACTAAAGAAGTTATTTAAGGAATTCTATATTATAAGCATGCAATACCTCGATTTTACAACATAAGAGATGATTAGAAATATAAAGAGAAGTGTTATGACATGCACTTGATTTGGCTAAAAAAGAAGTAGATCGTGTAGAGACAGTAGTTACAAACCCAACGATATGAAGGTGTGCATTGGTAGTTGTATACCCACGAGACAAACATTCTTTTAGAAAAGGTGAGCTGATGAAACTGTCAACATTTGATCTCTTCTTGAGAAAGCTTGATATGGAGGCAAAAAAGCCATACGCATATGACTATAATAATGATGACCTTAGAGAGGCAACTGAGTTGAAGGTAATTTTTCAAAAATAAAGGGTCGGATCCTAATATACAATGCCAGTGGCAATTGGTTAAGTTTTTGCATGTCCTTAGAGGAATCACTCCTCTGCGATCTTAAAGGTGAACCATCTAGAATATGTTAAGAGGAGTGCTACTCGAGAAAAGTTAGGAATGACATTATAGCAATAAAGAAGAGAATCCCACATCACTACCATGGACATGGTTGACGGTGTAAGGTATTTTTAGGACATGCTTTTTATTGTGTTTGCTTATGATAGAAGGACTTCCAACAGACTAAGCTTTGAACAATCATACATAAAAAAGATAATGTGGTTTGTGGTTCTATATATTAATAGATAAGTTAATATCATAGGAGATGGAAATTAAGGGTACCAAATCATTGAGAAGCTTTTGGAGAAGGTGACATGATGACTTGAAATTCATAGAGAATGTTTTAAGGAGATTACACATCATTATCATCTATGCTCAAGTTTTCATTGGAGAGGGTGGTCTTATGTCCTTTGCCATATTGCAAACCGTGGATGGTTAGCATCAATTTAAAAGATGGATCTCAATATCAGGTTTGGGTTGGGTGATAGCCACTCGATAGAATATTACATCTACCCAAGATGGGGTATAATTTTATTAGTATTAACATTTGTCGATGATCAACTCTGCCTATGCAAGACAGGTAGTACGTATGATATCATTATTCAATGGAACACTTTTAGGAGACACAACATTATCTATTAATTTATTTTGTCAAGTTTGTTATTATTTACCTTATATATTATGGATGGATACTCAGTATCCTACCTTCCATATCTTGGTAGTGGTATATATATATATATATATGAAAGTGTTGCTAATTGGAATTTATTGTTTTGCACATGTATTGATATGCATATGCAATTATGAAGACTAGGCAATCATAATGTTTAAGGACAATTAGAATGTTGGTTGTGTTATGTAAACTCATTTGTTAATTTAGTTGTAATTTCTTATTTTCTTTGGCAACATGCTTGAATTGTAAGACTTCTTAATTATGTTATAATTGAGGAGGATTGGGGATTATATTCTTTTGTTTTGTAAGATGACTTATTAATTCAATTATAATTTTTGTTGTTCTACCACTGAGAGCACCAACCTTTTTCTTTTATTTTACATATAAGTCCACTTTGGTCTTTAACCTATAGATCCATCAATTTTCAAAGCTTTTCTACTCTTAAGTAACTTAACTAACTCATAATTATCGTTGTCAAGCAAGGATTTTATCTCATCCTTCACAATTACAATCTATTCTACTTTATGCTCACTCTTCATACTATCTACATAACAGTTTGGTTCTCTCTTATCAGTGAAGAAAATATATTTTCTTGTGAATAGCTAGTGGATAGAGCATGTTGTATGATTGATCGCCTAAGCACAATAGTAGGCTGATCATGATTAGGAATATTAGTATGGTCAACAACATTGCCAAGATCAACCTCAACTATATCATTTAGAATCGGTGTATCATCATAACAAGTTGAACTCAACTGCATCATGTTTACGAGTCTCTACAACTGGGTCATGGTTAACCAACTACCAATACTCAAAGTTCCTGCCCTCTCTGTCCTTTCAATATCTTCAATAGTTTCATCATCCACAAAGATGACATCATGAGCTCTAACAAGATGGGATCATCAAACCGATAGCCAAATATCCATAATCAATTAAGATGGATTATCTTGTATTCACATTTAACTTAACCTCTCATTCTTGATTACATGCACACATGCTTTACAACAAAAGATACACAATTGATTACAAGAAACATCCTTGTTATACCATACTATATTTGGAACACCACCCTGTGGAACAAGAGAAAGATTAATAGCATAAGTAGCAGCATACAAAGCATCAACCTAAAATGGATCAGGTAACTTTGCTTTTGAAAGGCATCTTCAAATGTCTAATACCTGCTAGGAAATGTCCATCATATTTGGTAAGCCAACTAACCGAGGAGTCTTGAAAGGCATATTTTGGTGTATAATATCATGTTGATTGCAAAAGTTATCAAATGTTTGAAAGTATTTGTGACTATTATCAATACAAATATACATCAATAAGAGAAGCCTGAAACTACTTAAAAGCATCAAGTACCTAATCATTGCTCTTCAATATGATCATCAATAAATGTAACAAATGCACAACTAAATGCCTTAGTCTTCATAGAACCAAACAAATCTGAATGAACTAACTCAAGTAACTCTAACTTTCTATAAAACTAATGGCTCTTGGAAAATACGGTTTTATTTTTCAACCAAGAAGTGAACATACTTTTCTAATTTTCTAGATTTCATACGTGAAAGCAAATTCTTCTTAGCTAGATAATACTTTTTACTTATATCACTAAAAATATAAGTCTTTTTGTAATTCATAGTTACAATACCCGTGTGAGAAGAACTAGTTAAAGCAATATGAAAATTTTCTCAAGAATCATGTCAAGTATTAAACAATAAAGTGTTAATATTTCATCCTTAATATTCATGTTAGAGAACTGACAAAACATCCCTGAAATTGATTCAAAGTGATCAAAAATAGGAGTAGCTTCTTTGTACCACAAATTCATAGCATGTTAAAGTATAATTTATTATTTCATGATTTTGAGAGTTATAAGATCTCTAACTTTTCTCATAATGGTTTACCATGAAAATCACTAACAATATAATTGAGGATGTTGTCATTTATCCTTTGCCAAATAAAATTGTATGTCATCTCATACTCAAAGGCATGTTCTTTATCAATTTCATTTTCTTGTTTTGAAATAGAAAATACCGATAAATACAATTTCTTCACAGAGAGAATACATTTCATCTTTTTGTCCATTTATGATAATTTACACCATTCAAACTAATCATATGACTATAGGTACGATACATTGTAATGAATAAAATATGATCAAGATAAACAAATAATGCCTGATACCAATTGATGGGAAAACCCTAAAATGTGAGAGGTAAAAACCATAGGGCCTAGCCCAAAAGCTTTTCACTATATATATATATATATATATATATATGAAAATAGATGAGTACAAAAAGTTATCTCTAAATACAACAACAATATCAATATCTTTACCCACTATAAACAAGTAGAAATATATCAAAAACAAGAAACCATATAAATATATATATGAAAATAGATGAGTACAAAAAGTTATCTCTAAATACAACAACAATATCAATATCTTTACCCACTATAAACAAGTAGAAATATATCAAAAACAAGAAACCATATATATATATATATACATATATATATATATATATATATATATATATATATATACATATATATATATATATACATATGAAAATAGATATACAAAAAGTTATCTCTAGATACAACAATATCAATATCTTTACCCACTATAAACAAGTAGAAATATATCAAAAACAAGAAACCAATCAACTTACACTTGAAGAGCTAAATAAATTGAAGAAAGAGATGATAAATGACTCAAAAAGAGCCTAAAATATATATATATATACATATATATATATATATATATATATATATGAAAATAGATGAGTACAAAAAGTTATCTCTAGATACAACAATATCAATATCTTTACCCACTATAAACAAGTAGAAATATATCAAAAACAAGAAACCAATCAACTTACACTTGAAGAGCTAAATAAATTGAAGAAAGAGATGATAAATGACTCAAAAAGAGCCTAAAATAAATCTCAAACATCTCTTAATCATCCTGCAAATATGATTGTCTTCTTTTTAAAACACTAAATAGCCAAAAGAACTCAAATAAAATTGTTTTTGTCCCATTGTGCCAAGAGTGAAAAGTGATAGTCTTCCATAATCCTATACGACCTCTCTCTAAAAAGAAAATGTGAACAGAAATAAGCCCTATCCACCCAAGAGAAAAAGAGCCCTACAAGAGTAAATTTATCAATTGCCACCACCTAAAAGCCGTGCAGTTCCTTTTTCTTTTCTTTTTTCCCCACCTCGACCTGATCAGGAACCCATCAGTCAGCCACTGGTTGGAAAAGTCATCGAGAAATCAGATGAGAGGAATACTTGAAAACCACAAACATTTTCTTGCTCCTTGGCGATATGGGTCACGGGTGTGGCCGATCTTGATATCAAAAAGTTCTTCACCCACTATCAAAACGCTGTACTCGTTGGCTCCGTCCGTTGGCGACTTACCAAAATAATATAAATAAATAAATAAATAATTGTAAGGGAATAGTTCACTGCAGACGTCATTTTTGTTGTCGTTTGGCGCTCCCCTCAACTCATGTGTAATAAAGCCCTCAGGTATTGGATTAAATGGACCTAAAGGTGCTCAAATTTGAGAAGGAAAACTTTCTTATTTGGAGAGGGCTTCCCTTAACAAAAATCCCATGATTTATTTGATTCTTTTTACACGGTTTGCACGTTGGTTTATGTGTTTGAATCTTGATCCCGACTCAAGTCGTGTATGTGTGATATATACACATTTGATTAATGGAAGATTGCTCTTTGCTGACCCATTCGTATCTAAAAAACCAAAAATTTTAACTCATTGCCCAATACAAGAATAAGCACAAACAGCGACGGAATTTATTGAGGGGTAACTCGCTAATCCTTTGCTATTTAGTGACTAACTAGTGACGGAAATTATCCCTCGTTGATCCTCCAAAGGTCTTATGAAAAGGACATGCTCGAAGCCCTAATTTGTCTCTCTCGCTTTCTCACTTCCCCCTCTCGCTTGAAACAACGGGCAACCGGCTCTCCCCTAATGTTCGAAGCTTGGTCTCCACCTTAGCCAGAGTTGCTCGAGCCTATTGGTGTTGCTAGTGTTGACAAGAGGCATACTCAGTGATCTCTCTCTCTCTCTCTCTCTCTCTCTCTCTCTCTATATATATATATATATATATATATATATATAGAGAGAGAGAGAGAGAGCAGTCCATCCACACACTCAACCATGCCTAATTCTTTTTAAAGATTCTAATAATTTGATCTTCTTAAAGGTTGAGATTTTTAAAACAAAAGGCAAAAGAGTAAAAGTGTATTTAATACACTTGCATAAAATATAATAGTGCTTTTTTATTTTTCCATATAAATACCGTTGATCTCAAAGAAAAAAGGATTGAGAACTTATGTTTGGGCATAAATAGGTTATTCGTGTTTACCATGTTCTTTATATATATATATATATATATATATATATATATTTCTTTCTATTCTCCCATTATTGTTGTCTTATTAGAATTTATGTGGATGTTGACTAGGTCTTTATGTTTTGGGATGTTGCTTAGAGATATGGGCCAGATTTATCTGTTCATCCGAACGTAGACAAACAAATATAAAAGGATTTTATAGGTCTCAATGAAAAGGGACGAGTACGAGGCATAGGTCAAAGTTCGAGTCTCTACTTCATCAGAACAACTTATTGATGCTCGAATATTATCCTTTGCAGTGAAAGAGATATTGCCATCGTTACGGAGTGAAAATGACCTCTACAAATATCCCAATTAGACTCACACAAATTTGGTTGTAGAAAATGAAAGTGCATAAACTCCATTAACAGGTCTTTCTTTATATGGTATAGTCACGAAAACATTCGATAAGTCGAATTCTAACAATGTAACATTCTTTGAGAATTTTCTTAGTCTTCTACCCCAAAGAAAATTGAGGGCATCATTAATAGGTTATATATTAGGTCACAACATCTTCAACCATCTTCTATATATAAGTTAAGTAGATGACAAAAATAACAAATATGAAGAAATTTACCACCTAAAATAGTTTGGCATATCCTTTGTAAGTGAGAAATAGCGGAAGTATTTGCATCAACATTATCAAGTGAAATTTAAAAAATCTTATAAGGTAATTAATATTCTTCAAAAGTTGATTTTAGCATATAACAAATATTTTATACAATGTGTGACTTATCAAAACAAAGAAGTGCAATAACATTTTTTGAATTGACAAAGTCTCATATATCCAATGAATAATAACACCCATGTATATAATGGACCTACCAATTATTAGTTCATATATCAATATACAATGAAAATGACATTTTAACAAAAGGATCATGGTTTAGATTTTCATGAAAACCATCCATGTCAATTCTCATCGTGACTAGAGAGGTTGTTGATTAACACCATAAAGCAAAATATGAAATTTACTTTTACAAAAGTGAAAAGACTTTCACTATTTGCTAGATTTTCACTCTCATTTTTCTTTATTTTTATTTTCCTTTTACAAATGTCAAACAACATGAATAATCTAAATAAGTCAAATATATTTGTTAATTGTGACAGTGATGAAATTGATTATTTACCTATAGTTGAAACTAATTTAGTACTTTAGATTAGTATTGTTAATTTTCTCGCTCTCACTTTTTCTTGTTTTATTTTCTTTTTATAAATTTCAATCCATATGCACATGAGATAGAATGTTCTCTTGAAAGCTCATCAACCAGTACAACTGTCATCACTTGATTCTTTATGGAGAAAGCTTGACATGAAATGGGAGCTAGCTGATATACTCAAGGATGATGATGCCAAACTAAGTGATTCAACTTAATTGGATGAATTGGTTCAATAATTGAAAGGTCACTAGAATCCACCACTCTGTCATATAAAAAGCTGACCTAATAAAAAATCGATCAAAGAGAGTTGTCATTATGAGGGTATACTGAAACGAGTGCTACTCAAGGTAAGTCTACACCCATGGTCACGGTTGTTGGGTGTCTGTAGGATGTAGAATTTCTTCTTCATCAAGTAATATAGACCATATTTCTAATATTGACTACTTGCATCAACATACTAAATCTATATGTATATGACTGGCATAAAAAAGCTTAAACTTGCCATGTACATCATATGATAATAATGCTTGTGGTTCCATATATTCTCCAATGGGTAGATGTTATAGGAGACGTGAATATTGCTCGTATCGAGTTGTCGGAGTGCATTTAAAAAGAGGGAGACATATTGGCCTAAAATTTGTAAAAAATATTTTATTGAGGTCCAATCACATCGTGATATGTACAAGTTTTCATTAGAGAGGATAGTGTTGATGCTAATTCTCCATCATATTGCACATTGGGCAATAGTTTATGTACAATTGATAAGTGAATGTCAAGACAAACATAGGTTTTATCATTGCTACTCATTGACATGTAGCACTAGTACTACAATCTACGATGTGATCGACTATGTTCTTGTTGTTAATATCCAATGATGACCATCCTTTCCTATGGGATGTATAATATATGTGCTATCATAAATCTGAAATATGTTATAGTAGTAAAAATATTCTTAATTTTGTTGATATCTTACTTATTGATTGTGTTCTTACTTTATTATTTGTTCCTTATTTAAGTATATTATCATTTAATTTGTCTTTGTTTTCTTATGCAGTTGTATATGTTACTCTAATGCCACCCATATTTTCTTCTTGAACAAATCATGATGAAAGCATTGTTAATTGGGATTTATTATTTCGCACACATATTGAGAACTATATGCAATTGGAAGGACCTATTGCTGACATTGTTTACATGTTAAAAAATATTAATGAAAACAGTTCATTCATTTTAGGTTTTCAGTGTCCACAATGTCTTCTAATTGTAAAATAGGCAAAAAGATCAAACAAAAATGTCATGCAATTGTCATCTTTTATTGGTTAAATTTAAACAAATTTACATGTATGTTCTAGTGTATAAAACATATATATACGTCCTGCCATAAACCTGTAAATGATGATAAAAAACTTAATTCATGCTATCATCCACAGCATCATCCATTGAATGATCAAATATCATCAACTTATGTACTCGTTGGCAGCATAAGTCAAGCATCTACTATCAGTAAACCTAGATTAGGGTTCTCTTCTAACCATCATCCACAGCATCATGGTAACTTTTTGAAGTGGTACATCAAAGGTGCCACTACCTCAGACACTGCAAGCAATAATTAATAAGGTTATTGGACAAGTTTTACCAAGCAAATTAGGGTTCTCTTCTAATCATTGTAATCAAGATTATATTGATAAATTCACTTCTATGTTCAAATGTAGGACTCTTTAGGTTTACGATTTCTATGTCCTACAAGATTAGGAGTTTAGTCAAATTTGAGTATATAAATTGGGATGTAAACCTAGATTTTTAGCGTGCTTGAGTTCAATTTGATTTAAGACTAAATCTCCCGGCTTCTCTCTCTCTCTCTCTCTCTCTCTCTCTCTCTCTCTCTCTCTCTCTATGTGTAGCTTCCATGAACCCTGAAGTTACCTTTGTTTCCTTTGCTACTGATTTATTTACTGACTTTCCCCAAAGGTAGCCGCCAACTAGCCAGGTTGCCGTCGCCACCTTTCCTTGGCCCCTTCAGGCTGAGAATAGCGATCTGATTTTCTGCTGAATCTGGTCTAAAAGGGTCAAATTTCTATTAATCAAGAAATAAGGAGCTCTTCATGCTTGAATATAGCCAATTAGACTTATATAAGTTGTTTTCACTTCCTCTCATCAGAATCTAACCTTTCGCACGCAAAGCGTTAGCTCATCTAGCGGGTTCTCTAACTCCCATATCAGTGGCTTCGATTCCTGGAGCATGCATGCGTCTATCCTATATCTGTTAGGCTTCGGCCTCCCAATATAAGCAAAACAAACTGTTCGACCTTTCCATATAAAACTTTGATTTTTACGCATGTTAATTTCCCTCCCGCACACTATGCACTAAAATAGTGCTTTACCCAGTCAGCTAGACAAAAATAACCCGATATTTATCATTTTCTAGGACCTTATTATTTCCTTTCAGCACCTTTATGTGGTGGTATGGGATGAGCTTACAATATGATTTATGAGGGTTCCAAAAACTAATGTTCATAATATTGTGCTCTTTTACCTAACTCGAAATATTTAATATATTTCGAAATAATATTTCTAGTGTCAATATCTCAAATACGTCTAATGAGTGCACGCATCAACAATTTCCATAAACATTCCTTGCCACTAAAAGCGAGCCAGCCAGTCTTGCAAATTTCACGCAATGACGTACGTATATATATAATCACGCATGCATGACACACATATGTCGTTCAATATATCAAATAAAACGCACATAAATATATCATAATCATGCACATATAAGGAATATGCGTCAAACATAAACATATTGGATTTTAAAATCTTGTTTAAAGAGTAACCAGATGTTTCAAACCCGATTACGTTCAGAATTCAAATGAATCACCAAAATACCATCTAGGTGTTAAAAGAAACTTCTGGATCTAACAAATAGGACCCAGATCCAACTTTATTTTCTTTGATTCAAATATTTCGATCCATTCCAGGTAATTAAGCTAAACCCATATAGGATCAAACAGATTGAATCTAATATTAATGGGTCCGAGCACTGGATACTACAAAACCATATCTAAATCCAGTTCATATATATCAACTTATTCCAAGAAGAAATGAACAACATTGGTTTTAGAAGCCATTCTAGTTACTAGCAATGCTAACAGCAACCAGCCTTTGCAATCTGATCGACGAGTGATTTGTGGGAGGCCGACCTTCTTTGGCTATGTTGGCAGTCGACGCACGATCAAGAAACTGCTGAACAATGTAGAATGATGATTGTGGAGAAACTGATCTGCGAACCACCGGAGAATTTGACGATCCATCTTCTGCTCTATCTATACGAAGAAAGAGTGGTGCATCTGTATGGAGTCCCAACTTCTCTAGCATTGAGAGAGATGAACGCGTGGACTTGTAGGCCAATTCTGTCGATGGCGATCTTGTTGTGTTAAGCCACCAGAACACTCTTACAATCATGGTCAATGTACCAAAATGTTCTCCCTATATATAGTATATGTATATATATTAATAAAGCACTTACGTAGAAGCGTTGTGTGGTTAGAACATTTGTATGATGAGGAAACCTACAAGAGGTGGGTGGGAGACGACCACATAAGAGCTAAAAATAAATGAGCTGACCAAACAATCCTTGTTCCCTGTTGAGCTCCTTCCCTACACAAAACTGCAAGTTGAGCAGCAACCATTCGAACATGTTCACAGAGACAGCTTGCAATCCTTCATGCGCCAAACTGAAGCAAGGCAGAGATTCCCCTAAATACCCCAGAACCGTAGTCAGAAACATCTACAGGCCACTTTGGTTCCGATTGCAGGTTCCAGGGTTACTGGAACTGATGGTTTGGAACCAACTTGGGAATATATTTTGGTAAAACATTTTTAAAATGAAAATTGAGAAGCTTTCAAGAGCATGGCTTAATGAACCAAGGCCAGGACAAGCCAAATGGACTTATTCCATTCAGCAGGGGTAAATTAACCATAGTGCCTTTCGTTCCTGATAAAGCCATAGCACGGTGAGGAGTCCAACCTTTGAGCTTTTTGATACGGCCAATAATGCCTCTGCCGCAACCCCATGCCGTCTAACCAACCACTTCACTCTGGTTTACGAGTAGCCGTTATACATGTAAATTAAACAGCCCAATCCTTACTCTTTCGGAGGCTGAATGAAGAAATATATTGTACAATACACAAAATTAGTAATTATTTGCCCGAAAACGTTAACGTTTGACACCTTTTTTACTACATACGCACTTCTTTTTTGTGTAATTCTGATTTTACTCTCAGTGAAATTGAAAATTCCTCATATTATCCTTGCAGCGCACCACCGTTGTCTTATCTCTCCCCATGTGAGTTTTCACCATTACTTGTGAAGCACATGCCTATGTTCCAACGACCCACTACTCCAACCATACCTAAACGCACGATTTCACTATCCTACGTTGCTCCCGATCCCGTCAAAGAGAAAGAAGAAGAGAAAAGAGAAGTAGGAGGCTAATTTGAAGAGGGATTCGGTGTTTTTTAGGTACGTCATTGATTTGGTATATTTTTTATCCCTTTTATTATTTTGATTGTTGTTTTAGTTGGAATCTCACTTGAAAAGCTCGTTTCGTTTCTTCTTTGAGACACAATACATGTATGTCTCCTGTACGTAGGAGACGTGCCTGGACATGGGTCTTTATTGGTGGGAGACACGGATCCCCTACGAGTCTTCGTTGGTAGAAGGCATGGCCCAACAATGTATCTCACTCGATAGGAACATGACTGAGTACATCTCTCTTGTTTTGAGCAACTTTTATTTGACTAACTGTTTTTTCTTTTTTCATATTTGGATATGGCTCATAATACATGATTAGAAGGGCATAATGTCACTCTATCATTTAGGAGATGTAATGTTTATCATACAAAAGACGACTACGTAAACAACAACGAGTAGAAAACAAAAAGGTTTTTATAGATACACATGTGATGAAGTAGGGCTTTCACATTATGAGGATGATATAGAGTTATGATGAGGGAGTTCATGATGTGCCACGATTACTCAGTTTTTAAGACACATAGCTTATAAGATCTAGTAAGAATAAGTAATTTTGAATTCTAGTATTATTGTATATTTCAAGATCAATACTCACTATAACTTTGTAAATATAAACATGCAAACATTGTAAATAGTGGTAATAGCCAATACAAGGTATAATGTTAGTATAGTACGGAACATGAAGAGAATAAATGTGAACCATGGTAATTGAGTTGAGTTTGCAGATAGGAGCGGGTGATTGGGCAGCAAGATTTGTAGTATGAAGTTATATACTATATGTTATTGACTTATTTTCATATGTTATATATGTATATGTGCTTCGCATCTAATATACCTTTACGTATTGCAGAATAACAAACAACTCGAGTGAAAACACTTATGGTGGACTAGATTATGAAAAGATGATCGATGAAAATATTTATTATACCATAGATAAGGAGACTAGAATTGATTGTGGTGCAATGGATGATGTATTCCCTTATTGGTTGGTTGTGAAATAGATGACATATTTGTTGGCTACGAGGGTGATGGAGTTGATTATTCACTTGCGTTTGTGATAGAGAGTATGTTTTACATTCATAATAAGCTTATTGAGTATATAAAAAATGTTGGAAGAAAGTATAATGTTGTTATTGCTATTTATCGTTTGAAGAGTAAATATGTGTTTTTTGTGTAAAAGGAATGTCAAATATAGAGTGAGTAAAAATATTGATATTAAAAATATGTGGATGGGCATAAAGAAGGTACAATGCTCATTTTTACGGACAAGAGAGGATGCAACTGATAGTTATTAGAAGTTTAATGTAGTAAATGAAACACATAATCACTCTAGGCTTATATATTAAATCATGCTTTTGCAGGTACATTGAGTGAAGCTGAGTATAGTTTAACAAAATATCTCACAAAAAGTCATTACAAATTTAAACATATTTTGACGCATTTAAAGCAAGTTGATGAGTTAAATATTAGTACGACAAGACATTAAAAATGTAAGGATAAAAATTATGAAAGAAGATTACTTAGACGCTCACTAATATCACACATGGCATCATAAGATATCCGACATAGATATTGTTAGCGACATTGTCTTTGCACATCCTCGTTCAGTGCAACTATTATATGTATTTCTATGGGTCTCCAATGCCTCATGTTTTTCCATCTTGGTAACAATATGGATATTAAAGCATAGGAAATTGTGATCGACTCAAGCATTAGTAACCACACACAAACAACTTTTACATTTGTAGGATGAGATGACTATCACACTTCACGCAATGTTTATGAGACACTCGGTGTTCTAATGGAGGGATAACTTATTGCTTTGATGCTAGAGATAACGACTAGAAGTAAGGAAGATATTTTAGTCACATGTTGGGCATGAGCATCGATGAAATAATGTTGGAGATTAAGTTTGGAACCATTACATTTGATATCCTCTAAATCAATTTTAGGAGAAGGATACTCACGAATGAAAATAAGACTTATTATCTTTGTTGAATCAGTTGGGTTCTACATTATATTAGGATAAATCTAGAGATATAGTGCCAATAATGATCGTATGTACATAATGTTTGAAGGGTTCACAATTATACTTGGGGTGCAACAACATTAGCATACTTTTATTTTCTAGGTAACAATTTCTATTCTTGATACTTTCATATAGTTATTTTTAATAATTCAATAATTGAATTATGTGTTGTCATCGTAGGCATGGATTTATGAATGTTTTTCAAAATTCAAAGTAAGCAAACGATCATAATGGGTGGATGAAGAACCATAAGCAGGCTGATGGTTGAGAGTAAATTATCAACCAACAACTATTTATATTGATTTTTATATTAAACACAACATTTGATATTATACATTCTTATGTTTCCTTTTATATGATGCAAATTGATTAGCAATCATATAGCTATCTGAAGTACTTTGATTCTAATATATATATATATATATATATATATATATATATATATATATATATATATATATATATATATATATATATATATATATATATATATATATATATATATATATATATATATATATATATATATATATGTTGTTGAGATACTACAGATGCATTCAATGTTTAGATACTATAGAATTATATATGTCAAATTGAGTAACTTGACAATTTGGTAACCATCAAGACATCCTAATTGCACCAATAAGGCCCTCCTTTGCAAATAGACCTTTAAAGCCCCATATATATAAGATACAGAATGAGTCATGTGACACTACTTAATCGGTATAACACTGACATTGTTTTGAGCTTAAGCACTTTGGCATCTTAGTAGCATATCCTCATGAGTACAATGAGTTCAACACACAATAGTGTATTACTAAAATCATCGGTTTATTTTTAGAGATTCTATAAGCCAGTTACGTCTGGCTTCTCCTCATTCGGTTAGACAACATGATACATCATTCTTCCTATAGGTAAATTGATAATTATCTATATTAGATTGGCCTTTAAATGTATTTTGATTTGATTATAATACTAATATTTTTCATAATTACTTTATTATGTTAATGTCTTACTATTGTAGGTGACACACTAACACTATCTGACAATAATATAAGTGCATGCAACGGCTATTGTGGGATGACCCTACATTATTGGAGTTCATACAAGCATACGAACATTGATGTCAATGAGTTCATCAGTTGACTATATTTGATGAGACGACAACAGATGAGGGTGAGAATGCATGAGCTTGGAGGTATAGTTGATCCATGTGTTGGGTCTACATATTGTATATGAGGGGTTTATATCTTGTATTTTTTATATTCTTTTGTATTATTCATTACATGAATATGTAAGTGACATTTATAGTGAATTTAACATTTTGGTTCATCATTGTTCGCCTTCAATATACATAATTGAAAAACATCATTGCGTACAACTAGTATGAAATAATGCTTTCATTTTAAATATAAAAGTAATTACATTCACAAAATGCAAATATCATCTAACCGTTGTTGTTAATGTCGTATAAAATATCATCTCTTGCTCCTTTTATTTGTATATACATCTCAGTATGTGCTCAGGCGCATCTCTCATTTGAGGGAGACATGGTCAAAGTACATCTCATAGTTGTTGAGAGACACACCCCAACCGTGTCCCTCAATTAGAAGATATGCGATACAAGTATGTATAGATGTCACTTCGCCACATCTCTCCACGCTAGGACCACGTCTTTACTTGAAAATCCGTTCTCTTAATCTTTCAACCCAAAACATGTAAAAAAATAAAATCCAACACAAACCTACAAAAATCCAAAAATATTTGGAAGAATCAACCTCCAACAACCTTCAAAAAATCAAAAATTTGTTGAAGCAACCTTAATTCTATTTCTTTTCTCTTTTTTTTCTTTCTTATTTCGTAAATTTTTGGTGAGATTTGTAAGATAAGAATCATGTATTTTCTGGCTACGAGGAAAATAACAATAACTCAAAACTAACAAAATATTGATCTTCCGAGTAAAAGTAAGTGAATGCCAGAATTGTTTATGGAGCATAGAGAAAAATAGTTTAGGAGTAATGTTGATAGTTTTGAAAATAGGAGAATAGTAAAAGGAGTGTACAAATAGTAACCTCCAAAGTTTGAAGGGAAAACGGGAGTTCACATTTGTGAAAGGGCACGACAAGAACCAAGTTGCTATTTCTTTGATATACACATACAAACACGAAGTTTTATCTAGGGATGTGCAGGAATCCCTAGCTGCCGCGGGCCCCCGATCTGAATGGGGCAGAATTGGGGGCCCGTATAGAGTTCAGGGTCGGGGACGGGGAGGGTTGAGATGATCCCCATGGGGATCGGGGACTTTAAGCATAAAGTACCCGCTCGGCAGACCTATCCCGTGGAGCCATCCCGTCTCCCCGGGTATTGGACCCGTTCTCTATCTCTCTCTCTGCCCAGGGCTTTTTTCGGGTTCTGGTAGCCGGCTAGGAGGGACGGTGGATCTCCTAGGAACCTTCATCATCATCTTATTTGTTATGATCAAGATTCAATAAGCCATCATATGAGGTATCTGGATTTGTTACTTGATCGTAGCTCTCTTCTTAAATAAATACTTTTGTTACGGTAAATTGAGGATCAAGAAGCCTTCGTGCATTTATAAGGTGTTTAAATGGTTTTCTTTGATTCTCTTGTTAAATATTTAAATGAATCGTGCATGATTTGTGTTAGTGACTAAAGAACTTACAGGGACCCCATGAAAACATATGAGTGGGGATGGAAGGGACGGGGCCCAGGTCCCTAATCGAGGCGATCTCCATCCCCGCTCAGCTCCATAAACATCCCTAGCTGAATCTATAAGGCCGCAAGAGTGTTTTATATTGATCAACTAGTGATGCCCAAAGAACAGGTCTAAAGGCTATTGTTTATGCGTTACGCAATGACAAAAATACAAACAGAAATTAATTTTTTATGATAAATACAATGAAATTGCTGCAAAAGATAAGACAAAGGAGAAGAGTAAAAAGCGGTCATGCCCTGTGAGAAATCTAAAAGGGGTCCGTCTTTAGTAGGTCCCACCCTATCTGACCTGAGGGAGGCCCCCTTCAGACAGGTTTAAAGTTTGAGCGATTCGACTATCTGTGTCGTTAGCAGATAGATATTCGGCTTCTCTTCTTCCTCTTGCTTAAGTTGACAATTGTGGAGAAATTAAGGGGCGGTTTACATTTCACTCAGCTTGGGTGTGTGGCGTTAATTAGAGTGTTGAGATTTCTTGCTTCGACGATCTGAAGAAGCGAAAGAAGGAAATGAAGGAGGGATCAGGTAGGAAGCAGGGGACGTCGTCGCCATGCGCGGCTTGCAAGCTGCTGAGGCGACGATGCACGCTGGAGTGTGTTTTCGCACCTTACTTTCCAGCAGACGAGCCTTACAAGTTCGCCAACGTCCACAAGGTCTTTGGTGCCAGCAATGTCAACAAGATGCTTCAGGTCTCTCCCTCTCCCAAAAACGCACTCCACAACCCATTTTGTTTTGAACATTAAACTTAATTTACTACAAGATTCCTATGAGTAGTGTGATACGAATCTCTCTCTCTACGGTTTTTGGTTTGGGTTTGGGTTTTGCTCGTTATGTTATTTTTACCTGTGAAAAGTGACATACGTTTCTCTCTCTTATTAGGTTGCAACTCATTTGATACTTTTCCTTAATCACGATGATTAATTTGTATCATGCGTTTAACCTTAATTCTCTCTATAACATTATTTATTGAAAGTACGATACTAGTTGATTAGCATTGGATGCCTAAAAGGACGTGAAAAGCTCTTTACATTAAAAAATCAGCTAATCAAACATCTCTCTCTCTCTATGATTATTCTCATCGTCAAGCAATAATAATTTTGACGCTAGTAGTAGCTATTTCTGCTAAACCAGTCTTCGAGAATGACACGATTAGTGTTTGAACACGCTTCACAAAGAGAGAAAATACATAATTAATTTCGCCATTCTGGCGTCAATTATGAGTGCTTCTGGCAAGTGTCCCGTCACGGCCTAAAGCAATTTTCATATTGACAGTTTGAAGCATTTGCATAATTGAAATGGTGCGTGTATGGACACGTGTCATCCGATCAGAAGATTGTAGAGGGGATCGTTTTTCTTGTTGCCTTCATCCGCGCCGCGGTGGTTTTGTCGTATCCTCTCAGCATGCTCTCGGCGTCACGTGCAATTCGGTGCTCGCTCACGTGGACGGGGCCGTCGCCGAAGGACATTTTCATCAGCTAAATCATTTCCCCAAACAAAAAAATAAAAAATCAGCAAACACCGAGCACGGTCCAAGCAGTGGACTTAATCAAGTTTACATTTCCTACTTTTTGGAACATCTCAGCTGTCGCCGCTCTAGTTGGGACGAAATTTCAAAGGCACCACGAAAAGCCAACACAAACACGAAATTTCGAAAGAACCGGACCCGCGGTTGTTGTATTATGAAACGCAACACAAATAAGACTTGAAACACCTCCCCAAACAAAAAAGAAAAAGAAAAACAAGAGTTAAAAATAAAATTGCTATCAACAGATTTCACCTAAAATTAAACTGTGTTCGTGGCCATTAATGAAGAAACATCAAATTTGATCTTAACCGAAACAAAAATTGCCATCCTAAGCTAAACACAGGATCCAGTCTCCGTTTTAGGTTATGCATTATTTTGGTGAAAGAGAAAATTTGTTGGTCGACTTAGCGGTTGAATTGCAGGAGCTGCCTGTGCAGCAGCGGAGTGATGCGGTGAGCAGCATGGTGTATGAGGCCAATGCCAGAGTCTGCGACCCGGTGTACGGCTGTGCAGGTGCCATCACGTCGCTGCAGCAGCAGATCGACTTGCTACAGACGCAGCTAGCATTGGCACGGGCCGAGGTTCTGCACATGCGCATGATGACACCCGTGCTAGCGGAGAGCCCTCATCCCAGTGACTCTACTATGTCTATGGCACCATCCAAGCTACCCCACCCCAGCAGGTCACTCTTTATCTTGGACGAACACTTCCCTATCATAGGGGAGAGACTCTGGTCATATTAGCTCTTTCTCTCTTTCTTTGGTTAATCTTTTTTCTTCCTATTTATTTTCCTAAGGGTATGCTTAATGTTTAGGTTATTGAAGGGCAGCATTTTACGAGTAAGTCTTGGTTGGTTGCCCCTATATCAACAATGTTGTGTATAAACCTTTTGATTGCATAACTATGCTTGCTTAGATCAAAATTAAGTTCTAGCCGTGTTTGGTCGCCTTTTTAAGCTGTTTAATCAACTGTATCTAATCGACCAACCACGCTCACGTTTCAGATCATGAGATGTTGAACAAGTCTGAGTTGTGGGTGAGATGTGTCTCACATTCTTAATCAGTAGAATTTGACAACCACCTAATTTGTTCAACCTATTTAGAATTGGAGCATGTCCACCACTAAAGCTGTTCACTCATGCACAAGAATGGTTTTCAGGGGTTGTTTACTGATGCCAAAGAATGGTTTTAAAAGATATGAGTGTAATAACATTGTCAAACCTTAAAATTTTCTAAATTAAACTCATGTTTAAAACTTCCTTGTTAGCAACCATCGTTCTCTGAATTGATTCACATTCTGGATATATATACATATATCGATGAAGTAACAAATCCAATTTAATTAGTCTATCTCGTTATATTTGGTTTTGCTTTCTCACCCAACTCCAACTCAGTTTACTTGCTATCTGAGTAAGTCATACATGTGGACGGAATCGGATCTGTTTTCATCCCCTATGGATGTCTAAAAGTACTTCCGGGCATACTCAAATGGGGAACCCCTAAATCTCAACAATCGGAGAATACCACCTTAGCACTTGCTGTTAACCTACAAAAGGATTAGGGTGCAGCAGGTCCTTCCAGTAGCCATCTGAGCAGAACGTAATCAACTTTGAATTCGTTCAGATGCTAATCTAACCGAAACTTCCCCTTTGTTGGATCCGACATATCCTATAAACTCAAGTTCAGACCTAAATTTGGTTCTTGCTACATAAATGATCAAATGGTTCATGCACAAATTGGAGTTCTAAGGTGGTAAGACCTTATTTAAAATTCCATCTTATGATTTTTCAACCATCTTTCAAATAAATTTGAAATTTTCGACAACGTGGGATCTTATAATTTTAGTGAAGGTGTTGTGTGACTTAAACCTCTAACTGGTGAGAAATGAGTTACACTCAGTTGACGTGAATATCAGACAAGCTTTAAAACTCATTTGGTAGTTGATAAGCATAAAAATAAAAACAAGTATTAGAATAGTTCAGGTTGAGCTTGAAACGCCTTGGCGACTTCGATTTCAGCATTTTATCCATGTCCGGGATGCCAAAGGAGTGGGGCAAATATGAAACTAGGCCTGATTCACCTAGTATCTTCCATTTAGAATGAGGAACTTTGGACACAACCTTACAACCCAAACTTCATGTTGAGCAATGTGTTCTTTTACAGTTCTAGAGTTCACATGGAACAAGCATATTCCTTTTATGAGGAAAATAAGCAACTAATTGTGTTTCATCCCAAAATCCATATATTTGCTAGATCAAAAGAACATTTCTTGCACCAAAAATTACTCCAATTGCAGATGTAAGATTGTTTTTAGGGTGAGGCATCCTTAAGCATCTCTAACTTGATTTTAATCGTTAGTTTCTTATTTTAAATATTAGATTCTAATAAGAAACTAACGGATGGGCGATGCAGGTGAAGGATTTAGCTAGATAGAAAAATGAACAGCCACACACAGAAAGGGCACAATTTTCCCTAATAAAAAAATATAAAACTTCTATAAATAAATTGATGTTTGCTTCATGTTTGTAGAAAATGACATGGCACCTTTAGTATTTCTTCAAATTTAATGTGGGCACAGGCCCCCCCTCACAACAATGTGGGTCTTCCGCTGGTGCTCACCGCCAGATGAGTGTAGGAACCAGTTTCCCCAGCTTGTGTCACTGAACTATATGTGCAGACTAAACCCAGTTCATCGTTCTTTGAAGTTAATAGAAGAATGAGCAGTTGGTCTTATTAGGCAGCCATACTTAAAAGATGTTGGTTCTTGTAGCACGGTGTTAGCTAGAGATCATAAATCCTTATAAGACTAAAAAGGAAAAATGGATAATTAACAAGTGAATATTGTAGAATTTAGACATGGCTGGTTCTGGGTAAACCAAAACTGGTAGCTCCAGACCATGGGTTTTGGGCTGGTTCGCTGAACTGTGTGACTTCTGATTCTTGGTCCGGTTTCACCCGTTCCCTGCCCGGTTCGGTTTCTGAAATCAGCCCTGTCTAGTAGCACTTGCGGAGCACTGAAATGTTTTGTCAACCATATGTGGAGAGTTGATCTAACTGACAAACACCAGCACTCTCTTCATATGTTAATTAATTGCGATTGGCTTAAGACAATAATATCTTTATTTATTTCTAGCTTACCATATCATGTGATTGCGTATGGATTCGGGACACGAAAACAACACGATCTTTATGGATGAACACGTTTATGTGAAAGTTTATACGCACAAAAATAAATTGGTTATTAGAGATATTTTGTCGAGAATAGAAGAGAGGCGTTCTACTTGTCTATGACGTATAAACGTCATAATATGTCACGAGATGTGTCACGTGTCTTGTCATGTTCCCTTGAGGGAGCCCTCAAACAATGTATTGTTTCTCCTCTTGTTAAGTGTTAATATTATCGTCATCTAGGGCAGTTTGTGGTGGACCCGCAAAACATTTTAGGGTAGGGAAAAGCAAACTGAATCACGCTACAAAGTATGCCGTGGTGGGGGCACAAACTATATAGCCTACAGCCCACGGATTAAATTGTGCGTTATTGGTTTTCCAAATACATCCACCTCGTCTTAGTGTAGATCCACCTGGACGTGTTCAGTTTGGAACCTGCCCGACCGTTCTAACCATGTCAAGAACCAAATGAAACCAGAACCGGAGACCACCTAGTTTGGTTCTGATTCCACCTTCATGGAATCAAAACCGGTAGGTAGCTCCAACCTGCTGGTTCTGGATTTTTTAAAAATTTCATCTTTTTTCGCTGGTTCCCGGTGGTTTAAGATTCAAACCAGAACCACCTCAAAACTAATGGTTTTGAGAACCGTAACCATAACCATAACCGGCCTGTTCCAGATTGCCAGACAACCGGAGCCAGCCGTGTCTCGATCTGCCAATTCCCAAGGACTCTCAATTCATCTAGCAACTCACGAATGTCATTATACCTAGGGGTTCCTGGACTAGTTCTTCATAGTCCCTCACTTTGCTCTGCCCTGAGCTGCACCTAAAGCTATTATGTTGTCGTTCGTGCAATCTAAAAACATGATAAGTTTCCAAACATAAATTCTTTGTAACTCTGATGAAACGATAAAAGTGAATCAAGAGGAACCTAAAATTGTAAAGACTTATGCTACCCAATCTCAACATAACAATTGGGCACTCGAATATGTTGAACTAACCCCATCAATAGAGTGTCTATAACCTTATAAATGACTAATTATGCATTTTCTACAAGTAGATTGATTCTTTTGATGATCTAAACTCAATAATATGAGCTTTTTCAGCTTAATAAAACGTGATCCACAGAAGAGCTATGTTATCGATTTGATGTTTTTACGACATTTCCTACACCATACATCCTGATAGTTGTTTTCCTAATCAAAATGTGAATATATAAGGTAATTTACCTATCGACATTATTTACATGCTCCTAGTTCCTTTTCTTCAATCTCTGAAAATCCATTGAAAATCAGAACATGCAAAGAATTATGACAATCAGGGTCCAACCATCTTAGTTTTTATTCTAACATTCTATATGGAAAGATAATGTCATCATCATGTGTGTGGCAACCCATTAGCAAATCAAAATAAGTAACAATCTTGTTGGCGCCAGTGATGAGCACCAGAGGGGCCGGGCCGGAAAGAGGAGATCATTTTAGGGTCATGATGTACAGAAACCTCCGGGCACATGACAACAATAATGATATCTAGCGACCACTAGGAACACATATTGAACATCACGACATAAGGGCACCAGAAATGAGGTAAATAGGAAATTACTGGAAGACATGCAAACGAAAATCAAGAACAAATTTATCTATTGCCACTTCAAGAGGTCGATAAATACCAGTTAAACTAATCAATATTGGACACATATCACTATCTGCTCTTTTAATTCCCTTTTTCTTGTTTCTACCGTAACTTAGCCTCATACGGACTCTTTCTTCAACATGACAGAGCTTCCCTTTGCTTCACAATTTGTCTCGTAAACAAAACATGCTCAAGCACATAGTATCAATGGCATCCATATACACATAGTCAGATTCTTAGTGACTCACGTTTATTGCCTGAGCCTTATCTGATTTTTGCTTTGAGAATGAGGGTCAGAGTTCTTTAGCACATTCCCCATCATATCTACCTCCTCTAGCGGGTTTCTGCAAGTGCCATTGAAATTGTGTCATCACTATTGACGACAATACAATACGGTTAGTGGAACACTCTCTCTCTTGATACTACGTGGTGTATGCAGACGTAATATGGTCAAGTGTGCCTGATGGCCTCTTCTAGTGTTGACTAAGAAGATAAGTAGCTAGTCACAACATGAGAACACCCTATCAAATTTGCTTCCTTAGATTGAGGACGAAGTGGTCCTTCAAAGAATGAAGTCATCCATCTTAGACTGCATGCACAGGTCGAAGATATCCAAAGGTCTTTGTTCCACCAAAAGTTGGAGACCATGCCCACAATGATCACGAATCATCTAGCCGTCCTAAGAGAACAAGAAAATCTAGCTAAGAAGTGGAAGTAGGCTATTGAAGAGGCCAGTCAGGCTCATACACAGGCATGCCCTACCTTTGACATGTATGTAGGAAGTCACACCAACCCGATGACCAAATCCTCGGTGTAGACATGTTAGCATTACAAGAAGGCCATTGGACTTGATGGCCCAAGCAAGATAGACATTTCCAACACCAACATTTTCATGGGCATTCTCTACAGGATCACTATTCCCATCCTCGAGGAGAGTCTATTTCCTGATCAATATGTTGGGGGGCATGTAGGAGGCTCCTCAGTCATCGATGCCATCTCTTATACCTAACTTCATATTGCTAAAGGTAGCTGTACACTTTCCTCCACAGTCGCAACCTATGGACATGGTTTGTAGCTTTTGCCTCAGCAACTTATATATCAGGCCAATGTTAGTCTACGTACACCTTAGATGCACTTGGGTAGTTCTAACTAGCTAATCGATAGCACCCGTTGGTTGGTCAACCAACACCTCTTCTATCGTTGGACTCCGAAGATGTGCCTTTGAATTTAGATGGGGTTATTGAATTGGTTTGCAATGCATTTGGTATAAAGCTCTAGTTTTCCAATACTCATCCCCATCCTGAGGGTTTCAAGGTGAAGATCAAGATCTTGGGATAGAACAACAAATATCCTGGTCAATATTTGACATGGTTCAACTTAGAGTGCAGAAACCTGGGAGATAGCAAATTTCATAAGTTCAAACTCTTTGTCTCTTTATTGACAGGCTAAGCTTATGCTTGGTATACATCTTTGAAGGCCGAAATAATACAAACTTAAGAGAAGATGCAAAATGTCTTCCTCAAATAATACAATAAGACTATCGCAACCTATTCCCACCGACATAATGAATCTCCGAGAGAAGGGTGAGGAAACAATTAAGGCTTTTCTCGAGAGATTCCACGACATGGTCACTCATTGTCAAATACAATTCATCGAAGCTTAGTATGCAACTTTGGCTAGGAATTGCATATGGCCAGAGATTAAAAATGGCTTGGTAGGCCATTTCTTTCAAAATTTGGTGTAGTTGGAGAATCAAGAAGTTGATGTGGAGTATATCCTAAATGCCCCTTTTCTACCAGTTACCATGTGTAAAGGACAAGGAATTTCAGTAGTAGGTTGTTATCTCAAGTATCGAAGAGATGATACAGAAATGGATGATGATGATCTTGACTCAGCTGAAGTTCTGGTAGTTTAGTTGACACAAAGGCCTCCCTATACGTATAATGCTATGCAACCTTCAAAGGATAAGGAGGAGACCGATGCTAAGGAACCTTAGCTCTTTGATATTGCCAAGGTCGTTCAAATCTTTGATTTGTTGAAGAATCATCAATTCGGACTCCCTGAAGGACATTTCATCTGTCATCGAGAGGAATTGAAGAAGATGCGAAAGTATTGTAACACAAAATATCAATTAGTGCATCAAATTCTGTATGGTGATACAACAAGCCTCAAGAAAGGATGGTTAAAGCTTCCAGAAAAATACCTCAGTATCGATACAAACTCATTACTAGCCATTTATGTAACTATGATAGAGGATGGTCCCATCCTATCATTTTGTACCATCTCCGCTGACATCACCTAGGAACAAGAATGTAAGGAGTCAGGTAGCCCTAGTCTGAAGAGAGAATCATAGCCCAAAGATGAGCCAGACTTGCACAAGCCTCTTAAGCTATCCCATCAGAAGGAGACATATCATCCTCGACAACATGCATCTATTGAGTGGCAACCTAACCATGAGGTGCAACCCAGCAAAGTTCCCCACCATATTTCATGAGGGACAAAATTACCTTGGATGACCCCAAGTAGATGATGTCACATACAAGTCAAGTCAGGTCATATCCACCTACATATCAGGACCAACCTCTTTTTCGGATAGTCAGAATGACCACCTTGAATATTTCAAATGGTAGCCTTGCCCCTATTCGAAGTTACATGGTAAGACCCTGAGCTGATAATAAGATCAGTCAGTGGGTTGAAAATCTATGACTAATGTAACACCATCGATTCTACCCACCACATCTAACACAGATGCACCCAAAGGAAAAGGGTGTAATAAAAGTTCGCAACAGAACTCGAGCGATCCCTTGAGGAGCTACAAGAGCCTACCCACCTCATTTGAACCTGAATTCTTTCAGACTTAGATGATGAGTTAGACAATTATTTGCAATAGCATAAATGAGGCAAACAACAAGAACATGATCATTTTTATCCATCCTTGAAGGAGATATTAAGTCTTATTTATGCCATGCCATTTACCAAAGGAGTCAGGGATTGCTCCTTACAACAAACAATTACATTTTGTGAGTGATGAGCATGCTAACTTGGAAGGATGCTTGCATTTCTTCTTGAAAGATGTTGTCGAATAGATCGAAGCAATACTTGACCAATGGAAGAAAGATTTGCAGGCCTCAGTCAACTCTAGGCAAGAGGGAACCATTCAATGGGTCGAGGTGGCCACCATTTTCTAGGGAGCGGTCTACAAGCATTCATGTTCAAACTTGGAGGAAAGTTCTGAAGACTAGGATCCAAGGGTTCCTGAACATGATGTTTTGGATGTTCAGAATGATGAAGCAATGAAACAAACAGCCGAACGTTTTGACACTATATTGAGAAAATTCCAACCTCAAGGAAATATAAACTGATTCGTTAACTACCAGTATAGTAGGACAATTGGAATCGAAGGAACCTGTTGCGGACTCGCAACAAAGCAAATCATTAAATGAGGGGTGTAACCTAGCCATTATTCACCAAATTTGTGAGTCCAACAAAAGGACTCCATGTCTTAAAGTTATCGTGCCACTAGTGTTGTCACCAACCATGTCAAAAAATAGCTATTCCTCATATGCCAATTACATATTTGATGACGACTTTGATGCCAATATGTTCCATCCATAGGAAGGCCTAATCATTGGCCTACGAGAATGTGAATTCTTAGCAAATGATCCACACTCGACGACCCTAGTTGGTAGAATCGATTTTTGCATAGTCTTTCACAAACCACAGGAGGATACTAAAAGAAACTTACAACCATTATAAAATCAAGGACATTGTAAACGATCATCTTATGAAGGGGATGTTTCATGACATAGGTGTCGTATTGAATGTGATGCCCCATGGTACCCTTTGGCAGTTTCTGATTTAATTTCCACTTATCTATAGATGTTGGATTTTCAAGGGGAACCATATGTCAGTATAGCTTATGGTAGATTTAAGGACTTCTAACACTTCGGTTTTCGTGGTGGATGTCACCCATTTCCTCATTACTCCTCAACAAAGATTGGATCAACACGCATAATTGTGTATCCTCAACATTACATTAGAAGTTCATGTTTTTGGATAGATGGCACAATCAAGGTTTTTGGATACTAAGGAAGATGCTTTTGCTGCCAATGTTCAAATAATTGAGGCATTGTTCCTTGGACTAGTCCGGTTGTCATACTTAGGAAATAGAGAGAGTGATGTCATGTCAATTAACTGTTTGAGGTTTCACAATTGATCAGGTTGATCTATGAACTATCCCAAAGATTACTTATAGATGACTATTGTAAACAAAATTTTTGGTCTGGTATGGACTTAAAACTTTTCTTCCAAAAATCGTGTGCGAGCATGTCAACAAGTTTACTCAAACTTGCAAAGAGATTTATCTTACTATTCGACGATTATGGAAAAGTAGGTTTTTGTCGACATAAGCCTTGTTCAACCAATACTCAAGGGTCAACCTAGCTTAAGAAGAGTGATTTTAGAATCCAGAGTTTTCTCAAAACAATTTCAACACAATTATCAATTTAGAAAGCTATGGATATTAACTTTCGGACGAAATTATTCTTGAGGTATTTGGATACCTAAAGACTGAGTTATTATAGTTCAACACAATTATCAATTTAGAAAGCTATGGATATTAACTTTCGGACGAAATTATTCTTGAGGTATTTGGATACCTAAAGACTGAGTTATTATAGTTTTACTGAACACCTATCACAAGATTTTAGTCAAAGATAGTTTCGATTTCGGGTTAGGTCTAATCCATACTAATTTTTTTTATCAATCTCCCCCATATCCAAAATTTGCGAGAATTTTACTTGATATTAGTTATATGTGTATCAATCACAAACAAAATTTGGAAATATTTTGCTTAAGGGTGGTGAATGGAAAATTCAGAGATCATACAAGGTTTGTGCAGTATGCTGAAATCTGCAGAAATTTCCTTATAAAAAATAATGATGCATCCGATTATAATCTTAATGATTTAGTGATCGTTTAAAATTTTTTATTGAAGACTTATGCTCATTCGAGGAGGAACTCATCTATATATAGATTCTCGGAGTATCTTTTTGTAGGAGGATTGCTCTCTCAGAAAATATATGAGATCATAGCCTAATGCCTCCCGTAAAACAAACTTAAGAGTGATTAATCCACAATAAGAGTGATTACATACTCATTTCATCGTATGTAAAAGTGACAACTATGTCACTCTTATGACTTCTTAAATTAAATTGAAAGCAATCAATATACCGAAGAAATGGGAGAAGGAATAATATAATACGTAAGCATAGAATAGATGATAACATATAAGATATAGAGTATATTGGGGTAAAAGAAATGAAATCTTGCGAAAGTGACAGATTCCCTCTTTTTTTATGCATTTAGACTGAGATAACCCCCTTTTGCAATGATATTCTATGAAATTGTCACTATTCTTGAGCTTATAAAGGATTGGAGATAATAACTCCAACCTTACAACAAGAAAAGGAATAGAAGAGGATGCCTTGAGGCTTTCTCTCCCTTTCTCTCTCTTTCTTTGATGAACTCCTCCTTCGGCTACGAATGAGATCCCTCACGTTCTCCTTGGTTGCACTTATCACTCTTGCGATGAAATCCCTCTTCTTGGTCACCCATATCCTCCTTTTATAGGCATTTTCTTGAATATGATCTTTTTGGTTTGTTAGACCTGATCCAGATTCAAATCCAATACATTCATAAGTATTCTCACGTGGGAAGGGCAACTGGGCTCATGTGCCATGTGTCAGATACAGTTGGGCACATTTGGAGCAGGTTTGAGTACGTGGGATGCATTTCACACCGAAGGGACGTAGGGGCACATGTGGGAGTGATCCCAAGCGCTAAGGGGGTCCTGCCAAGCACTGGTGGGCCCTACATTTGGTTTTTACGGGCGATTTGTGGTGGCTGACGATGGCACGGGAGGCCCGTGGTCGCACACATGGTAGTTGGCCATGGTGCTTTTACACTTGTTTTCTCCCTAGGTTTGTCTCTTTAACATTTCTTGACTTCTTTAACATTTTGATAGGTGTAGAGTCCCTTGGTGTAGGATTGATCTTCCTTGGTTAGGGATATTTTAAACTTTTTTACTTTTTTATTTTGTATTATCGATTTTGTACTTTTTACTCCGTGAGTCGATCTCTTTAACAATTTCTTAACCACTTTAACCTTTTAATGGGTGTAGGGTCGCTTGGTTTAGAATCTTCTTTGATTAGGGGTATTTTAGACTTTTTACTTTATGCTTTGCATGCGTTTGAGCCATCATCGAACTTAAGTCTTTTAAGGTCTCACTCCTTCTCTGCCATGTTTTAATCTTGTTTATTCTTTTTTATCTTTTTAATTCAAATATTTTATAGGGGTAAAATGGTCATTTTATAAATATTTTGCAGTTAAAACTTATTTTATTTCCAAATGCCCTTTTAACTTTTGTAACCTTTTCTTTGAAAGAAATACACTAGAAACAGCGAAATTTCGCTAGTACAACTTGAGGGTAAAATAGTTACTTTTTTATTTTATCATAATTCAATTTTTTTGGTGGGGCTCAAAGTAACCCTCATTATGAGGTTCCCACAAAATTTTGGGTTGAAAATGAACTCTCTTATTGTATCTTTGTTGGAAAAAAAACTTAAAAGACCTACGATCATATAAAAGAGGAACTTTTGAAAAAAACCATTATTTAATTGATGGCAAAGAATAATATCGCTAAAAATTTTCTTTTTTTTAATACAAGAGTTTATTTGAGTTGATTCAATATTTCATAAGTTTTTCCATTCTTTGTTAGGGGACTCACTTCTTGAACTTGGGTTATCTTAATTCGAGTGGGGAGTGAACTTCTAACCAAAGGTGACTGACTCAACATGAATGGTAGCCAACCAATATGGGATCATATACGAACAAGTCTATTATAAATGCACATGAGCCTGAGATGTGTGAGATGCAATGGATGAATCAAGTATTGGAGACCTCTACAAACTATTTTGGGAGCTTTGTGAGATTCTATGAAGGGTGGTTGCCCTAAGTGGGGTAACCTCCATGCTCATTTGCTTAATGCCTTAGATTTTGTAAAAATCATTTTTGATGAGTAATCTTTCTTAGTTTTTATCTCACAAGACTTTCATCTCCTATATTTTCCTTAACATCGGTTTTGATTGTCCATTACTCTTGTGGAGGTTCTTATTGTTGAAAAAATTTAACATTTGAAAACTTCATTTTTCACACTATAAGGCTAAATCCTCAAACAAAATGAGATCCAAATAGGTAGGTTATATTCCTACTTTAGGACTATAATAATAGACTTTTCTCCTTTGGGATAAATGTTATGCGGTACAGGAAGAATTACCACAATCATTTTGAAGCATCTCATGGTATAAAAGGGGGAATTTTGAGGAAAGACTCTTTGCTCTTTGAGTTTTTTATTTTTTTTCTTTCTTTTTTTTTGTAGGAAGACCTCTATTTTGGAGGTTGATTTTTTCTTCTTCTTTTTTTTTCTATTTTGGCTTTTGAGGTATTGGGCCTTTTTGGGAGCTTTCGATCTAATCAAGTATGCCCTTTTTCATAATAGCACTTATTATTTGAAAATATTTTGTTGTTTTGGACTAGGCCCTATCTTGTAAAATAGGGATTTTTGAAATATTATTTAGTGATTTTGAAAACACTCCACCTTTTCATAGAGCACTAATTCCTAGGTAAGAGACATATATTTAATTTGGTCTCCTCTTGAAGAAACTAAAGACGATCTATTTGTAAAATTATTGCAAAAGAATTGGTTGTAGACTTTAAACATATATCTTTTAGATATTGGGCATTTATATGGTCTACTAAATTTCTTCCCTCAGCATTAATTAGCCCATATGCTTGCGCGTGATTCATGGCAACGGTTCTTTTCTCATCAAGCAAGTCGAGCTTTGCTAGTCTAGTTTGTTGTAGGGTCTCTAGAAGTGAATGATATCGCATGTAGGAATATACTCTCATAGGAGATAATGGACATACATGCTCAATGAAATAACCAATGTATTATGTTTCTATGAAAGGTTCCTCGGGAATGCAAGCTACACACCCCTAGTTTAGAGGAGATGGACAACATGGCCATTCACACACTATGGCCGGCACATGTTGTGGCATGTGATGAATGATATTTAGCAGGATGCATGAGTGACCCATACATACACTATGTCATTGGACAACTTGGTTTTTGGCATGACCTAAGAATATGCATGATATGATCCTAGCCTCTAATGCATTTAGGGTTAGATTTGATTCCTATGTTAATCCCTAAGCGGTCACCTTCTAGAGAACTCGAGTGTTTGCCCAAATCTAATATTTTATTGATTTTGAGAAAGCTCATGTAGGTTGTCATCACCCAACTCATCCCTAACGGGATTGACATCCTTTTGACAAATGGTTTTGGGAGTTTTTTCTTTTTATTGAACAATTTTTAGGATTTTGGAGATAAAGTATACACAATACATAAAACACAAAACTCAGATTTCGCATCATGTCCAAGGAGGATCTAGGGTTTTTGGTGCATGAAGGATGCACACCCGAGATGTGGAATGGTTGATATTTTTATGATGGACTCTAGGTGAGACTCGATGTGCCCCTAGGGGTGGACAATGTGAGTGATGTGTATGCCAAGGGAGAACACTATTGATCCTTTACTAGATGGGAAGGCATGGGTTCCAAGAGAAATTGTGGCCGGTCCTTTTATGGGTATGTGACGGTTATGGAAAGGCATGACTGACCCATTAGGCATTTATGGACTTGGACATGAGCCCAAGATTGGTGCGGGTGTAGATATGGGCACACCCAAAGGATGTGACGCACTCATAGTTAAGGGGAGCCCAAAGAGCTCACACTCCTATAGTACAATGGGGGAGGATAGGGATGGTCTTCAAGGGAACCAAATCCGGCTAGGGCAACTTCAAGCTTATCATATATGAGGTGGGCGTCAGCCAGTGTTAGGTTCGTTGTCTCATTTGGACTTATGAAACTTGGATGTGTCATGACCATAGGTTTGGGTTCATAATGCAAACCTAGGCTCAAAGAGATTTGTTTATATATGGTAGGAATAGGCGTACCTAGGATATCAATGTATGTCTTAAGAGTAACCATGTCTATCAAGTTTTGAATTTTACTTTTGTTTTATTTTTTATTTTGAAATTCTTTTTGCTGGTGTGGGACTTTCGATGCACCTTGAAAATCCACATCTTTTGGCACATTTTGTAGGTTTTTGGGTACATGAGTATGATTTGATGTATGAAATCTATGTGAATGATTTATCAATCCTACACTAAGAAGGGAAGGATAGAGCAGGGAGTTTTATGGGAATGAGTTTTAGGCATACCTTTTTCAATCTTGACTACTTTCTCATTGTGAGAGCAAGCTTTCTTGTGGTCCTGCCGAAGTGGCTTTAGCTTATGAATGGCTTCGAGCTTCTTTTGCTTTGCTAAGTCTTGAGCTTTATTCTTCAAGCTTAGACTCATGCAACACTCATTTTCGCGTGTGCTTGTTTTTTGGGAGGAAAAACCTCCAGAGTGTGTGAAGTGGTTTCCATGTGAATGAAACCCATTAGAGCGCATGATTTTGAAAATTTTGCGATGACTTGAGTGAAAAAGACCTCGTACCCCTCTCCACTTGTGTGCTTAGGAATGTAGACTCCTTTTTCTTTGTTTATCTTTTTTGAATTTTCATTTTCAATCTTCAAAATTTGATCACTTTCAATTTTTAGATTTTAATTGTTTTAATTTTTGAATATTTTCTAAATATTTTTGGTTTTTCCAAATATATAACTTTTAGGGATTTTTAGTAGAGAAAGCAGTGTTAGGAAGTAGATGACTAGTAGGGTTAGGAAGAACTGGTTTAATCCTTACACTTACTACTTTTGTGGGCCTTCATTGAATTAGTTTGGTTCTCTGGACATAGTTTGTCTTCCTATAGACCGAAGGTTATTTCTCATGGAAACAATATGACTCGACTATATAGGCATCTTGGCTTAGGGCATAAATCTTCCATTCAATTTGTAACTCTCTCAATTCTCTTTTTAAAAAGGCAATTCTATTCTCTCGGGCTTAAGATAGTGATTTGAGAGAGCTTTGAGTTGTTTTTGAAAACCAATTTGTAGAGATTGAGTAGGCCTCACTCGATATATCTCCGAAAGAACCTTTTAAACCTGACATGATGTATGGTTAGAAGTTTGGGACCTATAGTTTAGAACAAGGTTTTGAGATTGACTTGTTTTAAAAGAATGTGATCGGATAAAAAGTGACTCATCTAAGACCTAAAGTTCCATCGGGCACACCATTTTATTTTTTTAAACAAAATTTTTTGTATGATTTGGACTTAAAGCTTTGCTTGCAAAAATTGTGTACAAGCGTACTAACAAATTTACTCAAACTTGCAAAGAGATTTATCTGACTATTCGGTGATTGTGGAAAAGTAGATTCTTGTCGACATAGGCTTTCTTGAACCAACGCTCAAGGGTCAACCTAGATGCTTAAAAAGAGTGATTTAAGAATCCAGAGTTTTCTCAAAATAATTTTAACTCAAAACCTGAATTTTGGATTTTTATTGGTTTTGAACGGTTGGTTCCTAGTAATATGATGCATTCCCATTCAGCAATAGCTTCTCTCGATTTTGAATGGGCTGAGACACTATTCGTGAAGAGTTGGTTTGTGGGAAATTTTTGTTTACTCGCGACTGATTTAACTGATAAGAGAGAACTACGAAACTATCTTACCACTAATTCTAAACTGAATTAGATAAGATAACACAATTTCGCCAAAAAATGGATGTTGTCTCCTTCATTCCACTAAGAGGTCTATTTAAGCTTTGACAAGGGCCACAAAGCTAGCCATATAGAAATAAATCAAAACACAAGTTCCCACGCAACAATTAGCTCTAGATGCAAGTTCCAAGGGTGGTTAAATGCATTATCCTATTTTCTTAGGCATTGAGAATACAAAAACTAATTTTCTAGACTATTTCCATGTTTCCCATGTGTTGGACGAATTCATGCTTTATTTACCCTAGAAAACACCATCATGAATTAATTCTATAGTTGACCAACATTCAAGTCTTGTGGTTCTTGGAGAGTGAGGATGTTTTTGAGACTTTTGGTAGTGGGATTTCAACCACTTCCAAAGGAGATACTCTCATTAACATATTTCTGAACTAATTGGATGAATTGAGAATTTTGTCTTGTCTCATCATGGACCTTATGTGTGGCCGAATGGGCCCCATTGATGAATTTGGACTTATGTCCACATCAGAAAGACAAAGTATCTCATAGACATCACGAAGTGTGATAGTAATCTCGCCCCATAGCATGTGGTAGTTATTTATATCTGGTTGTCAATGCTCGATAAAATTAGTCAACAATGAATGGTATACTACTTTATATAATAAATTTGCTTGCCTAATCAGCCCACTCCTATTTATAATATCAACCCAATTACTAGGCCTCACATCAGTTCTCTTCACTTGCCAAGCTCTACCAACATTATAGCCTGAATGGGTTGTTATCACTTTTCATGTTATGTGAAAATATACATTTATATAGTAAGTTGGAATAGTGAGTGTTGATATCAAATATAAAATTTACTAAAGTTAGAAATTACATATTCCTCTCTGATCTTATAAGACAACCTTTAAAGCTAGAGTGTAATCCCGGTATATCAAGGAATCCCTTATCTTTATTATCTACAATATCAATCTTAGTATCTATGGTTGATGTATCCTCCTCATAATGTGCTCTTCTCCTTGTTGTCATCTATGAAGGCATCCTCCGTAGAATATGACATTACATTTCTTAGATGAAATGATGACCTTATGACCTTCTACTCATGCTCTATGAGTCATATTTGCATAGCAAAAAAGAAAATTTGTGATACCATATCAAAAAAATTGAGATGCGCACCAAGTACATCTCTTAAATGTGAGAGACGAGCCTAGGGTATGTCTCTCACAGGAAAACCCAATGAGTTTTTGATGAAAAATCATTCAAAATCTTTAAGAAAACTTAAAAATGAACCAAATCAACACCATACCTCAAAAAATCGATGATTCTCCCTTCAAATTGGGTGTTCTTATCCTCCTCTTCTTTCCCTTCTCTCTTCTTCTTTTTCTTTTTCAACGAATTTTGATTCATTCTTTTGCTAGAAACTATTGTGGATCATGTAATATTACTTCAACAAATCGAGGAATGACGAGTGAACAAAAAAACAGGGGCATTTTCTGATCCATGAGAGAGAGGGTCGCAGGTTATTTTCTATGGATGGGAAATTTGGTAATGAATGGAAAAGACAGGGTCATTTTAATTTGTTTAATTAAAATAGAAATCCTGTTCTAATCGCTGAAATATATTTTTGTACTGTTATTAATTGATTGTCCTTTCTTTACATTCAAAACACTTGAATTTTATATTGAATACCATAGGAAATTGTTCCCGTTGTTTTTTGCCATTTAGACTTTCATCAGATTGGGCATTTTTCTTCTTTTCTTGAGGAATTAAGGACATTGCTAAACTTTATCACGTTGGGTATTTTTCCTTGCTCGAGGGATTAATGACATTGCTTCATAAGCTCGGAGATAAAATTAAAAAACCTTCCTTTATCATAAAATTAAGGATAAAGGCTTTGTTTTTCTATTAGTTCCTAATTTCAGACTCCTTGGAGAGAGAGCGAGAGAGAGAGAGAGAGAGAGAGAGAGTTCTGGTTGGTGTCGGTAAAATTTGTATTGGTGAAATGATTTCAGTGTCTTGTGATACCCATTGGTGTTTGCTCACCAAAAGCTTTCTACATCCCTTTGTCTTCATGCAGCTGCATTTTTCTTAACTATTCAAATATATAAACAAAAAAGAGAAAGATATTTGGCTGCAATTAGTTGCAGTACATACATGATAACAAACCTTACTTTCTTAATCAAAGTACAGGTAGCATACAAATAAGATCTTCTAGTTTGAAATATTGCACCTTCAATTTTAGAGCCACTTAGGACTCTTCAAATTGCTTAGCTCGTGACATGATCATTTGGTGTTTTATGAAGCATGCAGCAATATAATTTGTCTCTTTTACGTCATACTTAAAAGAGAATTATTTAAGATATAAAACATATGGTTTGTGATCCTCCAACCTATCCCCACAAATTTTAACTTGCGGCGAATGCATCTAGCAATCGATCACAATGACTTTGATCATCAAAGACAAAAAAAATTCACGTTACAGAAAAAGACTGCTAAGAAGATATTAGGGTCCAAACTACGTAACAAAACAAACTCATGATAGCCTCTTAATGATCCTAGAATCCAAACTATACTTTAGGCTGCTAGTAGCACCTTAAATACGCATAACCAACGCTACCAATCAATTATCTATGAATGAGATTGATGGCAACTGCAAGTAAGATGCAAACCCACATATTTTGTCTCCCATCGATCTTTGGAAATGTGATAAAACCATAAATACAAAGATTATTTCTTCTTATTCTTATGATGCAACGCAAGCGGTTAACAATTTCCGGAGAAAGGATACTTTTTGTTCCTCATTATGCTGCTAAGTCAGTGGATACACTAATCAAATGGATATTCTGCAAGATGTGAGTGGATATGGAAGATTTGGATGGGACTCAAGAAAATACATGCAGTTCCTTCATAAGATTGTAATTTTCAAATGATAGACTTTTGCCGTTAAGCATTTTCAGTTGAAAATAGTACTGAGATCAGTTTCCACTTCTGAAGCCTTTTCATTCTATGCCCTCTGGCTAACCTTTCCTGGGGCTGCTAGAAAGGCTTGGATAAAATGAAGTCATTGTTTTACACATGGCCAGTTTGGAACAGACTGGACTCTGAACCAGGGGGTCCTCCAGTTCAGTTTCAGTTCCACCTTTCATGGAACAAGAACTGATTCAGATCCGAAACCAGCAGTTCCATAATTTTTTTAAAAACTTCATTTTTGAAATACTTCTTCCTGGTTCCATGTCATTTAGGACTCAAACTGGAACACGAGCCAGCAGTTTCAAACTGAAACAGGAACTGCCCTGAAATTACCCGTTCCACCTCCTAGTTCCATGGAAACTGAAACCAGATGGTTCCAAACTGCTGGTTCTGGTTCCGGTTTAGCCAGAACTAGCCATATCTACATTGTGGATACTTCTAGTGTCTGAATGTGCATCGGTTTTAGACCAATCTAAGTTGTGTATTCCGGTCTCAATTGAAACTCAAATCTATCTAATAATACAAAATTATGGTATTCTTATATCATTCTTTTTTCAAACTCTCAAGAGAGGAAAACTCAACTTAAAATTCTGAAGCAAAACTCGAAGCATGGAACATATCAATATATAAATTGAACCTGATAATCCTGAAACTTGTTTAAATTACTGTTACATATGCTGAAGAGTTAATAGGCCGGAAATCAGCCCATCGGAATTCAATGAAAGTCATGCTAAGTACTCGAAGCATGGAACATATCAATATATAAATTGAACCTGATAGTCCTGAAACTTGTTTAAATTACTGTTACATATGTTGAAGAATTGATAGGCCGCAAATCAGCCCATCATAATTCAATGAAAATCATGCTAAGTGATCCTGAATAATGTAAATCTGTGGTCAAATTCAGTGTCAAAAGTACAAAGTTGTGCCTAGTAAGCTAGCGTTTCACCTTGGAACGTAAAGGACGGGGAGGGACTCGTTGGCAAGTGTGGAACTTTAAATGCTTTGTGTTTCGCCTCGGCATTAGGTACATAGTGGCAAGCGTGAGACTTGCAATGTTTTGTTCTTGGTGTGTGTGGTTCAGAATCATGAGTGATCTAACTACGAATGCCAGATCAAACAATACCAACTGTATTTTTGTTATGTAAAAAAGTTTTATCAAGTTTAATGCACTATAAAGACGATGAAAGCATAACTCAGGAAGAATTGGATGTTTAACGCATGAATTGTAGTGAACAAAGAATATCAATCGCTCGAATAGCAAGTTTCTGAAATTGAATGGTCTAAAACTCTACACATATAATTCGGGCTATTGCTACGCCCTCAATCATAAGGCTATTTTACTATACAAGAGGATCCTTGACCTCCTCGATTTCCATCCTTCGGTTGGTGAAATCTCTTCATCTTCATGATTAATAAAACTTCATATACAACAAAAATATACCGTAAAAGTATAAGCATGTGGAGCATAACTATCAGCAGCCAGAGAGAGGAGAATAATAGAGGCCACACCTAGACTGGATAAGGAGACGAACAATTATGGTGTCAGCCGAGATCGTAATTATGAAGAACTGAGTTGGTCGAGCTGAACGCAAAGCTTGTTTTCTTTATTAACCATGGGTTCTTATGCGGACACACTTTTGTATAATTTAAACTCTACAAAAACAAGACCACGATATATTTGAAGAAGAATTAGATAATGCCAACCTATAACTTGGATTCCATACAAGATCCTATGTTGCACGGGCACTTCTAATAGATGCCGGGCACATCACCATCCGATACTCGCACTATTATACCTACTTTTACTGAAACTAACTTCGAGATAGTGTGTTTTACGATTTTTTAATGGTTTAGCTTCAAAATTTTCTTAGAGATTTTTATTTTATTATATATGTTTGTCGGCATCCATGATCTTTTAAGTCTTATCACATAGCAAGATTAACCAGATCCAGATAAAGTTATGCAGATGCACATGAAAGTTGGACTCATATTCTTCTACCAGATATGTTTGTTCTCTTCATAGCATATTGATAGACATTAGAAAACAGATTAAACAATAAAAAACTAGATACACATCTGCTTCCTTATGATATTTTCCTCTTCAATGAGCTATTTAGATTTTCTGATGTCCTCTTAGAGAAGTGACTTGCTTACAATATCTTCTAGCATAGATCGGCAGGTTTCTGGGACATCTTTCAATCATCATAAGACATTTTATATTGTTTTATGTACTGCAGCATGATGTTGATAAAGTCAATAGAACCAAGATGGTAACTGCTATCATTCATATATATATATATATATATATATATATATATATATATATATATATATATATATATATATATATATATATATATATATATATATATATATATATGTATGTATAACCTGTGAAAATAAAAGATAGTTATACAAGAACAATACGGCATCTGTGTACAAAAAAAACAAAATCGAAGCACAAGATGCACATCTTGCTGTGAAGCCCAGCAACATTGATACCGCTGCAGGAACTCCGGCAGTTTCCTAAGCTAGAGTAGCCCTTTTTCCCTTTGCATCTCTAGACTGTTATCAGTATATGGAGATATATTAAGTTAAATAAGACACACACGCATGCACACACACGCACAGAGAGAGAGAGAGAGAGAGAGAGAGAGAGAGAGAGAGAGAGAGACCTGTGCACCAATAGATTTTTTTGCTTCCAAAAACTGACTGTATATTTCATAAAGTCTCCGCCTCTCAGATGGGGAGACAGATGGCCTCGCCCTTGAGGCTACTGACTTCAAAAGCCCATGATCCATGATTGGAACTTTCCCCGGTTCTGAACCATCCGGACCTTCCAACAGTTTATGAACAGATACGAGTTGTGCATCCGATAACAGTGCTTGGAGGTCGGCACCACTGAATCCATCAGTTAAGGAAGCTATGTCCTCTAAATCAACATTACTTGCCATTGGAAGCTAACAGAAAAGATAAATTAGATTTCCAGCGAGAAGGTGATGTAAATAATATGAAAGATTGAGTACAGTAGATAAATGTCGGATTATCTACAAAAGCTTGTCCAGTTTATTCTCACAACGTATTATCAGACCTAAATATGGTAATTCAGATGCATAATAGTTTCTTGACTTGCATGAATGGATAGCTATGGTAATTCAGATGCATAATAGTTTCTTGACTTGCATGAATGGATAGCTATGGTAATTCAGATGCATTTATGAAATTCCTTAGCTCCAAATATGCATTATAACAAAAACTGAATATGGTTTTCATAGAATAGTTCCACATTCCATCGAGGAATGTCTACTGCAGACCTTGTAGAAATAATCTTGAAGACTATCCAAAGGATTTAGTAAAAGCAATACCGAAAAGCAACCATGTCGATCAAAATTCAATTACTCATCAGTTATTCAGAAACATATTTTTATTTAGGAAATGATCTCGTAACTAACCTTTCTAGATAGAACTTTAAGAACATCCAAACGCTCATCTTTTGATGGAAAATCACAGAACAGAAGCCGATCAAGCCTTCCAGGTCGCAACAAAGCAGCATCAAGCAAATCTGGCCGACTTTTATGTGCACAGAGAAAAATCTATAATTAGACATAGAAAACTGCAGAAATAGGAGTTGGTGTCAAACGTGCTTTAACATGTGCGTTTGATGAGCACTTTCAAGAACATCTAAGAAGTTATGCCTGTAACATGTTTTTCTTTTGCTGCAAAGGGAGGCCGAAGCATGACACACACGATGCAGCCCATGGGAATCAAACTCCCACCAGCGGCAACGGTGTGAGAGAACCCTGCCAGTTGAGCTGACGCTCGCTCTGGTTGCATGTTTTTATTGGAATATAAGGTGGAAATTTTACGTGCGATGACAGGGCAATGATCAAATGAACGAAGAATAGAGACATGATTCCATAACAAGTTTGAGAGATTCTACAATCAATTTCAAACAACTTAGGCATCAGGATTCAGAAGCCTAAATGGCACTATGTTCAAAAGCATGTTGAAACATAAAGCTTGGTCTCAAAGGACCAACAAACGCTACAACCAAAGAAACGTAGGATGCAAGACCAGCTTTGCTGGAGATGCGGGGTTAAAAAAGAAACCTAGTGTAATAAAAGAGAAACAAGAAACAGTTTCATGGTATAAATGCTACTAAATGTTGAACAAAGCAAAATCCTTACTAAACATAATATGATTGCATGCAAATATGCAATCAAATGCGGACTTAAAATTTAAAAAATTGAAGGATCTGCACCCAAACTCCACCCACGTAAGGGATCACCCTTGCATTGTCGGCCCCAAACTTGGATAAAAGAGGAGGGTTGTGTTAGGCTTCCAACAGCCAGCGTAAAACTTTGTCGGATTTTTATACCATGGATTACACAAATTATGAGTATTGCTTTGGGGCATCTCCGCTTAGCGACGCGCTGCAGAGCCCGAATGCAGTGATAAGTAAGCAAGGGTCACACATTTTCGCCTGAATGTAGTGAATGCAGAGAGGGTTCCCACATCATGAACGGGTGTGGGTAAAGAAGTTAGTCCCGCTACATTGCCGCCTAGATGTAGTGAATAATTTAAAGAGAGGGTCTCCGTATTTTCAATATGGACGGATGCGGGGGGTAAGGAAGTTAGTCCTAGATAATAAGATTTGTATTGATTCTTGGAATATCGGAACATTATCCAGTAAGTTAATGGAGGTGGTAGATACTATGAATCGGAGAAAGATTGATATTCTATGTTTACAAGATACAAGGTTGGAGAAAAAGCAAAGGAGATAGAGGATACATGTTTTAAATTATGGTACTCAGGTAAGGAAAAGACTCGAAACAGAGTTGGTATTATAATAAATAAAGATTTAAAGGATAGTGTAGACATACAACGATATGGTGACTGAATCATGATGTTGAAATTAGTGTTAGGAGCAGAGGTTTTTAATATAGTTTGTGCTTACGTACCCTAAGTAGGCCTAGAAGATAGTATAAAGATAGCTTTTTGGGAAGAGTTAGATCAGGTGATTGAAAGGATTCCATAAAGAGAGATGATTTGTTTAGGAGACTTAAATGGGCATGTCGGTAAAGAAGCATTAGGATATTAAGGTATTCATGAAAACTTTGGTTTTGGGGATATAAATGAGGAAGGTAGGGAGATTTTAAATTTTGCTATGGCATTTGATCTCTTTATAGTAAATACAATATTCAAAAAACGAGATGAACATTTAATTACTTATAAGAGTGACTTATCACAAACATAAATTGATTACTTTATTTGTAGAAAAAAAGATAGAGTGTGCTGTAAAGATTGCGAGGTAATTCCAGGAGAAAGTTTAACCACCCAACATCAACTTTTAATTATGGATTTACAAATAAAAAAATGAACAAAGAAGAAAAGAGTACATCAAGCTATTCGGACTAAACGGTGGAACCTCAAAAGCGAGAAAGAATATATATTTAAACAGAAAGTTCTTCAAGGATATGCTTGGAATTATGTTGGTACACCTTGTGATATGTGAAACAATATGGCTATACATATTAAGAAAGTGGCGAAAGATGTGTTAGGTGAATCTGCGGGAGGTGTACCGGCACAAAAAGAAGCTTGGTGGTGGAGTGAAGTAGTGCAAAATAAAATAAGGCAAAGAGAACAATGTTATAAATTACATTATGCTAAGAAACCTAGTGAAACTTTAGAGGCTTATAAGAAAGCAAAGAAGGAAGCGAAAAAGGTTGTCAGTGGAGCAAAAGCTACAATTTGAGAGAATTTATATAAAAAACTCAACTCAAAAGAGGGTGAAAGAGATATTTTTAGGATAGCTAGGGCTAGAGATAAGAAAACTAAAGCTCTTAATTATGTGAGATGCATAAAAAACGAGGATGAAAAAATTCTAGTGGCAAATGATGATATAAGAAATAGATGGAAAAACTATTTTTATAAGTTTTTTAATGAAAATAAAGACGTTAGTATTAGCTTAGGAGAGTTAGCCAAATCAGAAAAGTATATAAACCCCAATTTCTTCCGACGTATTCAAAAGAATGAAATCATAGAGGCTCTTAAGCATATGAAGGGTGGTAAATCAGTAGGACCAGACAATATTCTTATAAAAGTTTAGAAAATACTAGGAAAAATAGGAATCACTTGGCTCACACGACTATTTAATGAAATATGGAGAAACCAAAATATGCCCGAGGAATGGAGAGCGAGTATACTTATACCCATATATAAGAACAAGGGAGACATTCAGAATTGTGTGAATTATCGAGGTATCAAGTTAATGAGTCATACTATGAAATTATGGGAAAGAATTATCGAACGTAGGTTAAAACAAGTATCAAGTACAACAAAGAACCAATTTGGATTCATGCCAGGCAGATCTACTATTGAAGCGATTCACCTTTTGAGACGTCTTATGGAACATTTTAGAGCAAGAAAGAAAGACCTTCACATGATATTTATTGATCTAGAAAAAGCTTATAATAGAGTACCGAGGGAGGTTCTTTGAAAAACTTTAGAAAAAAGAGGTATCCCATTCACAAACATTAACCTTATAAGAGACATGTACGATTGTGCAAAAACATGTGTGAGGACTCATGAAGGAATGACAGACTTCTTTGAAGTTAATATTGGGTTACATAAAGGATCAACTTTAAGTCCATACTTATTTATAATGGTGATTCACGAGTTAACAAGAAGTACCTTGGTGTATGTTATTTGCAGATGACATTGTGTTAGTGGAAGAGTCTAAGAAAAAAGTTAATGGAAAATTGGAACTATGGAGAGAAGCATTAGAAAGCAAAAGCCTCCTACTTAGTAGAACAAAGATAGAATATATGGAATGTAAGTTTGATCATTTGGTTACTTCAGAGGACATAGAAATTAAAATTGGCACACATTGCATCCCCAAAAGGAAAGTTTTAAATACCTAGGGTCAATTTTTCAGAGTGATCGAAGAATTGATGGAGATGTTACGCATATAATTAATGCTGGTTGGATAAAATAGAGAGGAGCATCAGGTATTCTTTGTGATAAAAAGATACCATAACAGTTAAAAGGTAAATATTATAGAGCAGTAATTAGACCTGCCATGTTTTATTCTGTGATAGAAATGAAGATGTTGAGATGGATGAGTGGTCATACAAGAAAAGACCGTATACATAATGAGGTCATTAGAAACAAATTAGGAGTGGCACCAATAGAGGATAAAATGAGAGAATATCATTTAAGATGGTTTAGACATATAGAAAGAAGATCAGAAGAAGAACATGTAAGAAGGTATGAAAAACTAAATTTGGAAAGTATTAAAAGAGGTAGAGGACGACCACAAAAGTGTTGGAAAGAAACAATAAAGAATGATCTAGCTTATTGTGAGTTAAATGCTAATATGGCACATGATAGAGCTCTGTGGGAACAAAGAATCCATGTAGCCGACCCCATATAGTATATAGTATGGGAAAAGGCTTAGTTGATGTTGTAGTTGATGTTGTAGTTGTTGTTGAAGGATTTGCACCCAGCATGCACCTTTCCCTCAAGGTTTTTGGAGTTTAAGCTTTTTCCTTTGTCTGCAAGCGTTTTTCCTTTTCCTCGTTGATACTAATTTGTTAAATGAAATAAACCAAAACAAAAACCCAACCAAGTCCGTCCCACATAAAGCAAGTCCATCTACATGGATTCCCTGTGCCATATGTATATTAGCTTTTAATTTAAAAGTGAGTGCTTTTGAAGCCTTCCTTTACCTCGTTTACATCATCTATTTCTACTATCACAATAGCTCCACATGACTACTACAAATGTCCAAACCCCTTAAAATTGTCTCATTTTCTTGGTGTCACACCAAAGTCTTCTTGTTATAAATCGAGTGTTTCCTTGTGTAGTCACTCGTCCACCTCAATATATTTGTGTCTCACCTCGGGTCTAGAGAACCTGTGAGGCCATCAACTCAACATTTACTGGTCCTATGTGGCAACCCCAAAGAGTGAGTTGGCAAGAAATCTTTCAATATGTCAATCACAGATCACGATTTCAAATTATTAGAAGAAATGAAATAATTTATTGTGTGTCTTTGTTATTAGTTATGTTTATTAGTTGTAGTCTACATAAGAGAGTCATAGTAGTCTGTATTCGTGAGTCAAGTTGTGTCGTGTGAATCCAAATGGATCAACCGCATGTAATAGGTAGTTAATGAGTCTAATCAGGGGCAAAATTATCTTTCAAGTTATAAACCTGTATAAAAGCTGCCCTAAAGTGTAATTAGGTTTAACAAGAAAGAGAATAAGAAGCAAGGGGGCGGCAACCATGAGGGGGCCGAATCCCAGTGTGCATTTTTTCCTTCATTTGATGTGATATTATGCCAAGGTATGTGTTTAAATTCAACATGATATCAGAGCCTATAAGGCCAAAAAAATCTGCGTTTTTTCAGAAGAAAGTGATTGATTTGTATTGTTAGTTTGATACAAGGAAAGTAGCATCTTTGGTGAAGGCAAATCAGTCGTTTTTTAAGTACACCTGATTGCATTTTTGCGTGGTGAATGATTTGGAGTAAGAGTGGTGTTCACTTGCTTATATTGGCTCTTTGATAAAAGGAGGAAACATGGATCACTACTTGCCGTGATCTTCATTGATAGGAAAAAAAAGGAAGGGTGAACGTGGTCCTTCTTGAATCAGCCTTGTAAAGTGAATCAACCTTGTAAAGAAGGAATCGATAGAATAGTTTGGTGTCTCTCGGCAAAGTGGAAAATCGATAATAAGGAAAATTTGTTCAGCAACAACATCTCCATATTGTGAATCAGAAAAATTATTTCTAGTCAAAATACAGTTTTTTGACGCCTACCCAAATCAGTCTTATTCCTTTTATGTTCAACGTTGAGGTTGAAGATAACACATCAAAAAACAAAAAGGGGGAAGACTAAATTAGCAAATGGACAGAAACAAGATGACTGAGGGATGCGACAACAACCCCTCAGATAAAGGTGAAGTTTTCCAGATTACAAATACAAAGTTAGACGGGAAAAATTACCTCCAATAAGCTCGATCAATTGAACTAGCAGTTATGGTAAGGGGGCATTGGGACTATCTTACTGGAGATATTCCCCAACCACCAAAGACTGATCCACTCTATGCCAAATGACGCAGGAAAAATGCACTTGTGAGTGCGTGACTCCTATAATCTATAGTATCATCTATTGGGAGTACGTTCATGTTTCTGGAGACTGCCAAAGACATTTAGTGTACAGCTCAAGATACATATGCTCAGCGAAAGAATATTGCTAAAAAGTACGATCTTATTGAGAAGATTAGAAAATGCAGACACGGTGGAAGATCAGTTAGCGAATATTACACCAAACTCAGGGGTTTATGAGAAGAACTCCACCTGTATTCCAAGACAAAATGTCCACAGTATATACATGAACGAAATGAGGAGTTCGAAGAGCGAAAAGTATTTGACCTTTTATGGGGTATTTTTCCTGAATATGAAGTTGTTAAAAATAATATACTCAGAAGAGAAGAGCTTCCATCTTTGAGCACAGTGTACTCTCTTCTACTCTGAGAAGAAGATAGGAAACATCTTGAAAAAGAAACTAAGCCCAATTCGGAGACGACTGCATTTGTTGGAAGGAATCCATCTACTTCCTCATTTTCTCGTGATAGAGGAGGATATGGCCGTGGTAGGGGCAGACCATCAGTTACTTCAGAAGAAAGGGATAAATTGATCGGTTCTCACTGTGGAAAGTCAAGACACACAAAGGATATATGCTGGGACCTCATAGGTAAACCCTCGTATTATCAGAACAGGCCTAATAAGGCTTACTTTAGCAATGATCAAAGCGGAAATACAGCTACAGAAAGCAGTGATGATTTACTGACAGACATGAAAAGGGAAATTGAAATGCTCAAGGCTCGGTTGGATGATTCTACCTCAACTTCTACTTTCGCTCCTCAAGCAACTATGGCGTACCCCTTCTCATTCATGGCTCGGGGTAATGTAACTACTTCTCATATCAGGATATGGATCATTGATTCTAGTGCTACAGATCATATGGTGGGTAATGTAACCACTTCCAAAATTAGTATCAAGTTGGCCGATGGATCCTATACTCCCATTGTGGGAAAAGGAAGTATCACTACACCTCTTAGAGTATAGAAGAATGTTCTACATGTTCCTAACATTTAAATTAACTTATTATCAGTATTTGCTATGACTCAAAACTTCAAATGTAGAGTGATCTTTGACTCATCTGGTTGTGTCTTTTAAGAACTGAGGACGGGGAGGATCTTTGGTCAGGATAGCATGTCAAGGAGCCTTTATGTCTATAAGGAAGCAAGGAAAGCAATACTTCAATCAATAACAGTTGAAGAGAAGCAGAAAGAAGACTACCTTTATGGCACCAGAGATTAGGCCATTTACCTTTATCAAAGATTAGGGTTCTTTTGCCTGAATTTTCTACTTGTAATAATTTGCAGTTGAATTTTGAAACTTGCCAAAAGGCTAAACACCATCGTATTTCTTTTCCCTTGAATGAAGAAAAATCTTCCATACCTTTTGAACTTATTCATTCTGATATTTGAGGTCCATGCTCTATTACTTCTCTACATGGTCATAGATACTTCATTTCATTCATTGATGATTGTACTCGATTCACTGTTATATATCTCATGAAAACTAAGGAGGAAGTGAAAAATATAATTCCTATCTATTGTCAGTTTGTGGGTACACAATTCCATAGATCTATTAAGATATTTAGGAGTGATAATGGAGGAGAATTCATATCCCAATCACTCAACTCATATTTCTCAGACTGAGGAATTTTACACCAGACTTCATGTTCTTATTAACCACAGCAAAATGGAGTATCTGAAAGAAAAAATCGACATATTTTGGAAGTGGCTAGAACCAGTGTTGTCTGACGCGTATCGTATCGTGTATCGCTGGGCTCCACGATACGGGCGTATCGTATCATATCGTATTTTAATATTAAAATAATGTAAAAATCAATAAAAATTAGTAAAAAAAAAAATCGGAAAAAATCAAAAAAAAATCAGGAAAAATCTGATAATTGCTTTAAATTCATATAATGTAAGTTTAGTACAGATTGAGCATTCAACATTGAACAATTGCATCCAAATTTATATATTTTTAATCCAAAAAATAAAATACAGACATAGTTTACAGTACACTACAGTTACATATAATGTTACATTTTACAAATTGTAATCAGGATCATCAACTAAATAATCTTTATCTTCTCCTTGTTGCAGATCCTCATCATCATCATCAGCCACGCCCACACCTTCTTCTTCAAAATTAAATTCTTTATCTCCATAATGTTGTTGCGCTCCTTCCAAATTAATCCAAGCAACGTCTTCTTCTGTTAGGAGGGGATTTTCTTTAGTGTCTTCCATAACCCAATCTTCTAATATATCAAAATTATCCAAACTTATTGGATCGAACCGACTTTCTTCTCTATTTACTTTTTTTAATTGCCTATGACACAAACAAAGATAAACAATTAGTAAGTAATATTAACAATTGAAAACTGAAGTTAAATAATATTGAATTGAAAATTTTAAAGTAATACAACATTACCTTTCACGAAGGTGCATGTTACAACGAATATAAACCAAATCATTAAGCCTTTTATGTTCCAACCTGTTGCGCTTTTTTGTATGGATGTGTTCAAAAACACTCCAATTTCCTTCACAACTTGTTGCACTACAGGTTTGGCTTAAGACTCTGACTGCAAAATCTCTAAGGTTTGGACAATCACTTCCAAACCTGTTCCACCAAACATCTGTAAAAAAAATACAAACATTAGAGACATAATAATCCACAGTAATATAAGATGCAACTTAAATATGAAAATAAACAATGTACCTGAACGCATCGTAGAGCGGTTGCGAATTGCAACAGGCAAACCCATCAAGTGAAGAGCATTATCATATATCTCCATCTCTCGATGTATCGCATCTGCTATGCTCTCATCAGGGACTAATCTGTCGATACAATCAATGCGATTAACCTCACCGTCCCTTTTGAAGGTTCTTAAGTACCTGAATGATGGGTTTAGATAATATGTTGCTGCATGAATAGGCTGATGCAATTGTTTATTCCTTCTACTATCAATTATTTTCCACACGGGCACATAATCTCTCTTTTTTCCATTAAAATTATTTCTGATGGCTTCTTTTGCCCTGTCCATGGCTTCATAAAGGTAGCCCATAGATGGTTTCTCCTCGCTATCAGCCAATCTCAAAACTTTCACTAAAGGACAAGTAATTTTCAATAATATGACACATGCATTCCAAAATGAACTTCTAAAAACTGTTTCTGCAATCTCATTCAACTTTCTATTTCTTCTATTTTGAGGCAACTCTGCAAATTGTTGCCACTCATATGAGGAGAACATTCTCTTCAAAGCTTGCTTCTGTCTCACAATACTTTGTACAGATAAGAAGTTTGTTGCGAACCGAGTTACAGCTGTGCGAAAAAGCTCTGCACCTTCTGTATATCTCCTCATCATACACAAAACAAATGCATGGTTGTAAATGAATTTTGTAATATCTTGGCAACACTCAGTTGCTGCCTTTATTTCATCCATCTCACCAATGTCCTCGAGGATGAGATCTAAACAATGGGCTGCACATGGTGTCTAGTAGAAAGTCCCATAAATATCAGCTAACTCCTTCCCAACTGCTTTGTAGTTAGCTGCATTATCTGTAATCAATTGGACCACATTCTGTAGCCCAACCTCCTGTATAATCTTATCAAATTCTAATATTTGTAGATGCTGATATTTGAATGTCTGCCCTAAATCTGATTTTGAATGTCGATATCTGTGAATCTGATTCTGACTATACGTAGAAAGTGCAGTCTGCCCTAGACTAGCACGTTGGATCAGATTTAAAACAGACTTCAGTCTGCCCTAGACCTTCACTTTAGAAAAAATTTATATTTACTTACTGCTGTCCACTTTTTTCAGGTGTCGTTGACTGCTACGATCTCAAGAAAGGCTCTGATACCATGATCAAGATTTTCATGCAACGATTCAACACATTCCACACAAAACATTCAAGATGATGGGAGGGAATCGGCTCTTACCTGCAGCCGCCTTATTTTATTTCTTCTTTATGATGAAAACTCCAAGTACATGGCTAAAGGTTTCCCCTTTAAATACATGATTACAATCTGCCTAATTACTAAAGTGCCATTAATGAGGCCTTATTTAAAAGTACCCTTAAAAACGATATAACTATAAAGTCTTAATTACAAAAGACGTTAACTATAACTAGGCAGTCTTCAACAATATGTCCTGTTATGACATGACATGACATGACACGTGTTATACCTCAACAGAGTGCAACTTTGACATGATCCTTGCGTGAACTAGCATGGTAATGGCTCGACCAAGATGTCATAAGATAGCTGGACATGGCATGTGTATCCTGTCATTCATCCCTCTCAGACATGATCCTAATAAGAGACTTGGTATCACCCCTAGAGCCCAACCAGAACCAGCCACTCTCACCCAACACGTTTGAGGCGACTCAATGGAAGGAACACCCTAGTCAAGCCGACTTAGGCTGACAAACCATCGAAACTAAACCAGCCCCAAATCCTTATCCAAGCTATGCTTCACCTGAAAATTCAGGCACGTTCCAGGAATTTCTTATAAATATACGATTGTGACAAAGAATTCCAGGAATTTCTTGCAGTTATAGATTTACAAATAAAAAAATGGACAAAGAAGAAAAGAGTGCATCGAGCTATTCGGACTAAATGGTGGAACCTCAAAAGCGAGAAAGAAGATATATTTAAACAGAAAGTCCTTCAAGGAGATGTTTGGAATTATCTTGGCACACCCTGTGATATGTGGAACAATATGGCTATACATATTAGGAAAGTGGCGAAAGATGTGTTAGGGGTATCTAAGGGAGGTGTACCATCACAAAAAGAAGCTTGGTGGTGGAATGAAGTAGTACAAAATAAAATCAAGGCAAAGAGGACATGTTACAAATTACATTATGCTAAGAAAACTAGTGAAACTTTAGAAGCTTATAAGAAAGTAAAGAAGGAAGCGAAAAAGGCAATTAGTGAAGCAAAAGCCAAGATTTGGGAGGACTTGTATAAAAAACTCAACTCAAAAGAGGGTGAAAGAGATATTTTTAGGATAGCTAGGGCTAGAGATATAAAGAATGATCTAGCTTATTGGGAGTTAACTGCTAACATGGCACACGATAGAGATCTGTGGAAACAAAGAATCCATGTAGCCGACCCCGTCTAGTATGGGAAAAGGCTTAGTTGTTGTTGTAGCTAGGGCTAGAGATAAGAAAACTAAAGATCTTAATTATGTTAGATGCATAAAAGACGAGGATGAAAAAATTCTAGTGGCAAATGATGATATAAGAAATAGATGGAAAAACTATTTTTATAATCTTTTTAATGAAAATAAAGATGTTAGTATTAGTTTAGGAGATTTAGCCAAGTCAGAAAAGTATATAAACCACAATTTCTACCGACGTATTGAAAAGAATGAAGTCAAAGAGGCTCTTAAACATATGAAGGGTGGTAAATCGGGACCTATAAAAGTTTGGAAAATACTAGGAAAAATAGGAATCACTTGGCTCACAAGACTATTTAATGAAATATGAAAAAACCAAAAGATGCCCGAGGAATAGAGAGCAAGTACACTTATACCCATATATAAGAACAAGGGAGACATTCAAAATTGTGTGAATTATCGATGTATCAAGTTAATGAGTCATACTATGAAATTATGGGAAAGAATTATCGAACGTAGGTTAAGACAAGTATCAAGTACAACAGAGAACCAATATGGATTCATGCCAGGCAGATCAACTATTGAAGCGATTCACCTTTTGAGACGTCTTATGGAATATTTTAGAGCAAAAAAGAAAGACCTTCACATGATATTTATTGATCTAGAAAAAGCTTATGATAGGGCACTGAGGGAGGTTCTTTGGAGAACTTCGAAAAAAAGAGGTATCCCATTGACATATATTAACCTTATAAGAGACATGTATGATGGTGCAAAAACATGTGTGAGGACTCATGAAGGAACGACAGACTTCTTTTAAGTTAATATTGGGTTACATAAAGGATCAACTTTAAGTCCATACTTATTTATAATGGTGATGGATGAGTTAACAAAACATATTCAAGATGAAGTACCTTGGTGTATGTTATTTGCAGATGACATTGTATTAGTGGAGGAGTCTAAGGAAAAAGTTAATAGAAAATTGGAACTATGGAGAGAAACATTAGAAAGCAAAGGCCTCCGACTTAGTAGAACAAAGACATAATATATGGAATGTAAGTTTGATCGTTTGGTTACTTCAGAGGACATAGAAATTAAAATTGGCACACATTGCATTCCCCAAAAGGAAAGTTTTAAATACCTAGGGTCAATTTTTCAGAGTGATCGAAGAATTGATGGAGATGTTACACATAGAATTAATGCTGGTTGGTTAAAATAGAGAGGAACATAAGGTATTCTTTGTGATAAGAAGATACCATTAAAATTAAAAGGTAAATATTATAGAGCAGCAATTAGGCCTACCATGTTTTATGGTTCTGAGTGTTGGGCAGTTAATCATCAACATATAGAAAAGATGTCTGTGACAGAAACAAAGATGTTGAGATGGATGAGTGGTCATACAAGAAAAGACCGTATACATAATGAGGTTATTAGAAACAAATTAGGAGTGGCACCAATAGAGGATAAAATGAGAGAACATCGTTTAAGATGGTCCTCATCGTTTAAGATGGTTTGGACATATAGAAAGAAGATCAAAAGAAGAACCTCTAAGAAGGTTAGAAAAACTAAATTTGGAAAGTATTAAAAGAGGTAGAGGACGACCACAAAAGTGTTGGAAAGAAATAAAGAATGATCTAGCTTATTGGGAGTTAACTGCTAACATGGCACACGAGAGGGATCTGTGGAAACAAAGAATCCATGTAGCCGACCCCGTCTAGTACAGGAAAAGGCTTGGTTGTTGTTGTTGTTGTTGTTGTATACGATTGTGACAGGTTGGCAGGAGTCTGGTGCTGTTGATCTACTCCCTACAATAGCCACAGAGGCCCTTTACCAGCATATAGAAAATGGGAATACCTTTTCCCTCCTACAAAAATTTATTGGAAGACTCTATTTCACGACTTATTGTTCGCAACGATGGTCATGAATTCAGCACCTTCCGCACACTTCAACTCTTAAAACCATGATTGCCTGACAATCAACAAGAAGTCAAAAATATTACATACCCTCAAAAAAGCACTTGATCTTTGTTGTTTCCTCATGCTGCCGTCTTGTGTCTAAGAAGGTTGTCTCAGCATGAAAATATCCTCCCTTTAGGCTTATATAGATGACGAAGACAAAAGGACAAACAAAATCTCCTCAAACAAGTGAATATCCACGTTCCTTTTCCTATATTATTCTCTATTTTCTTAAAATATAATAATGATTATAAGATATTTACTTAGATATTACAATGTAAATAATCAAAAACCCTTTATTTGAATTCAAATTAGTTGAAAATTAAACTTCAAAGATGCTTTATAATCAAAAAGAAAATCTATAATTTTATGAGTCGCTACCAATTTGCATGCATATAAAACAACAACAACAACTAAGCCTTTTTCCATACTAGATGGGGTCGACTACGTGGACCCTTCGTTTTCATACAGCTTGATCATATGTCATACTAACAATTAACTCAACATAAGCTAAATCATTCTTTATTGTTTTCTTTCAACACTTTTCTAGTCTTCCTCTTCCTCTTTTCATATTTTCACAATCTAGTTTCTAATACCATCTTATTAGAGCTTCCTTTGGTTATCTTTCTACGTGTCCAAACCATCTTAAATGATTTTTTTCATTTTGTCATCTATTGGTGCTACTCCCAATTTGTTTCCAATAACCTCATTATACATACGATCTTTCCTTGTGTGACCACTCATCCATCTCAACATCCTTATTACTACACCAAATATCTTTTGTACATATTGATAATTAGTTGCCCAACACTCGGAACCATAAAGCATAATGGATTGAATTACTATTCTATAATATTTACCTTTCAACTTTAATGGTATCTTCTTGTCACATAAAATACATGATGCACCCCTTCATTTTAACCAACTTGCATTAATTCTATGTATAACATCTCCATTAATTTTTTTATCACTCTAAAGAAATTGATCATAGGTATTTAAAACTTCCTTACAAGGGATAATGTGTCAATCTTAGTTTCTATATCATTTGAAGTAACTAAATGATCAAACTTGCATTACATATATTGTTCGACTACGTTGAAAGTCTTTACTTTCTAATGTTTCTCTCTGTAGTTCCAATTTCCTATTAACTTTTTTCTTAGACTCATCCATTAATATAATGTCGTCCGTGAATAACATATAAAAGACTTCATCTTGAATACTTTTGTTAGCTCGTCTATCTTGAATATGTTTTGTTAGCTCATCAATGACCAATACAAATAAATACGGACTTAAAAGCTAATTCTTGATACAATCCAATATTGACCTCAAAGAAATGTCATTCCTTCATAGGTATTAGCACACGATTGTGAGTACATGTCTCTGATAAGATTGATCGAATGGCTTCAATAGTAGATCTTCCTAGCATAAATCCAAATTGGTTCTCTATTGTACTCGATATTTGTCTCAACCTATGTTCAATAATTCATGAAATGTTTGGTAATAATATTCATATAACCTTTTCCTAATCAATAACTAATTTCATATTTTTATTTTTATTGTATCACCAAATCCGATAGACAGAACTTAGTCACATAAGCAATGCTAAACACTATTGACAATATTGCTAATTGGGGGCTTCATGAGGGTGTGAGCTCACTAGTAGTCAATCGTTTTTCATTTGGATAATCTTTCCGAGTTATCAAAGCAAACAATTGACGATATCATCCTTAAATCAACTTCGGAATCGAAACTAACTGAGAAATGTTAGGAAAACTTCCCTCGCTTGAAATGCATGATACAAGTCACTCTAGAGTGGGAAAAACAGCCTTCTTATTTTAATAATATGGATACTTATCAATGCATCTGAAAAGCACAAAAACATTCGACCAAGAATATAGAGCAAAAGAACAGCTATTCTAACTGTAAACACACTGATATACAAGCACAGATGAATAGAAAAAGAAAAAAGAGACTGACCTAGTTGCAGCAAAAACAAAGACTCCAGTCAGCGCTTCAACCCCATCAAGTTCAGTTAAAAACTGCCAAAGCAGAAAGGGAACAAAGGAAGATGATAAACTTACAAAGTTACAACTTCCATTATGTAACCTAAAGAACCTACAACAGACCTGATTGACAACACGATCAGTGACACCGGTATTGTCATGTCCTCTCTTTGGTGCAATGGAATCAAACTCATCAAAGAACAGTAGACAAGGTGCTGCCATAGCTGCTTTGGAGAATATATCACGAACCTGGTATAACAACGATAATATGGACTTCATTTTTTCCCAAAAGTAACTCCCCACAACAAGCCAATTTCAAAGACAAACTGCATAAGCTGCCTATGTAAGGAAAAACAAAATCCTAGGAGAAAAATATGAAAGCTATTAAAACTTACGAAGACAACTTATCAATCGAAAGACATCTCTGAGTAACCAAAAGAAAAGTAGATTTACAGCATATAAAGCCAATTAACAAAGTGATGGAATTTGAAGAAAACCCGCATAAAGCAGAAATGAAGAACTGTAAGGCTCAAAGGATAATCCACCCTTCCATGCTAAAATACTATCAGATAACATGAAGTACCATAAAACAAAACAAAGAAAATAATAAATCTTCAAGGTTGGCCATGGTATAAGCATTAAAAGTACATATTGCGGACTCTAATGCAACAGTTGATCGCATGCACCACTGGGCTACACTCCACACAGAAGGATACTAGATGGGGAAGGTGGAAGAGTATATTTTATTTATGCAACATTATATAAGATGAACAATTCCACCATGGCCAGTCTCAAGCCCAGATGAGAAAAGGAGGAAGGTTGCATTAGGCTTCTAACAGCTAGTGTAAAACATTATTGAATTTACTACTATAGGTTCTAGATATTTTAAGCAATTTGTTGCGGCATCCTCTCTTAGAGGCATAATGCAATGCTCAAATGCAGTAAAGTTTAAGGGCCTCTATATCTTTGCTAGCATATAGTAAATCGATTGCAAAGAGAATTCCTATGTTACACACAAGTGTGAGTAAAGAAGTTAGTTCCACTACATTGTCAACCGGATGTAGTGAATAAATTATTGAGAGCGTCTCTGCATTTTGAGCATGAACAAATGCTGTGAAAAAGAAAAGTAGTCATAAATAACAAGATCTATATTGGTACTTAAAATATAATAGTATTGACTAACCAGCTAATAGGGGCCCCCATTAAAATATTATAGTATTGACTAACAAGCTAATAGGGCCCCCCAATTTAGTTATTGTTTGGCCTTTTCAGGAACCGAAATAAAAACTGATTTTGAAATTGCCAATAAAGGTGGTTTGAACCGATGTAAAAATTGTATCGGTGCTTGTATCGCACCAGACACCAATACACGATAATCATACTATATCATACAATACGGTGATATTAACCTGTTTAATATCGAAAAAATATAAAAATAGAAAATTTTGAAATGAATCAACAAAATAATCAAAGATAACAAATTATTAGAAAACACAAAGTCACAAACAACATTAATGATTAAACATAAGCAAATCAATAAGCTTCATAGTTCATAATCTTCACCTTATAATACGAAATTAAAAATACATATAAAGTTCATACTTCAAGTTTAAACTCAGAGTTCAATTTCAATGTGTCATTCCACAAAACGTGAATCATAATCAACAAATATATCATAAGCATTATAGTTAGGGTCGCCACCATCATCTCCCTCATCCTCCTTTATAATTTAATCCTCCAATCCAACACCTTCCACATCATCTCCAATCTCTACTTCTACCTCTAATACCCTCTAGTTTTTATCCTCGACATAGATGGGGCTCTTCTTTTTCGACTCAATCATCAAGAATGTTAACATTTTTGTAGATAAGTGGGTCGTATGACACCTTCCTTGTGCTTCTTTCATCTTTTCGTATTTCTCTATAAATAAAACAAAAGAAAGAGTACAATAATATTATATACTTATAAAATCATTCAAATATATGAATCAAATGATTAGGAATAAAGACTAAGGAGTAACAAACAATGTTGTAATTAGCGTATAATCATGTCATATTGTACGATACGCCATATTAAAAATTGAATTATTTTATAAATTCAAAAAAATATGAAAAATATGAAAATTTGCAATAAAAAATAAGGAACTCCGCCCATGTAAGGGATCACCCTTGCATTGCCGGTCTCAAGACATGATCAAGGAGGGTTGTGTTAGGCTTCCGATAGCCAGCGTAAAACTTCATCGGATTTTTATAGCATGGATTACAAAAATTATGAGCATTGCTTTAGGGCGTCCCCACCTAGCGAAGCTCTAGATAGCCCGAATGCAGTGATAAGTAAGCAAGGGTCACTACATTTCGCCCGAATGTCGTGAATCAATTGCACAGAGGGTTCCCACATCATGAACGGGTGTGGGTAAAGAAGTTAGTCCCGCTACATTGCCGCCCGAATGTAGTGAATAATTTTCAAAGATGGTCTCCGTATTTTTAATATGGACAGATACGGGGGTAAGGAAGCTAGTCCTACATAATAAGATTCATATTAGTTCTTGTATTATCGGAACATTATCCGGTAAGCTAATGGAGGTGGTAGATACTATGATTCGGAGAAAGATTCATATTCTATGTTTACAAGATACAAGGTTAGAGAAAAAGCAAAGGAGATAGAGGATACAGGTTTTAAATTATGGTACTCAGGTAAAGAAAAGGCTCGAAACAAATTTGGTATTATCATAAATAAAGATTTAAAGGATAGTGTAGTAGACATACAACGATATGGTGACCGAATCATGACGTTGAAACTAGTGTTAGGAGCAGAGGTTTTGAATATAGTTTGTGCTTACGCACCCCAAGTAAGCCTAGAAGATATAAAGGCAGCTTTTTGGGAAGGGTTAGATAAGGTGATTCAAAAGATTCCACAACGGGAGATGATTTGTTTAGGAGGAGACTTAAATGGACATGTCGGTAAAGAGGCATTAGGATATCAAGGTATACATGGAAACTTTGGTTTTGGGGATATAAATGAGGAAGGTAGGGAGATTCTAAATTTCTCTATGACATTTCATCTTTTTATAGTAAATACAATCTTCAAAAAAATGAGATGAACATTTCATTACTTATAAGAGTGGCTTATCACAAACACAAATTGATTACTTTATTTATAAAAAAAAAAGATAGAGTGTGCTGTAAAGATTGTGAGGTAATTCCGGGAGAAAGTTTAACCACCCAACCTCGACTTTTAGTTATGGATTTACAAATAAAAAAATGAATAAAGAAGAAAAGAGTACATCAAACTATTCGGACTAAATGGTGGAACCTCAAAAGCGAGAAAGAAGATATATTTAAACAGAAAGTTCTTCAAGGATATGCTTGGAATTATGTTGGTACACCTTGTGATATGTGGAACAATATGGCTATACATATTAGGAAAGTGGCGAAAGATGTGTTAGGTGAATCTGAGGGAGATGTACCGGCACAAAAAGAAGCTTGGTGGTGGAGTGAAGTAGTGCAAAATAAAATCAAGGCAAAGAGGACAATGTTATAAATTACATTATGCTAAGAAAACTAGTGAAACTTTAGAGGCTTATAAGAAAGCAAAGAAGGAAGCAAAAAAGGCTGTCAGTAGAGCAAAAGCTAAAATTTTAGAGGATTTATATAAAAAACTCAACTCAAAAGAGGGTGAAAGAGATATTTTTAGGATAGCTAGGGCTAGAGATAAGAAAACTAAAGCTCTTAATTATGTGAGATGCATAAAAAACGAGGATGAAAAAATTCTAGTGGCAAATGATGATATAAGAAATAGATGGAAAAACTATTTTTATAAGCTTTTTAATGAAAATAAAGACGTTCGTATCAGCTTAGGAGAGTTAGCCAAATCAGAAAAGTATATAAACCCCAATTTCTACCGACGTATTCAAAAGAATGAAATCAAAGAGGCTCTTAAACATATGAAGGGTGGTAAATCGGTAGGACCAGACAATATTCTTATAGAAGTTTGGAAAATACTAGGAGAAATAGGAATCACTTGGCTCACAAGACTTTTTAATGAAATATGGAGAAACCAAAATATGCCCGAGGAATGGAGAGCGAGTACACTTATACCCATATATAAGAACAAGGGAGACATTCAAAATTGTGTGAATTATCGAGGTATCAAGTTAATGAGTCATACTATGAAATTGTGGGAAAGAATTATCGAACGTAGGTTAAAACAAGTATCAAGTACAATAGAGAACCAATTTGGATTCATGCCAGGCATATCTACTATTGAAGTGATTCACCTTTTGAGATGTCTTATGGAACATTTTAGAGCAAGAAAGAAAGACCTTCACATGATATTTATTGATCTAGAAAAATGTTATAATAGAGTACCAAGGGAGGTTCTTTGAAAAACTTTGGAAAAAAGAGGTATCCCATTCACAAACATTAACCTTATAAGAGACATGTACGATTGTGCAAAAACATGTGTGAGAACTCATGATGGAACAACAGACTTCTTTAAAGTTAATATTGGGTTACATCTAGGATCATCTTTAAGTCCATACTTATTTATAATGGTGATTGATGAGTTAACAAAACATATTCAAGATGAAGTACCTTGGTGTATGTTATTTGCAGATGACATTGTGTTAGTGGAGGAGTCTAAGGAAAAAGTTAATAGAAAATTGGAACTATGGAGAGAAACATCAGAAAGCAAAGGCCTCCGACTTAGTAGAATAAAGGCAAAATATATGAAATGTAAGTTTGATCATTTGGTTACTTCAGAGGACATAGAAATTAAAATTGGCACACATTGCATCTCCAAAAGGAAAGTTTTAAATACCTAGGGTCAATTTTTCAGAGTGATGGAAGAATTGATGGAGATGTTACGCATAGAATTAATGCTGGTTGGTTAAAATGGAGAGGAGCATCAAGTATTCTTTGTGATAAGAAGATACCATTAAAGTTAAAAGGTAAATATTATAGAGTAGCAATTAGGCTTGCCATGTTTTATGGTTCTAAGTGTTGGGCAGTTAATCATCAATATGTACAAAAGATGTCTGTGACAAAAATGAAGATGTTGAGATGGATGAGTGGTCATATAAGAAAAGACCGTATACATAATGAGGTTATTAAAAACAAATTAGGAGTCGCACTAATAGAGGATAAAATGAAAAAAAAGGTATGAAAAACCTGTAAGATGGTCCTCATCGTTTAAGATGGTTTGGACATATAGAAAGAATATCAAAAGAAGAACCTGTAAGAAGGTATGAAAAACTAAATTTGGAAAGTATTAAAAGAGGTAGAGGACAACCACAAAAGTGTTGGAAAGAAACAATAAAGAATGATCTAGCTTATTGTGAGTTAACTGCTAACATGGCACACGATAGGGATCTGTGGAAACAAAGAATACATGTAGTCAACCCCATCTAGTATGGGAAAAGGCTTTGTTGTTGTTGTTGTTGTTATTGCAATAAAAATAGAAGGTAACCATGTGGTAGAGAACACAATCAGAATGCAACTAAAAATGACATTTTTACGATCACTAAACTAATACCATGAGTTTAAAGACCTACAAGAGTAAGAAAGTTAAAGTTAAAGTTAATAATATACCAAAAGTTATAAATTAGAATAGTTTAATTTCATTGTTCTATACATCGTCGTCTTCCTCGAAAATTGGATCATCAAATCATTCGCCCTATACATCGTCATCTCCAATCTTTGCTTTTGCTTCTATTGCTCTCTCGTTTGCATCCTTTAAAATAATAGAAGGCTCTTCTTCTTCCACCAATCATCAAGAATATCATCATTTTTATAGCTAAATAGGTCATATGGCACCTTCCTTGCCTTTCTTCCATCTCTTTGCATTTGTCTATAAAGAAAACAAAAGAAATAATACAATTTACTTAGAAGTTAGAAAATATCATTACTTATGAGTTACAACTTACAAGTATAAGGAATAACAAACATATAACAAAAATATCTTTTACCTTTGCCTTAACTTATATACAATATATACCAAATCACGAAGCTGAGCATGCTCCAATCTATTTCTCTTCTTTGTGTGAATGCGTTCAAAAAAACTCCAATTCCTCTCGCACCCACTCGAGCTACATGTTTGGCTGAATATATATTGAGCAAACACAAATTCAGTGCATTTATACCAAATTGAGCCCACCGTTCATCTAAAATAAAATATAATAAATGAAAGGATTAAGTCTTAAGAAGCAACAAAAGTCATAAGAATAAAGAAGTAATAATAATTTATCAAAAAACCAACTCATACCTGGTCACATCTGGGAGCGAAATTGTATTGCAATTTACCTTCCAAAATTTCCAACGCTATCTATATACTTACATAGCTCTAAATAAATGTTGCACCTAGTAGATGAATCTTTTACAAGGTCAATTGCATTTAATATCGCTTTCTTAACTTATAATCCTCTACAAAGTTTGGAAAAAATTTAATAGAGAGATTAGGAAATGCATTAGCTGATTCCAACGTAGATAAATTATCTTCCAAACCTTGTTTGAAGTGACCGCTTGCTGTCAAGGTTTGCTTCTATTTCCAATTTGGCCTTATCCATAGCATTATATATATAAGGCATAACAAGCCTATCTTTACTGTCTACCATTCTCATTAGCTTCTCCAAAGGTACAGTCATCCTCAAAAATATATTGTACTTCTTCCAAAAGTTAGTATTGAAAACAATATCTAATACAATAATCCTCTCCCTCTTTCTTAACCAACTTATGGAGTCCTATTCATTGGAGATGCGAACATCTTTTTCAATGCATTTTTTTACAACAAGACTTTGAACACTAGTAACATTCGTAGCAAATCTTGTCAAAGAAGGCCTCTATGCACTTTTCAATCAGAGATGCAATGTTGAAAGGGAGGTAATTTCCATAAAAAAAACTATGCACACTTGGTTGAGCTCCAAGAGTTATATGTGAGAAGAAAAATGAATGCATTTCATTACTTCTACCTCCTCTACTACCCCTCATAGTGATCAAGCGAATAGGAAATCTTGCACAAGAATAAGAACCAACTCAACTATTATTACTACTAGAACCTAAACTTTTTCCCTTATCTTGTTTTCTCTTTATCTCCTCAATTGTCTCTTCCTCCTCAGCCACACCATGGATTTCTCCACCATACATCTCTTGAGAGGCATCTTGAAATGATTCAGACGTATCCCAATTACCAATCACCTATTTCTGATCTATGTTATAATCTTTTCTACTCTTTTGTAACCTCCAAAACTTGTTGAATTTCATATGTTACAGTTTTAGGCACTCGATGACAAGCACTTACATCTTTTTTGGTTCCTGTAAGATGGTGTTTCATGTAGGAAATACTTTCATACTTAACCTCGTTATAGAACATACACCTATTCACAAAACTATTGCCTTCATCCATTAGGATGAAGTATTTTCATGCTAGATCAAACCAATCGAATGCCATCAAGACAAGAAGAGATGAATAACAAAAAAAAAGCTTTTGGAAGGTGAGAAGTCTCAAAATCTATGAAAACCCCAAATTTTTTAATTGAAAAATCAGGTGAGAAAGGATTAGGAATGAAAGGAAGAGAGTATGTCATGAATTTAACAAACACCCTAGAGATTTTTAAGAGTTTGAGAGAAAAACTCAAGATTTCTCTATGAAATCGAGAGAATGAAAGATAGAGAAAGGGTTTGTGAGCAAAGGCAAGCAGTAAAAAAGGGTTTGTAAGCAAAGGCAAGCAGTAAAAAAGGATTTGAGTGCAAGTAGAATACTAGAAAAAACAATGACATTATAACTCATCTACTACGATAGACTTACTTGTATTGTATTGTCCTTGCATCCGATACATGATAAAATCATATCGTACGATACGATACAATTTTAACATTGGTTTAAAATGCACTAGACCGTTCCAAGAACCCCCTAACAAGGCAGTCTTGAGTCTAGGTTCTGCATATTGCAAATTTGTGCAGCCTACAAACTGCACTCTTTAGTCAGCAAAATTTTCAAATTTGACATGAGAAGAGGCCATTAGCGCCCATGACTAAGCGGGCTGACATGAAATGACAGCAATTAACTCTCTCTCTCTTATAATATATTATATTATATATACATAATATATATTAATAATTAGCGTGTTGTTTAAAAAAATGATAATAATTAATAAATTTGAAATGGTGAGCGCCCATTGGCCCTCACCCACCCAATCATTTCATGTAATGGTCTACTCTTATTATATTACATATTATATAAATATATGTATTAATATTTTATATATACATGTCATAGATAGTGACAAGCCCGAAACCAGAACCGGCCCCGGCCCAGTTTGGTTATGGTTCTATGTTCTGGGGTAAGCAGAACCGGCCATATCTAATATTAATAATCCTAAACGATATATTAAAAGAAGAAAAGAAAATTGTATGAGAAGTATCGGAGATAAGTTTCGACCAAAGATGCTAGAATTGCAATGTTGTGTGGAACATCTATTTTTAGATACCATTAGGAACATCACCAAAATTAAGGATTTTATATAACCATTCCCATCAATTGGTTCTGCTTTCTAGTCAAACTTGAACATAGACAATGAATGTATCCGCTAAACTATCCAAGATCAAGAAATGTTAGTTTTGGTAAAACTTCTCACTGACTCACTCTAGGATAGTTTAATATGGTGAAGCAATTCTGCCACACAAACCCATCAATTATGGCTATAATATCCAGAACCGTGAGGCATACAAGATAAACTTACAGCCTGTTCTGATGCACCAATATACTTGTTCAAAAGCTCAGGACCTTTCACAGAGATAAATCTCAATTTACACGCTGCAGCTGCTGCACCAATTATGTGTGTTTTTCCACAACCAGGAGGCCCATATAATAATACGTTTGATCTTAACCTAAGAGGAGCTCGCTTAAAGATGTTTGGGAACCTTGAAGGTAGTTCAACCATCTGCAAGCAAAAAAACACATTTAGAAAATCTGACCAAGGATGAAAAAGAACAAAATCACATACAATGACAGGAATAACAGCAATGACTGGCAAGATTCTAAAAAAAAAAGTACTTCATGCAACATGATTGCAAGGGGAGAAAGAGAACCTCATATTATAGTAGAAACAGTTAGGAATATAATATAAAAGAAATAGCTTACAACTGAAAAAGAAAACGAGATATAATGCACTGTCAGCTACAATCAAGTGAAAGAAGTTACAGGATGACCAAAAGCAGAATCATGGTTGAGAGGGATCAAAAGGAACCCCTTGTAGACACAATTTTCACTTGCATATATGCCATCCAAATCTGATTTGGATTGTGCAGCTAGTATAGAGCATGTAGAAGACAATGACAATAAAACATCAAAAAACAGAAGAATTAATGCACCAGTATGGAGCAACTTGCAACAGAACTTTAGGACTTTTAATGAACATCATGGGAATCAGTGGACTAGCTGAAAGGATCTGTGTATTCTTCCATCCAAGTAGTGAACAGGAAGAAGTGAGAAGAATCTCCAGCAGTAAGGACAGCCACAAGCAAAAACGTTATGATTCACCCTTCATTTATATCTGCAATTGTTTATACTATCCAATATCATCATCAATGACTACCAGCACAGCACTTCATGGCACGTCAGAAAATGGCATATAATGTTCACATGTTATTGCACAAGAACCAAACTGCAAAAAATCAAAGATATTTATTAAACCAGAAAATAAAATATACTTCCAATCGTGCATATATCGCAAATCTGTGTGAACCTTCTTGGTTTATGCACACCTCTCTTGTGGTGGCTGCAATCCCCACTTTACAAAATAAAACCCTAATGACTATTTATAAGCTAATCTAACTTGAAAGACAAAAATACCCATACTAAGTATAGCTTAACACTAGATTACTATGACGTGAAATTGGATATGCACGAGTCCCACAACTAGGAACCGAATCTAATCTTTCAATATTGATCTTTCAACACTCCCCTCAAGCCGTACTTAAGATATCACTCAAGGCAAGTTTACAACTAAATTCTCATATATCAGGCTCAGTGGAGTCCTTTGGTGAGCATGGCCAACTACTTGACTCAGGGTGTATATAGGACATGCATACTCACCGGCCAATCATTTCCTTGATGAAGTGTTTATCCACTCTCTACATGCTTTGTTCTATCATGTAGAACTCAATTGGTCATGAGGCTATTATGCAAAGTCGCTTCGGTCATCACACAATAAGCTAATTGAGGCTAGTGTTTAAAGACCTTCAACTTTAGTAATCAAGTTAAGCTAACCTTATTGAGTTCACATAACACTTACAAGCAAATGCATTGTTTCCGATATTTGTGCTACAGCAGATTGAATCTCAAGTCAAGACTACTTGTTGTTACACTTTGTTTTTCTTTTCCCCATGTTGGATAAGCGTTACTCCTCCCTAAAAAGAACGTGGCAAAAGATCCTGAGGTAGAACGCCTGTCATGAGGGAGAACTCCGCCTAATCACCCAGATCCGTGATCTAACCATAGTATCTCCACCGAATATGACCTCTATCCTCATGTATAACAAAAGTCCTTCTCCTTGAGTCCTCTTTGATATCTCTGGCAGACTTTCGAACAACAAGATCCTCAAAGCTAGCAGTCACATAGGTGAATGCAAGAATCAAGCTACTAATACTTATCATGAATGCGTAAAAGAAATATCCATCTACATGTACAGAGGTAGATTCAATTTTTCAAATCACTTCTTTGATACGTCGCCCATTCACCAACTTCATTAGTTGCTCCTGCCGCTTGAAGAACTTTGGACATTAGGATCCCATGGGAGTACTGTGACTTTTACAGACTCTAGTCATTCCTGCCTCTCTTCGAGTAGATATCCGAAGAAGGCTACTACGCTATCGAAATAGAAAATATGTTTATCGACTCATATAAAATTCCATACTCGAGAATACTTTACGGAGTTTACCTTGCATCCTTGATATCCGAAATGCTTGACCTAGATAGTTGTTCTTCACTGTTATTGATACCAAGATGATCATTACTCAGACTATGGTTATGTCATCCACATAAACTATTAGTACGGGCTATTTTTGTCAAGAGACCGACATGCTGTGAGGAAACAGTGAATCGCCTTCACTGATGGGCCAAAAGCTGAGAACCCACGTATCCCATTAACAACATTTCCAAAAACGCCAAACCAAGGTTCTTAGATTACTGCTTTTAGTCCATGGTATCGAAGTGAGCCTTTCATCAAATTTTACAGCACTGCATCTCCCTTCCAAGCAATGTAACCGTATGTTGCTCTATGTAGACCTCCTCTCTTGCAAATCACCATTGAAGAAAACGCATTCTTTATATCAACTCGATAAAGAGGCTAGTGACAAAACTACAAACAGTTAACGCAGAGAGAGAAGTATTCTAACAACAAGTTAATTTTAGCAACAAAGAGCAAAGCTGATATTGTATACCATGAAACCGAAAGTAAACTCATTCTCGCTTATCAGTCTCGCTTTGTATAGCTTTCCAACATGAGTTTCGTCACTCTTTACACTTCACATTGAGCAATATTTGCAGACCAACTATCTTTCTTGTCTTCCTGGTACACCCACCTGCAATAACAACTCCAAGTGTTATTTAATCTCCAGACTCTGGGTCACTTGGAACTTCAACGCCTCTCTGTCAGACAGAATGTAGTATCGATATCTCATCAGATCATGGGTCATTACCAACCATGTGATGAGATCACAGCATCGCTTTGAAGAGTTTGGACACAACTTCATACGATAGGTCAATTTTGAAAACGGATGTTTAGTAATACGTCAAGAAACCTTTGATCAATGCAACTTGAAAGATCATAGGTCGAGGATGAGGTATTGCTGAGATGTAGATCGTACCTTTTCTAAAGTAGAGCATTAAATGGAAGATTCAGAGGGACAGGATCCAAAGGTGAGAAGGAATTGGGATTGACATTGTGGCTGGAGAAATAACATTGTGCACATGCATCCACAGCCAGGTACGGTACTGAATTTTGGTGATAAGGGCTCGAATGACGTATCGACAATATGGGATCGTGAGGACTTCATGAGGAAGGACTAGACTAAAGTAACTGGTGTCCGGCATAGGATGGTTGACGTATATGGTTCCCAAAAACTATCAGTGGACCTCAACTATGGTGTTCTCCCCTGTAAGAGAATTTTTAGATGAAGTAAAATTGGCGTAATCCTCAAAACAAACCGACACATACTCAAAAAATTCCAGTAATGTGGTTAAAACATTTGTACCCCTTTTTGTGAAAAATAACCAAGCACGTACTAGGAACTGAACATGAATATAGCACATGCATCCAAAGACTCGAGGACTAACATGAAATGATTTTGAATCATATATAAGAGTTTTCATGAGACGGGTACCGTTGAAAATTGTACTAGGCATTCTATTAATAAAGTAAACAGTCGTTAAGAATACTTCCTCCCAATAGGATTTAGGACCATTGCTTCCAAATAGAAGAGTATGATCCACTTCTAGAACATGCTAATTTTTTCTTTGAACTACCCATTTTGTTGGGGTGTATTAGAACATGTAGTTTGGTGAAGAATATTATGCATATTAAGATAGTCTTTGAATTTTTCACTCATAAACTCCCCCAATTATTAGAACAAAGGATTTTGATATGAGCATTAAACCGAGTAATGATAAATTTGTGAACCACAGGGAAAATAGTTGAAACTTCAGCCTTGGATTTTATTAAGTAAACAAAAGAGAGACGAGTATAATCATTAATAAAGGACACAAAGTATCTATGACCTATGATAGAAGGACCTAAACTAGGACCCCAAACATCTGGATATACTAGTTCAAATGGTTGTGATCTCCTAGACTCACTAAATGGATAGGAAACTCCATGATGTTTTGCTTTCTGACAGGCATCATACATTATTGGACTCAATGTGGAAACATAACCTATTTTGAAAGGAGGTAAGTGACCCAGGCGAGCATGCCATAGTTGGATGTCTTCTTCACATGATGTTCCGGTTGATGCAGTAAGAGAGGAACTGCTCGTTAAGGAAGTTTCTATGATATAAAGTCCTCTCTAAAATCTAGTAATAACCAAAGACTTTCGTCTTCAAATCCTGAAAAATGCAGCCAAATGGAGAAAAGGTGATAAAGCAATTTAAAGTTTTGGTAAGAGATGTAACTGAAAGAATATTGATAGGAAAACTGGAAACATGAAGAACATTAGACAAGGTAGCTAGAGAGGTTGGTACACTTCCTTTACCCACAATATGTGTGTATAAGCCATAAATAAAGCGAATATGTTCTTGGAAATGAAGAGATATATACTCTAGAAAAGATGATCGGTGGTCTACCATGTAGTATATGGCACCAGTATCAATAACCCAAACTAGAGATGAAACATTACCCTTGGAGAAGGTCGAGTGATGTGTCATAGGAGGTTGAGAAGAAGTCGAAGTCTAAGTGCTATCACTGAACTGAGATTCAAGGACTTCAAGTTGTTTCATAAGATCTTGAAGTTGTTCGGGATTGGCTGATTGTAGTTCTGAGAAATGAGCAGAGCTGCCATGGGTTCTAGAATATTCTGGTTTGTCGATCAGTTCCCAGCAATATTCTTTTGTATGCCATGATTTCCCACAGTGTGTACATTTTAATTTTTCATTTTCTTCAAAAGACATTCTACCACGATCTCTTCCATGAGGAGCTCCCCGTTTATGTGTAGATTGAGAATCTGCCTTACTCATTAGTGCATTATGCTCTAGGCTAATTATAGTTTTTTTCTCCAAAATTATGTGATCTTCTCTTAGCAAGGGAGTAGACTGTACCGAGAGAAGGAATTTCTTCTCTACTTAAAATATCGCTTTTAACCACTACGTACTCACCATTTACAGGCCATAGTGGGTCAAAGATTTTTTGTTTTTCAAATTCAGTTGTCATTTCTCTCGAACATGGAGTACACTTTATAGATGTATAGAATTGTAATTCATCTCATAACCTCTTAACTCTACATAATAATCACTTATGGTTCTTGGGCCTTGCTTGCATCGTCGAATTTTTTCAAGGATCTCATATTCCTTTGCAACATTTTTTTTTGTTTAGAGTATGTTTCATAAACAACCCTCCATATTTCAGACGCATAATCTAGATACATAAACATGCGGCTGACGTTTAGAGACATAGATTAGAGAAGCCAAGATGAGACTAAGGCATCATCTGTACGCAACCTAAGGTAGTTCACATCATATTCAGTAGGACGTGAAACCTGTCCAGTCAAGTGAGGCCATCTACCCCTTACTAAGACAGCTACTTCAACAGATCTGGACCATGTTGAAGAATATATGTATCTCGTGATTTTTTAGAGTTATTTTTGTAATTTCTCATATTTGGGTATTATTGTAATTGCCCGTAGTACTAAGAGTATTTTGGTCATTTTCTGTTTTACAGCCCATTATATAAGGGGTGAAAGTTTGTATTAGGGAGAGGGGGGGCGGCCTCCATTGGAGGTCCGGCCCCTCCTTCGATCTCCATAATTTCTCTTCATTGTTTGTTATCGGTTTGCAATATTCGATCTCCGCGGTGCTCTCACGCTTTCCAACATGGTATCAAAGCCATCGATCGTTGGGAGCAGGAAAAAAAAAGGGAGGGCGAGTTGCAGTCAAAGAGAAAGGATCAAAACCAGGTGTCGTGCCCATCCGTCTCGAGCACGATTGTCCATTCAACGGTACAAACGAGGGCAAAAAAGAGGCATAGTGGTATCAACGGCGGTGGAGAGGCCAAAACTCGCTGGTGATTCGTGGTTGAAGGGTTTATGCAGGGAGCTTAAAGGGAGAGAGTGTCTCCGACCTTTGAGGTGAGAGAAATGGACTCAGAATCCACTAGTAGATACCATAGAGTCAATTGTGAAGGGAGCGATGATGATTCTCGGATTTATCATTGCCTAAACGACAATGCATTTTGCGTCAAAGAGAGCCCTCAATCATCAAACATGGTATTCGATAATCGTTTGTGCGGTCGAGACAATGTAGAGGAGCAGGAAATCATGAAACAAAATGGAGAAAATTCGAAAGAAAACCCTCAGGAAGAGGTGAATTTCAGAGAAAAGAATGGTGGAATTAACTCTGAATATGCATCCGTGAGGACAAATGAGAGTGATAACTATCACATGATTTGCAGAAATATAGAAACCATAGAAATTTCGGACGCGATTGAAAAGTGCAGATTAGGGAAAATCGGACAAGAGATTCTTGATCATAAAGAGACGGATAAGGGGGAGGACCTTTGTGGAAGGTGCAACACTTCCTTCAAGAACGTTTCGGCACTCCGTGAAGCGAAAATTGGGCCATCCGATACAGAGTTGGGTGCAAAACAGTCGAAGAATTACAGCGTTGAAGATATTCTGGCGTTGAGATTCGTCAATGTTCAAGAACAACAGAAGAGATGGAGTTGCATCTATAAAGGTGGATTGTTGGTTATCCCTATGGCTATTGGTGCTGGTGCTACACTCTTGCTTGATACCGATAATGATACAAAGGTAAGAATTGCGCCACCCTCGCAACTGCATAGATCATTGCTGATTCCTTTGACGGGGAAAAGGTTAGGATGCTCTTATGGCCTCACGTTGCTGGTTTAGTTTCTTCGAGAAACTTTGTGTATGTGGACATCAACTTAAAGGATTTAAGGGAGTACCTACACAGACTATGCAATTAATGAGGGTAACTTTGGGGGACCTCTTGGCAATCTCGATGGTGAGGTGTTAACACAAAGAAGATTGTTGCTATTGCTGGATTGAGCTTTGCAGTACCAGTTACCAATGAGCACTGTATACCAACTGTTTGATGAAATGCCTAGGAGAGATGTCTTTGCAGCATATTAACTGTTTGATGAAATGATTCAAGAGAGATGTTACCTCAACGTCAAGTGTTCGATGAAATGCTCAAGAGCAGATTATTAACATGCACATTAAGTGTTTGATTTAATGCCTAAGAGAGATATTTACCTGCGCATCAAGTGTTTAAGGAAATGCTCAAGAGGGCTGAAAAAATTTGAAGAAAAAAAAATGCAAAAGAATGAGATTGGATGGATTGTCATACTGACAAGTTAAGCAAGAAAGAGCGGTAGCCATGTGTGGGCGCTGAAGTAGAGTTGTGGGTAGATTGGATGGAATGTCTTCAATCTGTCGATTATTATAAAGATTGCAGTGATGAGGACTGCTAAAATGTGTTTTACAGCCAAAGAGGCTGTTGGAATTGTAACCAAAGAAGCTGTTGAAGATGATCAGTCAGGTAGACTGAGTTGAAGATATTACAGCCAAAGAAGCTACTGAAGATGACCAGCAAAGAAGACTCAGTTGAAGATGTTGTAACCAAAGAAGATGTTGAAGAAAACCTTCAAGGAAGACTGAGTTGAAAATGTTGCAGTCAAAGAAGCTGTAGAAGATTGGTGCAACCATGAAGCTGCTGAAGAACAACCATAAATGCTGATGAAAAATGTTGCAACCAGAAAGGTTGCTGAAAAGCGGACAACCAAGAGGGTTGGAAAAATCGAAAAGAAAAAAAAATTTGGCAAATTTGGAGTTCGAAGTATCTCACTCCCAACTTAAGGGGGGTGTTGAAGAATATATGTATCTCCTAGTTTTTTAGAGTTATTTCTATAATTTCTCATATTTGAGTATTATTGTAATTGCCCGTAGTACTAAGGGCATTTTGGTCATTTTCTATTTTACAACCCATTATATAAGGGCTGGAAGTTTGTATTATAATTAAGATATTGTGATTAAGAAAGAGAGAGAGGGGGGGGCACCCTCTATTGGAGGTTCGCCCCCTCCTTCGATCCCCACATTTTCTCTTCTCCGTTTGTTATCGTTTTGTGATATTCGATCTCCGCAGTGCTCTCACGTTTTCCAACAGACCATTCTAGAAAATTATGCCCATCCAATTTTATATTCATGATCTGAAATGTATCGACTTTATCTTAAACCTGAGAATTAAACAATGAAAAGGGAATTTCTGGCCCATTTCCTTTTTCTACCATCACATAGTGTTAATTTAAGGATTCTATTATAATCCTTATGGAAACAATTGGAATGTGGAGGTTGCTGCGACGAGATCATCTATGATGCCCTTTCATTCTAACTCCACGCGGCAAGAATTAAGCCATATAGGCTCTAATACCATGATAAAAATTAAAGATATTTATTAAACCAAAAAATGAAATATACTTACAATCCTACAAATATCGCAAATATGTGTGAACCCTTCTTGGTTTCTACACACCTCTCTTTTGGTGGCTCCAGTCCTCCTTTACAAAATAAAATCCTAATGACTATTTATAAGCTAATCTAACTTAAAAGACAAAAATATCTACACTAAGTATAGCTTAACACTAGATTAGTATGACGTGAAATTAGATCTGCATGAGTCCCACAACTAGTACCCGAATATGATCTTTTAACACAATAATAGGCCAAAAAGGGTACTTGATTTATGTTCACACTACGAGACATGCAGAAGTTGCAATTGCTAGATTTAAGGGTGTAAACCCCCAAAAAAATTCTAGAAAAATATAATTTTAAAAACTAGTTTTAGAAAGTCAATTCCAAGGCATCCTTAGTCTTGATTTACACAAAATTTACCTCACATGAGTACCAAGTTGAAGCGGTTTTAAGGAGAAAAAGACTGCAATTTAGAGCCTTATTGTACTTTGATCCAATATAGCCACAAAAATCTACATCCAAATCCATTTTAAAAGACGACAAACGAGGATCAAGCACTTACAAAACATATCCAAATCTTCCTTATTAGTATATATTAAATTAATATGGGTATGGATATTTCAAGGAGAAGAGGCAGAAGAGAGCTTGAAGACTTGGCAGCGACTATATGATACAATGTGGGTCCCACCAAGAATCGTGCACCATATAGGATCAACCAAGGTCTGTGTCCAACCTTTTTAAGGTACATTTCAGCCCGGTCCAGCTCCTTCAAGAAATCTTAATTGAACTCTAAACTCATTTCTATTTGTAAACAAATTTTGTTTGGTCTTATTCGAACTTAAAACTTTACTTACAAAAATGTGTGCGAGCATGCCATCAAGTTTACTCAAACTTACAAAAGAGATTTATCTGACTATTCGACGATTACGGGAAAGTAGGTTGTTACCGACATAGACCTTCTTGAATTGGCGCTCAAAGGTCAGCCTAGACACTTAGGAAGGGTGATTTTGGAATCCGGAGTTTTCTCAAAAGAATTTTGATTCGAAAAATCCTTTTATAAATCATTGATTTCACATGGCCAAAACATGCCCTTATTAGGGTTCAAAAATCTTGAAAATTTTACCTAAGTTAACAAAACATATTCAAGATGAAGTGCCCTAGTGTATGTTATTTGCAGATGACATTATGTTAGTGGACGAGTCTAAGGAAAAAGTTAATAGAAAATTGGAACTATGGAGAGAAGCATTAGAAAGCAAAGGCCTCCAACTTAGTAGAACAAAGATAGAATACATGGAATGTAAGTTTGATCATTTGGTTACTTCAAAGGACATAGAAATTAAAATTGGCACACATTGCATTCCAAAAAAAAAGTTTTAAATGCTTAGGGTCAATTTTTCAGAGTGATGGAAGAATTGATTGAGATGTTACGCATAGAATTAATATTGGTTGGTTAAAATGGAGAGGACCATGTTTTATGGTTCTGAGTGTTGGCCAGTTAATCAAACCTGTACAAAAGATGTCTATGACATAAATGAAGATGTTGAGATCGATGAGTGGTCATATAAGAAAAGACCGTATACATAATGAGGTTATTAGAAACAAATTAGGAGTGGCACCAATAGAGGATAAAATGAGAAAATATCATTTAAGATGCTTTAGACATATAGAAAGAAGATCAGAAGAAGATCATGTAAGAAGGTATGAAAAACTAAATTTGGAAAGTATTAAAAGAGGTAGAGGACGACCACAAAAGTGTTGGAAAGAAATAATAAAGAATGATCTAGCTTATTGTGAGTTAACTGCTAATATGGCACATGATAGAGCTCTGTGGAAACAAAGAATCCATGTAGCTGACCCCATCTAGTATGGGAAAAGGCTTACTTATTGTTGTTTTAAAACAAGGTGTGTACTTTAATTAAGAATTTTTATTTGTGTCTTTTTATCCTTGAATGAGATTATAGGTCTCAGTAAAATATTCTTATCCCCTCAGGTAGGCTTTCGATTTCTATGAAACTTATCAATGTACAAAGTTATGGATATTAGTTTTCAGATAACACTATTCTTGAGGCATTTGGATACCTAAAGGCCGAGTTATGATGGCTTTATTGAATGTATACTGTAGGATTCTTTTCACAAACAGGTTCGGTTTTCGGTTGAGTCGGGTCCTTATTGTTATCAACCTCACCCGTATCCAAAATTTATAATAATTTTATCAGAGATTGTCCAGTATGTGTACCACTCACGAACAAAATTTGGTAGTATTTTGCTTAGAGATTGTCGCTAGAAAATTTAGAGATCACACCAGATCTGTACACTATGCTGAAATTTATAGAAATTTACTTATAAAAAATAATGATTTATCCGGTTAGAATCTTAATAATTTAGTAATCATTCAAAGAATTTTATTGAAGACATATGCTCGTTCGAGGAGGAACTCATCTATATATAGATATCTAGGCATCTCTTTCGAGGAGGATTACTCTCTTAGAAAATATATGCGATTATAGCCCAATTCCCTCCTTTAACACAAACTTATGGTTGATTAATCCATCATAAAAAATTATTACATACTCATATCATTATATGTAATCGTAGTTGTTATGTGTCTCTTATGGTTTCTTAAATTGAATTAGAGGCAATGAATACATCGAAGAAAGGAGAGAAGAGATATAATGATAGATAAGCATAAAAGTTTAAATTAGATGAGAACGTATAAGATATAGAGTATATTGGGATAGAAGAAATGAAATGTTGTGAAAGTAGTGGATTACTCTTATCTATGGCCCTCCCTTTTTGTGCTTTCAAACTAGGATGACCCTCCTTTGCAATGATATTCCACGAAATAATGGTTGTTCTTCTTAAGCTTACAAAAGATTGGAGACAATAACTCTAAGCTTACAATAAGAATAAACAAGAAAAAGGGATAGAAGAGGATGGTTTGAGGCTTTCTCCCTCTAAGTTGCTTCCTTTCTGTATCTTCCTTGGATGAACTCCTCCTTAGGTTAGGAATCAGCTCTCACATCCTCTTTGGTTGAGCTTATCACTCTTGGGCTGGAATCATCTTTCTTTGTCACCCACGTCCTCCTTTTATCGACATTTTCTTTAATAGAATCCTTTCGGGTTGTTGGGTCCAATCCAAATTCAAATCCAATTAATCCAAAGGTATTCTCACGTGGGAAGGGCAGTTGGACTCATGCGCATGTGTTGGGGACAGTTGTGCACGATTTTGGCATGTTTGGAGCAGGTTTGAGCACGTGATAGGCTCGTGATGGTTGACGATAGTGCGGGAGGTTCGTGGTCGCACGCGTGGTAGCTAGTGATGCTTTTACCATTGTTTGAACCTTGGGTTGACCTTTTTAAACTTTTTGAAACACTTTAACCTTTTGGTGGTGTAGGGTCGCTTCGTGTAAGATCTTCCTTTGTGAGGAATATTTTGTACTTTTCACTTGATGCTTCTGTATGGGCTTGAGTCGTCGTCAAACTTGAGTCTTTTAAGCTCCCGCTCCTTTTCCACCATGTTTTAGGCATGTTTGCTCTTTTTTTGTCCTTTTAATTCAAATATTAAGTAGGAGTAAAATGATCATTTTACAAATATTTTGCAAGTAGAACTTCTTTTGGTTTCCAATGCCCCATTTTAGCTTTTAAACCCTTTGTTTGAAGGTAACACACTTGACGCAGTGATTCACTAATACAGCTTTAAGGGCAAAATGGTCATTTTTTGAATTTCGTCAGAATTTAATCTTTATTATGGTGCTTGAAGTACCCTTATTTTGAAGTTCTCATAAAATTTTGGTTTGTAAATGAGCTCGCTTAAGGTGTATTTATTGAAAGAAACCTTAGAAGGCCTACGATCACAATTTTTTTTATAAAAGGAAAACTTTTTAAAAATCTTTTTTTGATAAATTTTTGGGTGTTTACAGTATTATATGTATCTATAAGGTTTTTATTAAAAGAAAATTTGTATGTATTGGGTACACAATATGGGTCGACTTTTATATTTATATATATATATATATGAATTTCGTAACATATATATACATGTATATGCACATATAATGGATTAAATGTGGGTTTAACATGCAGAAATGAGGCTTTAAATGTTTATATTGGGTTATTTTTCGTATGTAGCATGTATTTAAAGCTTTTTTATTGACAAAAATACACATTAATTGCTGAAAATCGCAAAATGTTATAGAAAAAACTTTGCTTTTGGTTCCTGTCTCTATGCCTAAAAAATCTCTACTCCCACCTAGTTAAGAATCCAAAATTTGCTTTTATTTATATAAATAAATTAAATATTCACTTCATATTTATACTTATGCAATTAAACAAATTATACGTATCAGAGGTTCATTTGGTTTTCCCCCATTTTGACTTACCTTGTTAAAGAAGCATATATGGATCCAGCTCCTATTGGACCCACTCTTGTCCTGATCCAATAAAAGACGTTAGGAAGTAAATCTTTAGTATAGGGCCATTTTAGTTTTCCTTGTTTTTTATTATTAAGTAAGTAACCCTAAAGGGTTACCATCAATTTTAAGTGAAATGAGGGAACGTACATGTGAAATTTGAGTCGGATTGGGTCCGACGGACCCGACCCAGGTCCTACATGAGACTCGACTATCTTAAACGATAGACGGTGGTAACGGAACACCCATCGTGAACACCAACTGTCATCATGGAGAGCGACAGAAAATTACTCTCAGACACCTCCTGATAAAGAGAGAGAGAAAAAACATTGCCATTTAACAGTGTTGAGAGCAAACGCACGCCGAAAAGAAAAACGTGAAAATTGGTTGGATCTACGCAAAGTAATAAAATCCATTGATTCTTTTGGGGTTTTAGGGTTTTAAGACTTAGCTGAGATCTGATTTCAACGTAGTCTGAACCAATAGTTTTTATTTGGATTTAGAATATTAATATTATATTTTTTCATGATTTAGGGATTAAATTGAGGTGATTAAGGGAGAGTTAGCACTATTATATTTAGATCTACATAGAGATGCCAGGTAGGTGGATTTGTTATATTTTCGTTAGTTTTAATTGCTTTCAAATGATGCATAAGATTGTGAAATATTTATTAATGCTTTTAACTGAGTATATATGTGTTGGTTCGTAAAATAGCCTTTAAAATGCTTTGATGACTATATGGGTGGATGGCATGAGTGTGCTTGTTTGCGAGTAAACCACTTAATGGGTATGGATCTACCTTTCATGATGGTATGGGACATCGATGGATTATAAATAGACGTATCTGTCAGTGTTAGCTCGTTGGTTGTCATTGAATGCGAGCGAAATACTATCGGTATGGATTTACTTTTCGATGACAGTTTATGATGTTAGTGGAGTGTAGATGGACGTATCGGATAGTCCTAACTTGTAGATATGTTGGGTTGTATTCACTACTTCGTTGGTTGAACTAGTTTGCACTTATAGTTGTGGTAGGCAACTCATGACATACCTAAGTTAAGGATAATTAGAACTAGCCAATGAGAGTAGAGAGTTTATATACAATAGAACGGATTTGATACTTGATTTGAATGTGTGATTTTGAAATGGATATGTTATTTTGGTATAATCGGATATATGTGACCATTGTGAAGGTGGATATGGTTATGTGGACCTTAAGAGATAGCCCACTAGATGTTATTGTGGATATGGGATGTGACTTTAGAGATACTGTTGTGTTTTATATGGTTGAATGCATGACTCTATTAGTAGGGTATCTAGATACTTTTGCCCTATGGACCTAAGGGTCTGGATATGGTGGGCCCTTGTGAGGCACCAAAATCGCTGAGGGCGTTGTTGAAGGACATGTGGCTAGACAGGAGTATGGTGCACAAAACTTCTATGGTGTGACATTGGTTTGTTACACTATAGAATTTATGATATCGAAATTAAGTTAGCATTTTGATAAGTGTTTGATTATGCATGCATGTTTTATAATGGTATTGTTTTCTTAGATGATATATATTTTCTCACTTCCTCATTTGAAATGGTGTATATGTCTGATATTATTATCTATGAAGAGATCACATCTATCTATGAGCACAGTATCGTGCTCAGGTTTTATTTTAAATATTTTTAGAATATAGCGAGCAGAGGATGCTTAGCACGAGGGACGTTGAAGTAGGATTTTATCTTCCGCTGCTAGATGGTAGGAGTTGATAGGTTATTTTTAGTTTTGAATTTCTTTTTATTGTACTACGGCCTTGTTTGATCTTAAATTGTTTATAAATTGTGAATTTTGGACGTGTCTTTAATTATATGGGTTATGCCTCCTTTATATTTATTAACGGTTCAAGGGTATCAACCACGTGGCATGAATGGGGCATATGTCATGTTGGTCGACACTTGTGAGACGTTATAAAAAGTTGGTATCAGAGCCTAAGTAGATTTAAGGCATAACCCAAACAATTATACTTTTCAAAAGTAGTAACATTTATTCTTCTTTTATAGGCTAAAAGACACGATAGTAATAGTTTAGAGCATTCACGATCTGAGTCATCCAAAGCTCCGTATGAATTTCGTGAGAGACAACCAGAGAACACACAGGAAAGAGAAAGAGCGAAGGATAAGGTCAATCACATTGAAGGAGCAGCAAGACTTTGGGTATATAGAATTCGATATTAATTATAGCAATTTACTTGCAATAGATAATTAGATTGATCATTTAGAAATGATATTTAATGCAATAGAGTGCATTGAGGAAGGATAGTTTCATTGTCGTTCATCAATGCAGCCTAGTTTCATTATTGCTTATTGATGCAACCTTAGCTTGGTAGAACGTACAACAACAAAGACGCCCGGGGAATTCGACATAAAAGAGGTTCAAGAAAGAATTTCGTGCTCATTTCTTCGCACTATCCATTATGGAACGTATCACTAAGGAATTTATGCAGCTACGATCGAATGACAACCATTGAGAGAGTATATAAATGAATTTACCAAGTTAGCAAAATATGTACCTACCATGGATGACGAGCATGCCAAGATCAGAAAGTTTACAAGAGGATTGGACCCTATCTTATATAAACGAATGGATGGACATAAGTCACGTATATTTTGGGGTGCATACAAGCGGACTCTGGACATTGAGACCACTATATTGACCAGTTAGGAGGGGGAAAAAATGTTTGCCCTCGAGCAGTAGAACCAATAGATAATAGAAAGGAACTCCGAGATTTAAGGCACCATGACGCGGACCCTATACTTCTTATACCTCAAGTGCTAGTTCGAGTGGGTCGAAGAGCATCATGCAAGTCAACCAACTAGACTTGATATGTTATAGATACGGGAATGTAGGTCATCAACAAAAGGATTATGCTTCTATATGGAAGTTCTATGAGTTGGGTATCGCGGTTCAAATGTTTTGGTTGTGGCCAAGTAGGACATCGAAAGAGTGGAGGGCCCCTGTCGAACAAACTAGTGGAGTGGAACCTTTGCGCACACCACATAGAATTACGCATCGAGGCCGTATAAGCGCAACAAGTGGGTTAGAATTTGGTGAGTTTCCATTAGTTATCAGTGTTTTATTTGTTTATAATGAGATATCACGTATTATTTTATTATGGTGCCACACATTAATTTATTTATAAAGATTTTACTCGTCAAGTTTATCAACAACCAGGTGTGACTGCGATGGCATCTAAGTATACTACAAGATTGCTCTAACATATTCGGGTTTGAATCTACCCATTCACTTAGTTATTCTAGACATTACTAATTTTAATGCTATCTTGGGGATGGATTGGTTGACATTATATAGTGTGGTGATTCATTGTGAATGAAGATGTGTTACATTTTATATACCTAGACAATCTCCATTCACACTTGAAAGTCAACCTACAAGTCAACCAATTACTTTTATCTCGGCTATGGGAGCATCACGTCATCTTAAGGAAGACTATGAAGGCTTTTTGGCAGTGGCAATTAGAGCATATAAAGAGAAACCGAGTTTGGAAAGTATTCCTATTGTAAAGGAATTCGCATAAATCTTTTGAGATGACCTTCAAAGACTTCCTCCCAAATGAGAGGTTGAACCTGCAATTGATTTGCAACCTAGTACTCAACCAATTTCTAAAGCACCATATAGAATGTCACTTACTGAACTAAGAGATTACAACCTCAATTGCAGGAACTATTAGAGAAAGATTTTATAAAGCCAAATATATCTATGTAGGGTTTACATGTCCTATTTGTTAAAATGAAATATGGGTCTTTGCAGCTTTGCATTGACTATCAAAAGCTCAATCAGGTCACTATTAATAATAAATATACATTACCCAGAATAGATGATTTATTTAACCAATTACAAGGTGCAAGTATATTTTCAAACATAGATTTACGGTCATGATATTATCAATTAAGGATTCAATCAATGGATGTGCCAAAGATAGCTTTTCTTATGAGGTATGGGCATTATGAATTTTTAGTAATGCCATTTGGACTAACGAACGCACATGCAATCTTTATGGATTTGATAAATAGAGTATTAAGGTGATTATCTAGACAAGTTTGTTATCGTATTTATTGATGACATAATGATATACTCGAGAAATAGAAAGGAGCATGTTCAACACCTGCGTATGGTATTAAGACGATTACAAGAGCATTAGTTTTATGCGTTATCAAGTGTGAATTTTGGTTATCTCAAACATCATTACTTGGTCATGTAATTTATGAGGAAGGTATTTCAATGGATCCAACAAAAGTCGTTGTGCCCAACTGGGAACGAAATGAGATATGACTAAATTTTATAGTTTCTTAGGCTTATGAGGGTATTATCGTTAATAAATTAAGGGATTTTAAAGAATTGATGGACCTCTCACAAAGCTTATGAGGAAAGAACACTAGTTTATTTGGTCTCATGAGTGTGAGAGGAGCTTTTTAGATAGGACATGTGGCTAGACTGGAGTATGGTATGGGTAACTCCTACGGTGTGACAATGGTTTGTTAAACCATAGAGTTTATGATATCGAAATTAAGTTACATTTTAATGAGTGTTTATGTATGCATGCATGTTTTGTAATAGTATTGTTTTATTAGATGATATATATTTTCTCACTTCCTAGTTTGAAATGGTGCATGTGTCTAGTATGATTATCTATGAAGAGATCGCATCTATCTTATCTACAGGCAAAGTGTGGTCCTCAGATTTTATTTTAAATGTATTCAAGGTATAATCAGTAGATACGCTTAGTACAAGAGACATTCAAATAGGATTCTGTCTTTCGCTGCTAGATGGTAGGAGTTGTAGGTTGTGTTTAGTTTTGAATTTCTTTTTGTTGTACTACTGCCTTGGATCTTAAACTGTTTATAAATTATGAATTTTAGACATGTTTTCTATTGTATGGGTTATGCCATCTTTATATTTGTTAACAGTTCACGGGTATCAACCACGTGGCATGGACGGGTCCTATGTCATTTTGGTCGACAGTTGTGGGACGTTACGGTACAAGAGACTACAGTAAATGGTGATATCAGCTCTCATCTCTTCTTCTTCATTTCTGTTGTAAATTTCTATTAGGTAATGAAGATTTGTGTGATCTCAACATGGTATCAGATCCTAATCAGTGTGATTAGGGATTCTTTTCGTGGACAAGTGATGGCAGCAGTAGTGTAGAAGTTGCCTGGGGTGCAGTCCAGCATTGTATTCTTGAGAGAAACAAAAATCCAAGCATGTGGTGCTGTAGTGCAGTCCGTTCTGTTGGGTGTGGCATAGACGTATGGTGCAGTCTAGCCTATTGTGTGTGGCAAAGGATAAGACATGCACAAATATATTCATCTAGGTAGCACATATCACATAGTTATATCTATTAAGTTTCTTCTAGCTTGTTCTTGAATTTTATTTATATAATTTACATCTGCATTTGTGTCTATAAATTCTCCCTTTATGACATGTACATATTTAGCTAGTATATCTAGAGGTTTAGATGTTGTCTGGCCTGTGACATCTATAGTTTTTCTTAGTGCTTCTTTTATATTTGTTGGTAATTGTTCAAACCATAGTTTAACATTTCCTCTTGCTCCAATACGGAAAAAAAATAGGGGGGGAAAGAGGTTGTTGTCTAGAGTAAGAGGGCGAAAACGCCAGATAAAGGTAAAATAGTTGAATATGCAAAAAAAATTAATAAAAAAAAGGAAAAGGATTCCAAATTATGAACATCAAATTAGATGAACGAAATTATTTGTAATGGACATGATATGTGGAACTTGCAACTGTGGCAAGAGATAGGTGGGAGTATCTAAGAGGTGAAATTCTCAAGCCAAGTAGTGATGATCAGACTAAACTCAGATGGCGTAGAGAAAATGCATTGGTGAGTGTATTGAATCAGTTGTATGAAATCATAGAAAAAATTTGAAAATATCGTCAACGAAGAAGACCAATTAGTGAATATTATGTTGAACTCTGAGGTCATTTCGAAGCGCGGTAATTTTTTTCAAAAACAAAATGTGAGACGTATACAAGGGAACACAATCAAGAATTCGAAGAACAAAAGGTATATGACTTATTATAGAGTGTATCTTCTAAATTTGATGTTGTCAAAAATAATATCTTGAGTAGGAAAGAACTCTCACCCTTGAGTTCAGTGTATTCTCTATTGTTGAGGAAAGAAGATAGAAAAAACATCGAAAAAGAAAGCAAGCCAGTACAAAAATACAACATTTATAGAACGGAAAGCAACTCTTTGACATAGAGGTAGAGGAGGATTTTGAGGTAGAGATAGATCACAGGCATCAATAAAAAAGGTAAATTAAAGTACCCACACTGTGGTAAATCTCAATACACTAAAGAGAATTGCTGGGATCTGGTAGGCCTACCTAGTGTGAATCAAAACAAGACTTATTACAGTGATAATGGTGATAAGACAACACTGATGCTGGATTAGGCTCATTCAACAACAACAACAACAACTAAGCCTTTTCCCATACTAGACGGGGTCGGCTACATGGATTCTTTGTTTCCACAGATCTCTATCGTGTGCCATGTTAGCAGTTAACTCCCAATAAGCTAGATCATTCTTTATTGTTTCTTTCCAACACTTTTGTGGTCGTCCTCTACCTCTTTTAATACTTTCCAAATTTAGTTTTTCTAACCTCCTTACAGGTTCTTCTTTTGATCTTCTTTCTATATGTCCAAACCATCTTAAACGATGTTCTCTCATTTTATCCTCTATTGGTGACACTCCTAATTTGTTTCTAATAACCTCATTATGTATACGGTCTTTTCTTATATGACCACTCATCCATCTCAACATCTTCATTTCTGTCACAGGCATCTTTTGTACATGTTGATGATTAACTGCCCAACACTTAGAACCATAAAACATGGCAGGCCTAACTGCTGCTCTATAATATTTACCTTTTAATTTTAATGGTATCTTCTTATCACAAAGAATACCTGATGCTCCTCTCCATTTTAACCAACCAGCATTAATTCTATGTGTAACATCTCCATCAATTCTTCCATCACTTTGAAAAATTGACCCTAGGTATTTAAAACTTTCCTTTTGGGGAATGCAATGTGTGCCAATTTTAATTTCTACGTCCTCTGAAGTAGCCAAATGATCAAACTTACATTCCATATATTCTGTCTTTGTTCTACTAAGTCGGAGGCCTTTGTTTTCTAATGTTTCTCTCCATAGTTCCAATTTTCTATTAACTTTTTCCTTAGACTCCTCCACTAATACAATGTCATCTGCAAATAACATACACCAAGGTACTTCATCTTGAATATGTTTTGTTAACTCATCCATCACCATTATAAATAAGTATGGACTTAAAGTTGATCCTTGATGTAACCCAATATTAACTTCAAAGAAGTCTGTCGTTCCTTCATGAGTCCTCACACATGTTTTTGCACCACCATACATGTCTCTTATAAGGTTAATATATGTCAATGGGATACCTCTTTTTTCCAAAGTTCTCCAAAGAACCTCCCTCGGTACCCTATCATAAGCTTTTTCTAGATCAATAAATATCATGTGAAGGTCTTTCTTTTTTGCTCTAAAATGTTCCATAAGACGTCTCAAAAGGTGAATCGCTTCAATAGTAGATCTACCTGGCATAAATCCAAATTGGTTCTCTGTTGTACTTGATACTTGTCTTAACCTACGTTCGATAATTCTTTCTCATAATTTCATAGTATGACTCATTAACTTGATACCTCGATAATTCGCACAATTTTGAATGTCTCCCTTGTTCTTATATACGGGTATAAGTGTACTTGCTCTCCATTCCTCGGGCATCTTTTGGTTTTTCCATATTTCATTAAATAGTCTTGTGAGCCAAGTGATTCCTATTTCTCCTAGTATTTTCCAAACTTCTATAGGAATATTATCTGGTCCTACCGATTTACCACTCTTCATATGTTTAAGAGCCTCTTTGACTTCATTCTTTTGAATACGTCGGTAGAAATTGTGGTTTATATACTTTTCTGACTTGGCTAAATCTCCTAAACTAATACTAACATCTTTATTTTCATCAAAAAGATTATAAAAATAGTTTTTCCATCTATTTCTTATATCATCATTTTCCACTAGAATTTTTTCATCCTCGTCTTTTATGCATCTAACATAATTAAGATCTTTAGTTTTCTTATCTCTAGCCCTAGCTATCCTAAAAATATCTCTTTCACCCTCTTTTGAGTTTACCTATCCTCGTCTTTAGTTTTCTTATCTCTAGCCCTAGGATTAGGCTCATTGGCAAAGATAAAAAGAAGTTAGAAGAGCTTAAGACTCGACTAGCATATTCACGAGCATCATCCTCTTCCTTAACTGCAGATCCTCAAGCAACAATAGCATATCCCTTCTCGTTCATGGCAATGGTAATGTGTCTTCTTCTCAATAAAGAGCCTGAGTAATTGACTCGAGCAACAGACCACATGGTGAGACAGAAAATTTTTCCATGACTATCAGAAAGTACATGAAACGAATGGCATTAAGTTGACTAATGGTTCTTATACTCCTATAGTAGGAAAAGAGAGTATAATTACCTTTGTGGGGTACTCAATAATAATTTTCATGTCCCTAGACTTTCAATTAATTTATTTTCTATATATGCCCTAACTAGAGATCTCAATTGTACAGTACCCTAGTTGTTTATTTAAGTAACTAAAGACAGGAAGGATCTTTGGTCAGGATAGCATAAAGAAAGGGATGTACTTTTACGGGGAGGATCTACCATCATAGCAGCAAACCAGCAAGAATAAGTAGCATTGTGAAATCACAAACTCGAACATTTGTCACTCTAAAAAATAAAGACATTGTTACTAGGATTCACTAATAATTGGGATTTTACTTTGCATTGTGCATCATTGTGTGTCATTTCCTATCAATGAATCTAAAGCATTAAAACCATTTGAAGTTGTTAATTCTAATGTTTGGGGTTTATGCTCTACTGCTTCTTTATATGGTTATAAATATTTTGTATCGTTTATTCATGATTGCATTTGATTTACAGTGATTTATCTTATGAAATTCAAGGATGAAGTAAAAGAGATTCTGCCGTCATTTCATATGTTCATCCATATACAATTCAGTTGCCCATTAAGATAATTCGCATTGATAATGGACAGAAATTTATGTCTCATCACTTCATGCATTTTTCTTGAAATTTGGCATACTACAATCGACTACATGCCCCAATATTACTCAGCAAAATGGTGTTTCAGAGAGAAAAAATCGCCATATACTTGAAGTTGCAAGAACATTGTTGCTAGGAAATAATGTCCCTAAGTACTACTAGAGAGAAGTTGTCCTAATTGCAATATACCTGATAAAATGTATGCCCAGTATGGTACTGGGGGGAGCACTGCATGCTGAAGATTCATTTTTGTGCTTTAAATTTCTGCCTTAATCTCTCTAATAGGGTCATTCGGCTCCCATTGAATCAGGATATGATCCAATGGGAGTCATCTATCATTAGTAGAACTAATCAGGGATATTTCTATTTTTGAAGTTATAAACTTGTATTATAAATACCCTAAGTGTAATATTATACGGTTAAGTGAAGAAATAAGAGAGAGAGAGAGAGGCGCGGCAGTCTTGGGAGACGCAAATATATTTCAACCCAAATATTAAGGAACAATAATCAATCAGGCTTAATATTAAGGAACAATAATCAACCCAAAGAAGAGGAGAAAATATATTTCAACCCTAGAGACAAGGCCTTCAGATCACTAATATGAAGCTAGATTGCAAAAATTACCTCCAATGAGCTAGATCTATTAAACTAGCATTGTTAGCAAGGGAGCAATGGGATTATTTGACGGGAGATATTTCTAGACCCGATGTTACTGATTCATCATATTCCAAATGGCGTAAGGAGAATGCCCTAGTCAGTAAATAGATTATTCAATCCATGGCACCATCCATCGGCAACAGTTTTATGTTCTTAGAGTTGGCTAAAGACATATGGCAAGTTGTCTAAGATGTATATGCCCAAAGAAAGAACATAGCTAAGAAGAATGAGATTATCGAGAAGATTCGCAAGTCCAAATAAGGTGGAAGGTTAGTGAGTGATTACTATAATGAACTCTGAGGTTTATGCGAAGAGTTACAATTTTACTCTAGAACCAAATGTCAAAGTTGCACGAAGGAAATAAATGATAAAATTGAAGAACGGAAAGTGTTTGATCTTTTGTCGAACATTTCTTCAAAATATGAGGCAAGGAAAAATAATATCCTAAATAGAGAACTTTCATCAGTGAGTACAGTATACTCTCTACTCTTGCGGGAAGCGGATAGAAAACATTTAGAAAAATAAGGTAAAATGAGCTAAGAAACGACTATATTTGTGGTCAGAAATGCAACTTATTCTTTAAGTTCGGTGGATATAGAGGTCGAGGTAGACGTCACTTCCCATGAAAAAGATCTCATTTTGGCAAAACCAGACATACAAAAGAGACGTTGGAAACTAGTGGACAGGCCTAACTATAATAAGAACAGATCTAATAGGGCAAATTTCAGCGATCAAGTTGAGAAATAGAATATGGAAACTACATTGAATCCATTAGCTGATACGAAGAAGGAAATTGTAGAAAAAAAGATAGAGCGTGTTATAAAGATTGGAAGGTAATTCCTGGAGAAAGCTTAACCACCCAACATCAACTTTTAGTTATGGATTTACAAGTAAAAAAATGGACAAAGAAGAAAAGAGTGCATCAAGTTGTTCGGAATAAATGGTGGAACCTGAAAAGCGAGAAAGAAGGTATATTTAAATAGAAAGTCCTTCAAGGAGATGCTTGAAATTATGTTGGTACACCTTATGATATGTGGAACAATATAGCTACACATATTAGGAAAGTGGCGAAAGATGTGTTAGGTGAATCTAAGGGAGGTATACCGCACGAAAAAAAAGCTTAGCGGTAGAGTAAAGTAATGCAAAATAAAATCAAAGCAAAGAGGCCATGTTATAAGTTACACTATCAAAAGAAAACTAGTGAAATTTTAGAGGCTTCTACGAAAGTAAAGAAGGAATCGAAAAAGGTCGTTAGTGAACAACAACAACAACAACAACAACTAAGCCTTTTCCCATACTAGACGGGGTCGGCTACATGGATTCTTTGTTTCCACATATCCCTATCGTTTGTCATGTTTGCAGTTAACTCACAATAAGCTACATCATTCTTTATTGTTTATTTCCAACACTTTTGTGGTCGTCCTCCACCTCTTTTAATACTTTCCAAATTTAGTTTTTCAAACATTCTTACAGGTTCTTCTTTTAATACTTTTCACACAATCTTAAACGATATTCTCTCATTTTATCCTCTATTGGTATCACTCTTAATTTGTTTCTAATAACTTCATTATGTATACGGTCTTTTCTTGTATGACCACTCATCCATCTCAACATCTTCATTTCTGTCACAGACATCTTTTGTACATGTTGATTGATTAACTGCCCAACACTCAAAACCATAAAACATGGCAGGCCTAATTGATGCCCTATAATATTTACCTTTTAACTTTAATGGTATCTTCTTATCACAAACAATACATGATGCTCCTCTCCATTTTAACCAACCAGCATTAATTCTATGCGTAACATCTCCATCAATTCTTCCATCACTATGAAAAATTGAGCCTAGGTATTTGAAACTTTCCTTTTGAGGGATGCATTATGTGCCAATTTTAATTTTTATGTCTCGTGAAGTAACCAAATGATCAAACTTACATTCCATATATTCTGTCTTTGTTCTACTAAGTCGGAGGCCTTTGCTTTCTAATGTTTCCATCCATAGTTCTAATTTTCTATTAACTTTTTCCTTAGACTCCTCCACTAACACAATATCATCTGCAAATAACATACACCAAGGTACTTCATCTTGAATAATGTTATGTTAACTCATCAATCACCATTATAAATAAGTATGGACTTAAAGTTGATCCTTGATGTAACCCAATATTAACTTTAAAGAAGTTTGTCATTCCTTCATGAGTCCTCACACATGTTTTTACATCATCATACATGTCTCTTATAAGGTTAATGTATGTTAATCGAATACCTCTTTTTTTCAAAGTTCTCCAAAGAACCTCCCCCGGTACTCTATCATAAGGTTTTTCTCGCTTCAACAGTAGATATGCCTGGCATGAATCCAACTTGGTTCTCTGTTAAACTTGATACTTATCTTCCCCTACGTTCGATAATTCTTTCCCACAATTTCATAGTATGGCTCACTAACTTGATACCTCGATAATTCGCACAATTTTTAATGTCTCCCTTGTTCTTATATATGGGTATAAGTGTACTCACTCTCCATTCCTCGGGCATCTTTTCGTTTCTCCATATTTCATTAAATAGTTTTGTGAGCCAAGTGATTCCTATTTCTCCTAGTATTTTCCAAACTTCTATAGGAATATTATCTGGTCCTATCGATTTACCACCCTTCATATGTTTAAGAGGCTCTTTGAATTCATTCTTTTGAATACATCGGTAGAAATTGGGGTCTATATACTTTTCTGATTTGGCTAACTCTCCTAAGCTAATACTAAAATCTTTATTTTCATTAAAAAGCTTATAAAAATAGTTTTTTCATCGATTTCTTATATCATCATTTGCCACTAGAAATTTTTCATCCTCGTCCTTCATGCATCTAACATAATTAAGATCTTTAGTTTTCTTATCTCTATCCCTAGTTATCCTAAAAATATCTCTTTCAACCTCTTTTGAGTTAAGTTTTTTATATAAATCCTCCCAAATTTTACATTTTGCTTCACTCACGGCATTTTTCGCGCCTTCTTTGCTTTCTTATAAACCTCTAAAGTTTTAATTAGTTTTCTTAGCATAATGTAATTTGTAACATGCCCTCTTTGCCTTGATTTTATTTTGCACTACTTCACTCTACCACCAAGCTTCTTTTTATGCCGGTACACCTCCCTTAGAAACACCTAACACATCTTTCGCCACTTTCCTAATATGTATAGCCATATTGTTCCACATATCACACGGTGTACCAACATAATTCCAAACATCTCCTTGAAGGACTTTCTGTTTAAATATATCCACTTTCTCGCTTTTGAGATTTCACCATTTAGTCTGAATAGCTCGATGCACCATTTAGGCCGAATAGCTTGATGCTAGGGTGAAGCAAAAGCTAAAATTTGAGAGGATTTATATAAAAAACTCAACTCAAAAGAGGGTAAAAGAGATATTTTTAGGATAGCTAGGGCTAGAGATAAGAAAACTAAAGATCTTAATAAGTGTTATCCGTATCGCACTGTATCGTACGATACACCCGTATCTTAATATATCTCTAAATTTTTTTATTTTTTTAGATTTTTACTAATTTTTATTAATTTTTAATTAATTTTTGCATTATTTTAATATTAAAGTATGATACGCCCGTATCGTGGAGCCCAGCAATACACGATACGATACGCGTCAGACAACACTGATCTTAATTATGTTAGATGCATTAAAGACGAGGATCACAAAATTCTATTGGCAAATGATGATATAAGAAATAGATGAAAAAATTAATTTTATAAGCTTTTTAATAAAAACGAAAATGTTAGTATTAACTTAGGAGAGTTAGCCAAATCAAAAAAGAATATAAATCACAATTTCCACAAACATATTCAAAAGAATGAAGTCGAAGAGGCTCTTAAACATATGAAGGGTGGTAAATCGGTAGGATGAGACAATATTCCTACAGAAGTTTGAAAAATCCTAAGAGAAACAGGAATCACTTAGACTCAAAAGGCTATTTAATGAAATATGGAGAAACCAAAAGATGTCCAAGGAATGGAGAGCGAGTACACTTATACCCATATATAAGAACAAGGAAGGCATTCAGAATTATGTGAATTATCAGGGTATGAAGTTAATGGGCCATACTATGAAATTATGAGAAAGAATTATCGAACATAGGTTAAGACAAGTATCAAGTACAATGGAGAACCAATTTGGATTCATGTAAGGCAGATCTACTGTTGAAGTGATTCACCTTTTGTGATGTCTTACGGAATATTTTAGAGCAAAAAAGAAAGACCTTCACATGATATTTATTGATCTACAAAACACATGAAAGCAGTGTTGTCTTACGCGTATCGCTAAGCTCCACGATACGGGCATATCGTAGCGTACCGTATCATATCGTATTGTACTTTAATATTAAAAAATAGAATAATATTTTAAAAATCAGGAAAATTAAGAAAAATCTGGCAATTGCTTTGAATTCATATAATGCAAAGTTTAGTAAATATTGAGCATTCAATATTGAACAATTGCATCCAAATTTACATATTTTGAAGCAAAAAATGAAATACATTTACATTTACATATTGTAAATTTGTATAAAGATCATTAACTAAATAATCTTCATCTTCTCATTGATGAAGATTCAAAGTTTTCATCACCTTCTACTTCAAAATCAAAATCTTCATCTCCTTCATGATGTTGTTCCACTCCTTTCAAATTAATCCATACAATGTCTTCTTCGGTTAGAAGTGCATTTTCTTCATTATCTTCCATAATCCACTCATCTAATATATCAAAATTAGCAAACTGCTATCTTTGTACATGTAGTTATCATATTTGCTAATTTTCATATGTGAGCAAAACGATAAGCTCCATTTCTTTGATTATTGATTCTCTGGCACCTCAGTTATGTGATATTGTTACTTGATGATATCCCCTTTTTGTCTTACTGGAGACTAGCTTTTTAAGTAATGTTGGAGCTCCATTTCTCACTTCACAGACTAAGTTAAGCCTCACGCACGATGATCATGTTCAACTCAATGGAAGTCATATAAGGTGAACCCTAAAATAGTGAAGTTGTGAAATACCCACTCAATGAACCGAGACAACCAAATTGTTCTTCATTGTTTGCGATTTCATGAAATTAGAAACTGGTAGCAAATCAACCAGTTGAAATCTCTTTTCTACCTATATGACTTTATGAGGAGATAGCCTACACGTTTTATGGCAAGATTTTAGAATCTGTGAAGACTGATTCTGTGTGTGGGCTGACTACAAGCAGTAAATTCCCTTTATTAACAGATTTATATACAAATGATGGGTAAAGAAAAAGGGATTGAAATATCTTCTGAAATTTTTGAACATTTCACAAACAAAATAGTAAAAATTTTCCAGATCACATTTACCAAATTAGACAGTAGAAATTACTTTGAGTGGTCAAGGTCAGTAGAGTTGGCGGTAATAGCAAGGGAGAGATGGGCTCATCTCATAAGACAAATTCCATGTCCAGCCACACATGACTCACAATATGCTAGTTGGCGAAGAGAATATGTCTTGATTTCATCTTGGTTACTCCAATCTATGATTCCAACTACAACGAAAATGTGTATGTTTTTTGAATCTGCATATGAAATTTGGTGTGTAGTTTCTAAAGCTTATTTTAAAAAAAAGAATATAACAAAGGAATATGAAATTCAGAAAAAAATCAAAAAATATAAACAAGGAACTCGCTCTATTAGTAAATATTATGCAGATCTTTGGGAACTATGGGATGAGCTTCTCTTTTACACCAATATTAAATGTTCATCGTGTGTAGAAAGAAATTTGGAAAAAGAAAAGAAGAAAGTTTTTGACTTGTTGTAGGGTGTAAATCCTGAATGACTCTATAAATATAAACATCTTAGGCCGGGAAGAACTTCCTTCACTGGGCACAGTCTACTCCTTATTGATTCGAGAAGATCGTAGATATTTAGAAAATGACAATATTAATACTACCGAACAACATACACTACAAAGTATAAGAGAAACCTCACAATATCGTGGAAGAGGTGGATAGCACAATAGAGGACGTGGACGAGGACGTTTCCATTCCGATGAGAAGGATAAAATAGTATGTTCTCACTACGAGAAACATAGACATTCAAGAGAAATTTGCTGGGAATTACATGGACTAGAATTTTATAAACCAAGAAACAATTATGCCCATATGGCTGAAAGTTTCACGTCAAATACATACGGTATTCAAGAGCTTATTAAGAAGATTGAAGGGTTAAAAACTAAATTATCTGAAAATCAACATTCTTCTACTCATGCTACATTAGCGCATGCCACTCACAAGGTGAAGGGTAAATAATTCTCTTTTTTATTAAAAAACTTGGATTATTGACTCTAGTGCTACAGATCATATGGTAGGAGAGTATTCATATTTTTCAGAATATCATCTACTTCCAAAATGAGAGCCAATCAAGTTGGTTGATGGCTCAGTCTCTTATATGATTCGACAGGAAAGTATACCCACATGTCTTACATATTTATCGTCAGTTTACCATGTTTCTAGCTTTCCTATAAATCTCCTTTCAGTTAGTTCCATAACAAATACACTAAATTGTAGTATGATATTTAATCCCACGAACTGTATTTTTTAGGATCTGAAGACGGAGAAAATCTTTGGTCGTGGTAGTCTGCAATTTGGCATAGTCATTTAGGTCATTTGCATGTGTCCAAGCCTCAATATGTTCTTCCTAACCTTAAAGTCAAACAAATTTCCTTTTCAATGTGAAGTGTGCCAACTCGGGAAGCACCAAAGAACACCTTATCCCTAAAGTGAGTCTAGGAGATCCCAACCTTTTGAACTCCTTCATTCTGATATATGGGATCCCTGTCCTATTTCATCTTTGTTTGGTCAAAAGTACTTTGTTTACTTTATTGATAATTGTACGCCTCTAACAATTGTTTACTTAATAAAATCAAAAGTTGAGGTCTTTGCTATTTTTCCTAACGAGAATACTTTCATTCAAATGGTATACTTCATCAAAATCTTGCTCATATACATCACAGTAAAATGGCATAGCTGAAAGGAAAAATCGGCATATTCTTAAGGTAGCCAAAACTCTTCTTCTTCAACATAATGTACCTAAATATTATTAGAGAGAAGTCGTTCTTAATGCTGTTTATCTAATAAATAGAATGCCTATTAGTGTTCTCAAGGGAGATAGTCCAATAAAATGCCTTGATGAGAATGCTAAACTCTTTCATATCACTCCTCATATCTTTGGTTGTATATGTGTTGTTCATGTTTATCTACTTGGTCGTGATAAACTTGACCCTAGAGCTGTAAAGTGTATCTTTCTTGGTTATTCTCAATCTCAAAATAGTTATAAATGCTATGATCCAATTCAGAGGAAACTATATGTATCCATCGACGTCACGTTTTCTGAATCCACCCATATTATTCTTTTCAGGGGGAGTCGGTCACCTCTCTAAACAACTCATATCTTTGGTTGTATCTGTTTCGTTCATGTTTATCTACTTGGTCGTGATAAACTTGACCCTAGAGTAGTAAAGTGTATCTTTCTTAGTTATTCTCAATCTCAAAATAGCTATAAATGCTATGATCCAATTCAGAGGAAACTATATGTATACATGGATGTCACGTTTTCTGAATCCACCCATATTATTCTTCTCAGGGGGAGTCGGTCACCTCTCTACACAACTCTTCTCAAGTGATTCCCATAATTCTCAGTGAAACTGAAGATCTCACAGGTGAAAATGAAGATAAGCAAGTTGAATCAGAACCAAAGCATATTACTGTGTATAAAGGGGACCAAGGAAGGTTGTTCGTTATCAAAGAGGAGACCACACACACTCCAACAACCAAAGATTATTCCCTTTATTCAGATCCACAATCAGCAGTGGAAAAAGACTTGGAAGTTCTAATAGCCATTCGCAAAGGTAAAAGATCTTGTGCACGGTACCCAATTTCTAGCTAATACCCCTCATAACACTGTCAATCAGTGTTGTCCGTATCGCACCGTATCGTACGATACGGTGCGATACGTATCGTATCGTGGGCCACCACGATACGATACGGGCCCCCGTATCGCAGGTGCGGGCGTATCGCACCGTATCGTGCGATACGGCCCGTATCGCACGATACGGTGCGTATCGCCCGTATCGTACGATACGGGCGATACGCCCTGGGACCCTTATAAAGGGTCCCGGGCCGAGGGAAACCCGCGATTTTTCGCGGGTTTCCTCTCTCTTTTTGAGTTCTTCAAGCTCCCTAAAAGTCGGTTTTCGCCTCCTTGGTGTTCAAAGCTCTAAAATCGTGCCCTACGGTGTCCGTCCAAGCCTCCAAACTCGGATTTAGGTATATTTTTAATGTTTTTTTCCTTTTTTTCCTTTATATTTATTGTTTTTTGTGTTATTTCGGGTTTTTTTTTTGAATGACAAAATATGAAGTTATTAAGTGTGTGTATACGATTTTTATTGCATTCATGAAGTGGGAGACACTCGATTTGAGTGTTATTTGAAGATTGGGGGATTTACGAAGTGCTTTTATTTTCAGGTTTTTTTTTGAATTAAAGTACTCCATTGAGATGGCAGGAAGGGGTGGTAGAGACTCTCATTCAAAGTCTGATGATCCGGCATGGCAGTGGGGTATACCAGTTGAGGGTTCAAGGTTAAAAATCAGATGTTTATTTTGTGAAAAGGTGGTTAGTGGTGGAATTTCAAGGTTGAAACACCACCTAGCAGGAACCAAGAAAGAAGTTGCTCCATGCACAGGCAGAGTTAGAAGTGTGCCAGAAGGTATTAAATGGCAATGCTTGCAGATGATTGAGAGCATACAGGAAATGAGACAACAAAAGGATGATTTCCAGATGTGTGAAGAAGCTGATGATGCTACTGCCACTGGAGTTGGATTCACTGATAGTTTGCCTTCAGATGCTAGAACAGATATTGGTAGTAGCAGTTCGCGAGCACCTAGCAGAGGAAAGAGGGTTGCATCTGAAGACTTTGGAGGTGGCAGAAGAGGAAGTTCAGGAAGGAGTAGAGGAAGAGCTTCTTCTTCTAGCATACATTCGTTCTTTCCTCCTTCCACTACACCTGGTGCTCAGCCAGGAATTCGTGCTGCTATGGCTTCAGAACAACTGCACGATCAAGCAGACCTTGCAGTGGGCAGATGGTTTTATGATACATGCATTCCATTTAATGCAGCAAACAGTTTTCATTTTCAAGCAATGGCAGATGCAATTGCTAACATTGGTCCAGGATACAGGATGCCCTCTTATCAGAAGTTGAGAGGGAAGATATTAGATCAGACCGTGATTGAAGTGCAGCAATACTGTTCGACTTTGAGACAATCGTGGAAGGAAACAGGATGCACTATCATGGCAGATGGATGGACCGATAGGCGAGGAAGGACATTGCTAAACTTTCTTGTATATTGTCCTAAAGGACTCATGTTTTTGAGATCTCTAGATATGTCAGAGGAGAGGCACACTGCAGAGATCCTACGAGAGGAATTTGATAAGGTTATACAAGAGGTTGGGCTAGAAAATGTAGTTCAATTGATTACAGATAATGCAGCTAACTACAAAGCAGCCGGAAAGGAGTTAGCTGATATTTATGGGACTTTCTACTGGACACCATGTGCAGCCCATTGTTTAGATCTCATCCTCGAGGACATCGGTGAGATGGATGAAATAAAGGCAGCAACTGAGTGTTGCCAAGATATTACAAAATTTATTTACAACCATGCATTTGTTTTATGTATGATGAGGAGATACACAGAAGGTGCAGAGCTTCTTCGCACAGCTGCAACTCGGTTTGCAACAAACTTCTTATCTGTACAGAGTATTGTGAGACAGAAGCAAGCTTTAAAGAGAATGTTCTCCTCAGATGAGTGGCAACAATTTGCAGAGTTGCCACAAAACAGAAGGAACAGAAAGTTAAATGAGATTGCAGAGAAACGGTTTTTAGAAGTTCATTTTGGAATGCATGTATCAGATTATTGAAAATTACTTGTCCTTTAGTGAAAGTTTTGAGATTGGCTGACAGCGAGGAGAAACCATCTATGGGCTACCTTTATGAATCCATGGACAGGGCAAAAGAAGCAATCAGAAATAACTTTAATGGAAAAAAAAGAGATTATGTGCCCGTGTGGAAAATAATTGATAGTAGATGGAATAAACAATTGCATCAGCCTATTCATGCAGCAGCCTACTATCTAAACCCATCATTGAGGTACTCAGCAACCTTCAAAAGGGACGGTGAGGTTAATCGAGGAATCATTGAATGCATCGACAGATTAGTCCCTGATGAGAGCATAGTAGATGCGATACATCGAGAGATGGAGATATATGATAATGCTCTTCACTTGATGGGTTTGCCTGTTGCAATTCGCAACCGCTCTACGATGCGTCCAGGTACATTGTTTATTTTCATATTTAAGTTGCATCTTACATTACTGTGGATTATTATGTCTCTAATGTTTATATTTTTTTTACAGATGTTTGGTGGAATAGGTTTGGAAGTGATTGTCCAAACCTTAGAGATTTTGCAGTTAGAGTCTTAAGCCAAACCTGTAGTGCAACAGGTTGTGAAAGAAATTGGAGTGTTTTTGAACACATCCATACAAAAAGCGCAACAGGTTGGAACACAAAAGGCTTAATGATTTGGTTTATATTCGTTGTAACATGCGCCTTCGTGAAAGGTAATGTTGTATTACTTTCAAATTTTCAATTCGATATTATTTAACTTCAGTTTTCAATTGTTAATATTACTTACTAATTGTTTATCTTTGTTTGTGTCGTAGGCAATTAAAAAAAGTAAATAGAGAAGAAAGTCAGTTCGATCCAATAAGTTTGGATAATTTTGATATATTAGAAGATTGGGTTATGGAAGACACTGAAGAAAATGCCCTCCTAACAGAAGAAGACGTTGCCTGGATTAATTTGAAAGGAGCGCAACAACATTATGGAGATGAAGAATTTGATTTTGAAGAAGAAGGTGTGGGCGTGGCTGATGATGATGAGGATCTGCAACAAGGAGAAGATGAAGATTATTTAGTTGATGATCCTGATTACAATTTGTAAAATGTAACATTATATGTAACTGTAGTGTACTGTAAAGTGTAAACTATGTCTGTATTTTATTTTTTGGATTCAAAATATATAAATTTGGATGCAATTGTTCAATGTTGAATGCTCAATCTGTACTAAACTTACATTATATGAATTTAAAGCAATTATCAGATTTTTCCTGATTTTTTCTTGATTTTTTTCGATTTTTTTCGATTTTTTATTAATTTTTAATTATTTTTACATTATTTTAATATTAAAGTACGATATGATACGATACGATACGATACGATACGATACGCCCGTATCGTGGAGCCCAGCGATACACGATATGATACGCGTCAGACAACACTGTTGTCAATAGTATCAAATGTTTGTTGTAAATGCTTATCAAAATAAGATTCTCTCAAGTTTTGAAGAAGCCAACAGGTACTCTTTATGGAGAACTACAATAGAAGCATAATTGGATGCACTTGCTAAGAATAATACTTAGACAATCACAAAACTTCCTCAAAACATAAATATTATGGGCTACAAGTGGGTTTTCACTATTAAATACAAAGCAGATGGTACTATTGAAAGATACAAGGCAAGACTTCTTGCCAAGGGTTACAATCAATCATATGAGATTGACTACACTAAAACCTTTGCACCTATAGCAAAGCTTACTTCCATAAGAATATTGTGGAGTTTTACGAAATTATCAACACCCTCATGGAAGAATCATTCAAAAATTGGGGAACGGTGCCTCCTCTTGGTAGCCGCAGCCTCCCTCTTTCTTTTATTCAACATTACAACCCTAATAATCATACTTAGCGTTTTATACTAATAGAGTTCTAACTTAAAAGACGAAAACACCCTTAATTAGTAAAACTAATCTTACCCAATTTTGAATAGATCAGATTCCGGTCCATTGGGATCCAAACTATATAAAACATAAACTACAAATATAGAGATACAAAAACATAAACTCGTCTTGATCTCTAACAAGCCCCCTCAAGTTTGATCTTAAAGGCTTGAAACACACAACTTGGCAAGAGCTTTCTTTAACCCATTAAGAAGAACTAGTTTCGTTAGAATATCTGTCAGTTGATCTCCAGAACAAACATGGAGAAGGTTGAAGTTTCCTTGAGAAACTTTCTCTCTAATGAAATGACAATCGACTTGACATACGCTTTTGTCCTTTCATGAAATACTGGTTCGAGTAATCGCGGAATAAGTAGCCTAATTGTCACACAATAGCTACACAAAGGTAGAGAAATATTGAATCTAATCTCATCAAGTAAATGATATACCTAATAATAATTCACAAGAAGTTTAGGTCACAACTGGGATATATGCTATTCTGTTTGACCTTGCTATTCATATTTTGTTTCTTATTTTTCCAAGAGATTTCAGAAATTGTCTCCAAGAAACACACAAGTAGTTCATGGTTGATTTCTTTTATTTATAGGACGTCTGCCCAAATTGTCTCGCATCAAAATATCATTCCACTATACTTCAATGTCCATTATCTTTATAGATGAATCCCATACATCCTCAGGCTTCTTCAAATATTCTAGAATATGTAATAATTCGCATCCTCAATGAAAAAATCTTGAGGGATAGCATGAACTAACCGATTACAGTTTATTAGTGGTTGATGTATGGATACATGTCACAATAAGGTAGTTAAGTTTTGCCAATTAACTTTCTACCTCTTGAGATCTAATAGTAAGTTCTTCCATCACCCGTAATGAGTTTCATATTTGGAACCATGGATTGTATCATAAGGGCCCGGTTCACAACATATCAACATCACAGGAGATTCCTGACATATTTTTTCGTTGAGTAAGAAAACCCTTTTCTTGAAGCTCGAAGCACATTCAATACCCTAAGAAATAGATTGAGGAGACCTAAGTCCTTTAAAATTTGTTTAAATGAAAAACTCTAGTTGTGCCACAACTGAGAAATGCCATTCTCCTAGTTATCACTATGTTATCAACATGGACAACCTTGAAAACATAATGTCCTCGATTAATGGAGTAAAAGATAGTAGCAGTGTCTAATTGTTCCTTTTCACAAAAGTCAAGAATCCGTTTCTACTCAAGGCTTTCCCAAACCATGAATGCGAAGGAAATTGTTTCAATCCATGCATATATCGCTTGAGTCGGCAACTTTTTCTATCATATGCCTTCAAAGCAACAAATCCAAGTTGGTTGCTTCATGTAGATTTCTCTTCTATGTAGTAATCATCAGAAGAAATGCATTCTTCAATCCAACTGTCATAAATCCCAACCTTTATTTACAGTGACACTTAAGATAATTCTAATAGTATTCATTTTTGTTACTCATGCAAAGGTCTCTTTATAGTCAATGTCATATGACTGACTGTAACCTTTAGCCACTAATCTCGCCTTGTATCTCTCTATATTTTTATCGGCCTTGTCCTGTACTAAATACACCCATTTACATCTATTGTTTTTCTCTCTGGTGGTAAATCAAAAAGTTCCCAAGTTTTGTTTCTTACTAATGTTGTAATTTCTTCTTTCATTGTTGCTTTTCACTCTGAATATTGCTCTGCCTTTTCAATGTCTTGGGAACATAAGTGTTATTTACATTTACTACAAACAACTGATACTCTTTGAGATAATTAGTATATGACACCATCTTTTGTAATGAATATTTAGCAATTTCACGTTTCACTTTTCGAAGTGTAATAGGTAAATCTTAAGTTCAAGACCAGAATTTTGAGAAGTTACCAGAGAAGGAGTCAAATCTAATTCAGGGTGAGAATTTTGGTTTAGAGTAGTAGACTGGTGCAGGGGAAAGGTCTTTCTTTCACCTCTAGTATAAGCTTGTCATGTCTTTTCTGGAGAAGGATGCATCTCCTCTTCTTCACTTGGAGGCTATGGTTGATTTTCAATTGATGGGATAGGTGTCACAGTAGGTGAATAAGCATATGATGATTGATCTTCATGCTTGCCATAGAATGGTGTATCTTAATGAAAAGTAACATTCATCGTAATATATGACCTTCTTTTCATAGGATCATAACATTTATACCCCTTTTGAGTAGTTGAATATCCCAAAAAAATACATTTAACGGCTCTAGCATCTAATTTATCTCTCACACCACAATATATATGAACAAAACAAGTACATTCAAACACTTTTAGAAGTAAATGAAACTGTTTATGGGAAGGACATAGAGAATGAAATGGAGTATTACCGTTAAGAATCCTACTTGGCATACGGTTTATAAGATAAAGAGTTGTTAAGACTATTTCACTCCAATACAATTTTGGAACATCAAAACCAAGCAAAAGGGTTCTAGCCACCTCTAAAATATATCTATTTTTTCTTTCAGACACACCATTTTGCTGTGGACAATAGGAACATGAGGTTTGATGTACAATATGTCCATACCACGATCTAAGAAATATAAATGAAGTGATTGAGACATAAATTCACCTTCATTATCGCTCTAAAGAACTTTAATAGTTTGTTGAAATTGAGTGTGTACAAACTGATAATACATAGGAAGAATATATTTTATCTCCTCCTTAGTTTTCATGAGATATATCATGGTAAATCTGGTATAATCATCAATGAATAAATGAAAGTATTTGTGGTCATGTAACAAAGTAGTAGAGTAGGGTCCCCAAACATGAGAATGAACAATCTCAAAAGGTTCAGTGGATTTTTCTTCATTCAAAGAAAATGAAAAACGATGATGTTTGGCTTTCTGAAAGGTTTCACAATTCAAATTTAAATCATTACAATGAGCAAATTCCGACAATAACATTCTAATTTTAGATAAAGGTAAATGTCCTAGTTTTTTGTGGCATAAAGGTAACTCCCCCCTTCTGATTTTTTGTAATTATTATTGACTGCATTGCTACTCCTTTGTCTTTCTCGTAGAAGTAAAGACCTTTCCGCATACTATCCTGACCAAAGATCCTCCTCGTCCTTAATTCCTAGAAGAAACATGCAGTAGAGTCAAAAATTAAACGACATTTTAAATCTTGTGTCATGGCGAAGACTGATAATAAATTGATTGATATAGTTGAAACATGTAAGACATTCTTTAATATGACAAAAGGTGTAGTGATACTTCCTTTTCTAACCACTGGTGTATGTAAGTCATCAGCCAACCTAATATTAATTTTTCCTTGAATCAACTCATAATCATCAAAGAACTCTCGCCTACTAACCATGTGATCTATGGCACATGAATCAATAACCCATATCCTGAAATGAGAAATGAATACATTATCCTTCGCCATACAAGAGAATGGATATGCCATTGTAGCTTGAGAATTAGCATTAGATGAAGTAGAAGGAGTTTGTGAGTCAATCAGGTGAGCCTTAAGTATCTCAATCTCTTTCTTAATGTTAGCCAATGAAGTTGCACTCCTATCTTTATTTTGTTTGTTACTTTGGTCACTATTAAAGTAGGTTTTATTAGGCCTATTTTGATAGTAAGTGGGCCTGCCAACTAATTCACATGTGTCCTTAGTATGTCATGATTTTTTGTAATGAAAACAGATTAATTTATCCTTCTCTTCTGAAGAAAGTGAAATTCTACCTCTACCACGCCCATATCCTTCTCTTTCATGAGAAAAGAAATGATTAAAAGTGTTCCTTCCCACAAATGCAGAGGTCTCTTAACTAATTTTGGTCTCCTTTTTTAGATGTTTTCGATTTTCTTCCCGAAGTAAGAGAAAGTACATTGTGCTCAAAGTAGGAAGCTCTTCTCTACTCATAATATTATTTTTCACAGCCTCATATTTAAAAGGGATGTCCCACAACAAATAAAATACTTTTCTCTCCTCAAACTCTTCATTGCATTCTTCCATACAACTTTGACATTTTGTCTTAGAGTAGACCTTTAGTTCTTCCCATAAACCTCTAAATTCTGCATAATATTCGTTGATTATTCTTCTTCCTTGTCTACACTTTTGAATCTTCTCAATAATATCATATTTTTTAGCTATATTTTTTCTCTGAGCATAAACAACTTGAATTGCAAGCCAAATGTCCTTTGCTAACTCTAGAAACATGAATGTACTATCAATTGATGATATCATTGATTGTATAAGCCATGTACTGACCAAAGCATTTTTTCTACACCATCGAGAATAGAGTGGATCCGTTGTGAGAGGCAGGGGGATGTCTCAAGTTAAGTAATCTCATCGCCCCCTTGCCATTACAGCTAATTCAATGGATCTGGCCTATTGAAGATCGTTATTGCCATCTAGCTTTAGGTTTGTGATTTGAAATACCTCGCTCTTGTTCGAGGAATTACTTTCACAACCATCTCCCATCTTATTCTTTTTCATTATAATGAGAGATTTCTCTTTCCTTAAGATAGATTTTGTCTTCCTCTTCTTTACTAAGAACACAACCACTGGTGATAGGATTGGTTGTAACTAATCTGTACTAAACGTAGGGCAGAACAAATCCCAAATTATTTGCTACTTTCTTCCAAATGAACGCGGCTTCATGCTACCCAAATCATGTCCCAACTACTATAGTTTAAATCTATAGGTTAATGAAATAAAGACGACATCAACTGTGACCCATTATTGTTTAGTTGCAGACAGATTTCCTCACGATTCATTGGAACCTCTTATCATCAGACTTGTCCAATTTATCAACCTTGCATGATTTTTAGTATACCACCTTTGAGGCATTCACGTGATCCACAACTACATCAAATCTGCCCATTGCTGCAGATAAAAATACTGCACAGAAATTACTGCACAGTCACACCAACTGTTGTAGATCCCAAAGAGAGTCACTTCCCCATCCAGCGAGTCTTACGGGCCACGATCTTCACCATATAGGCTCTAATACCATGTGGAGTTTTATGAAATTATCAACACACTCATGAAAGAATCATTCAAAAATTGGGGGATGGTGCCTTCTCTTGGCAGTCGCAGCCTCCCTCTTTCTTTTCTTCAATATTACAACCCTAATAATCATACTTAGAGTTTTATACTAACAGAGTTCTAACTTAAAAGACAAAAACACCCTTAATTAGTAAAACTAATCCTACCCGATTCTTAATAGATCAGATTCTGGTCCATTTGGATCCAAACTACATAAAACATAAACTACAAATACATAAATGTAGAAACATAAACTCGTCTTGATCTCCAACAAATACTTCTCAGTATTGCAATAAATTTTGGATGGGATCTATGGCACCTAGATATGAAAAATGCTTTTCTAGAGGAAGATCTGAATGAAGAGGTATTTATGGAACTTCCTCCTTGGATGAATATTAAATGAAAAGTTAGTATAGTTTGTAAACTAAGCAAAGCTATCTATGAACTGAAATATTCACTCAGAGCCTGGTTTAAAAAGTTCAGTGACGCAGTATGCAATTTGGGATTTTAAAGCATAAATTATCATACTTTATTTTTTAAGAAAGATACTAAGTTGTCGGTTCTTGCAGTTTATGTAGATGATATTACTGTAACAAGTGATAATGTTTAAGAGATATCAACATTAAAACAGAACCTTCACAAATTATTTGATCTGAAAGACTTGGAGCGACTCCACTATTTTTTGGGCATTGAGATATTATATTCCAACCAAGGTATATTTCTAACTCAAAGAAAATATACAATGGATCTGCTACAAGAAACAAATATGTTTTATTGTAAAGAGTGTGATTCTCCGATAGAAGAAAACCAAAAATTATTCATTGGAGATAGTGAAGATTTCAGGAATACTCGCAAATATCAACAATTGGTTGGTAAGCTTATTTATTTGACTATTACCCGTCTAGATATCAATTATGTTGTGGGTATTGTCAGTAGATTTATACATTCACCAATCAAGAACCATATGAAAGTCGAGTATCGCATTCTCAGATATCTTAAGTCAACACCTTGCATGGGTTTTCATTATTCCAAATCCTACAAATTCAGTATTAAACTTTATTCTGATATTGATTGGGCTAGATCGAAAGATGATCACAAAATCTACAAGCTATGTTAAACTACTTGTGGTAATCTTATATCTTGAAAGAGTAAAAAACAAACAGTTGTTGCTCGATCTAAAGTAGAAGCATAATATTGAGTTATAGCCCAAGCTATGTGTGAAAGAAAGTAGGTTTCTTTCTTAATATGTGAGTTGAGTTTTCTTTCTACATAGCCCATACCTCTATACTGTGACAATAGTGCAGCAATTTAGATTGCTTGCAATTCAGTCTATCATGAAAGAACTAAACATATAGATATTGATTGTCACTTCATTCGGGAGAAGATTTCAAACTGGAGTATGCCAAATCAGAAAAACAAATGGCTGACTTTCTTATCAAAGCTATTGTCAGCACACAACTTAGAGATAATTTGTTCAAGTTGGATGTTCTCAATATCTTTCACCCAACTTGAAGCGGAGTGTTAAAGATTACTGGAATCGGGTCCTATAGTGGACACTTTATGATCTGTTTTATATTTTATATCTAATTTATAGTACTTAATCAGTAATAGGGGTAAATTAGTCATTCAAGTTAGATTGTAATTATAAATAAGAAATGAAGGTTATACTTAGAGATTAAGAACGAAGTGGAAAGAGGTAGCCAAGAGGAGGCGTTGTCTTCTAACTTGGGCAGATTGGATGGGATGTCTCGAATCTACTGAATATTGTAAGTTCCTTCATATTTTGCTATTAATTACTATTTTTTATCACAAAGGACATAGAAATTAAAATTGGCACACATTTCATCCCCAAAAAGAAAGTTTTAAATACCTATGGTCAATTTTCAAAGTGATGGAAGAATTGATAAAGATGTTACACATAAAATTAATGCTAGTTGGTTAAAATGGAGAGGAGCATGAGCATCAGGTATTCTTTATGATAAGAAGATACCATTAAAGTTAAAAGGTAAATATTATAGAGCAGCAATTAAACCTGCTAATTTATACGGTTTTGAGTGTTGGGGAGTTAATCATAATATGTACAAAAGATGTCTATGACAGAAATGGAGATGTTGAGACGGATGAGTGGTCATACAAGAAAAGACCACATACATAATGAGGTTATTAGAAACAAATTAGGAGTGACACCAATAGAGGATAAAATAAGAGAATATCATTTAATATGGTTTGGACCAGTGTTACGTATCGTATCGTGGGCCACCACAATACGATACGGGAGCCCGTATCGTGAATGCGGACATATCGCACTGTATAATGCGATACGGGTTGTATCGCACGGGACCCTTATAAAGGGTCCCAGGCCGACCGAAACCCATGATTTTTCGCGGGTTTCCTCTCCTCTTGGGTTCCTCAAGCTCCCTAAGCGCCAGTTTTCGCCTCCTTAGAGTTCAAAGCTCCAAAATCATGCATTACAGTAACCGTGCAAGCCTCCAAACTCGGATTTTGGTATATTTTTAATGTTTTTTCTATTTTTTTTCCTTTATATTTGTTGTTTTTTGTGTTATTTCGGGGGTTTTTTTTTAATGACAAAATATGAAGTTATTAAGTGTGTGTATACGATTTTTATTGCATTCATGAAGTGGGAGACACTCGATTTGAGTGTTATTTGAAGATTGGGGGATTTACGAAATGCTTTTATTTTCAGGTTTTTGTTTGAATTAAAGTACTCTGTTGATATGGCAGGAAGGGGTGGTAGATACTCCCATTATCGGTCTGATGATCCGGCATGGCAGTGGGGTATACCAGTTGAGGGTTCCAGGTTAAAAATTAGATGCTTATTTTGTGAAAAAGTGGTTAGTGGTGGAATTTCAAGGTTGAAACACCACCTAGCAGGAACCAGGAAAGAAGTTGCTCCATGCACAGGTAGAGTTAAAAGTGTGCCAGAAGGTATTAAATGGCAATGCTTGCAGATGATTGAGAGCATACAGGAAAGGAGACAACAAAAGGATGAATTCCCGATGTGTGAAGAAGCTGATGATGCTACTGCCACTGGAGTTTGATTCACTGATAGTTTAACTTCAGATGCTAGAACAGATATTGGTAGTAGCAGTTCGCGAGCACCTAGCAGGAGAAAGAGGGTTGCAGCTGAAGACTTTGGAGGTGGCAGAAGAAGTTCAGGAAGGAGTAGAGGAAGAGCTTCTTCTTCTAGCATACATTCGTTCTTTCCTCCTTCCACTACACCTGGTGCTCAGCCAGGAATTCATGCTGCTATGGCTTTAGAACAACTGCACGATCAAGCAAACCTTGCAGTGGGCAGATGGTTTTATGATGCATGCATTCCATTTCATGCAGCAAACAGTTTTCATTTTCAAGCAATGGCAGATGCAATTGCTAACATTGGTCCAGGATACAGGATGCCCTCTTATCAGAAGTTGAGAGGGAAGATATTAGATCAGACCGTGATTGAAGTGCAGCAATACTGTTCGACTTTGAGACAATCGTGGAAGGAAATAGAATGCACTATCATGGCAGATGGATGGACCAATAGGCGAGGAAAGACATTGCTAAACTTTCTTGTATATTGTCCTAAAAGACTCATGTTTTTGAGATCTCTAGAGATGTCAGAGGAGAGGCACACTGCAGAGATCCTACGACAAGAATTTGATAAGGTTATACAGGAGATTAGGCTAGAAAATGCAGTCCAATTGATTACAGATAATGCAGCTAACTATAAAGCAGCTGGAAAGGAGTTAGCTGATATTTATGGGACTTCCTACTGGACACCATGTGCAGCCCATTGTTTAGATCTCATCCTCAAGGACATTGGTGAGATGGATGAAATAAAGGCAGCAACTAAGTGTTGCCAAGATATTACAAAATTTATTTATAACCATGCATTTGTTTTGTCTATGATAAAGAGATATACAGAAGGTGCAGATCTTCTTCGCACAGCTGTAACTCGGTTCGCAACAAACTTCTTATATGTATAGAGTATTATGAGACACAAGCAAGCTTTGAAGAGAATGTTCTCCTCAGATATGTGGCAACAATTTGCCTCAAAACAGAAGAAATAGAAAGTTGAATGAGATTGCACAAACAATTTTTAGAAGTTCATTTTGGACTGCATGTGTCATATGATTGAAAATTACTTGTCATTTAGTGAAAGTTTTGAGAGTAGCTGATAGCAAGGAGAAACCATCTATGGGCTACCTTTGTGAAGCCATGTACAGGGCAAAAGAAGTCATCAGAAATAATTTTAATAGAAAAAAGAGAGATTATGTCCCCGTGTGGAAAATAATTGATAGTAGATGGAATAAACAATTGCATCAACCTATTCATGCAGCAGCATATTATCTAAACCCATTATTCAGGTACTCAGGAAACTTCAAAAGGGACGGTGAGGTTAATCGATGAATCATTGATTGTATTAACATATTAGTCCCTGATGAGAATATAGCAGATGCGATACATCGAGAGATGGAGATATATGATAATGTTCTTCACTTGATTGTTTTGCCTGTTGCAATTCGCAACCGCACTACGATGCGTCCAGGTAAATTATTTATTTTCATATTTAAGTTGCATCTTACATTATTGTGGATTATTATGTCTCTAACGTTTGTATTTTTTTACAGATGTTTGGTGGAACAGGTTTAGAAGTGATTGTCCAAACCTTAGAGATTTTGCAGTCAGAGTCTTAAGACAAACCTGTAGTGCAACAGGTTGTGAAAGAAATTGGAGTGTTTTTAAACACATCCATACAAAAAAGCGCAACAGGTTGGAACACAAAAGGCTTAATGATTTGGTTTATATTCGTTGTAACATGCGCCTTCGTGAAAGGTAATGTTGTATTACTTTCAAATTTTCAATTCAATATTATTTAACTTCAGTTTTTAATTGTTAATATTAGTTACTAATTATTTATCTTTCTTTGTGTCATAGGCAATTAAAAAAAGTAAATAGAGAAGAAAGTCGTTCGATCCAATACAACAACTAAGCCTTTTCCCATACTAGACGGGGTCGGCTACATGGATTCTTTGTTTCCACACATCCCTATCGCGTGCCATGTTAGCAGTTAACTCCCAATAAGCTAGGTCATTTTTTATTGTTTCTTTCAACACTTTTGTGGTCGTCCTCTACCTCTTTTAATACTTTCTAAATTTAGTTTTTCTAACCTTATTAGAGGTTCTTCTTTTGAACTTCTTTCTATATGTCCAAACCATCTTAAACGATGTTCTCTCATTTTATCCTCTATTGGTGCCATTCCTAATTTGTTTCTAATAACCTCATTATGTATATGGTCTTTTCTTGTATGACCACTCATCCATCTCAACATCTTCATTTCTGTCACAAACATCTTTTGTATTAACTGTCCAACACTCACAACCATAAAACATGACAGGCCTAATTGCTGCTCTATAATATTTACCTTTTAATTTTAATGGTATCTTCTTATCACAAAGAATACCTGATGCTCCTCTCCATTTTAACCAACCAGCATTAATTCTATGTGTAACATCTCCATCAATTCTTCCATCACTCTGAAAAATTGACCCTAGGTATTTAAAACTTTCCTTTTGGGGAATGCAATGTGTGCCAATTTTAATTTCTATGTCCTCTGAAGTCTCACATACTGATGGAATTTCTTTGTGACAAATGATCAAACTTACATTCCATATATTTTGTCTTTGTTCTACTAAGTCGGAGGCCTTTGCTTTCTAATGTTTCTCTCCATAGTTCCAATTTTCTATTAACTTTTCCTTAGACTCCTCCACTAATACAATGTCATCTGCAAATAACATACACCAAGGTACTTCATCTTGAATATGTTTTGTTAACTCATCCATCACCATTATAAATAAGTATGGACTTAAAGTTGATCCTTGATGTAACCCAATATTAACTTCGAAGAAGTCTGTCGTTCCTTCATGAGTGCTCACACATGTTTTTGCACCATCATACATGTCTCTTATAAGGTTAATATATGTCAATGGGATACCTCTTTTTTCCAAAGTTCTCCAAAGAACCTCCCTCGGTACCCTATCATAAGCTTTTTCTAGATTAATAAATATCATGTGAAGGTCTTTCTTTTTTGCTCTAAAATGTTCCATAAGACGTCTCAAAAGGTGAATCGCTTCAATAGTAGATCTACGTGACATAAATCCAAATTGGTTCTCTGTTGTACTTGATACTTGTCTTAACCTATGTTCGATAATTCTTTCCCATAATTTCATAGTATGACTCATTAACTTGACACCTCGATAATTAGCACAATTTTGAATGTCTCCCTTGTTCTTATATACGGGTATCAGTGTACTTGCTCTAAATTCCTCGGGCATCTTTTGGTTTTTCCATATTTCATTAAATAGTCTTGTGAGCCAAGTGATTCCTATTTCTCCTAGTATTTTCCAAACTTTTATAGGAATATTATCTGGTCCTACCGATTTACCACTCTTCATATGTTTAAGAGCCTCTTTGACTTCATTCTTTTGAATACGTCGGTAGAAATTGTGGTTTATACACTTTTCTGACTTGGCTAAATCTCCTAAACTAATACTAGCATCTTTATTTTCATTAAAAAGATTATAAAAATAATTTTTCCATCTATTTCTTATATCATCATTTGCCACTAGAATTTTTTCATCCTCGTCTTTTATACATCTAACATAATTAAGATCTTTAGTTTTCTTATCTCTAGCCCTAGCTATCCTAAAAATATCTCTTTCACCCTCTTTTGAGTTGAGTTTTTTATATAAGTCATCCTAAATCTTAGCTTTTGCTTCACTAACGGCCTTTTTTGCTTCCTTCTTTGCTTTCTTATAAGCTTCTAAAGTTTCACTAGTTTTCTTAGCATAATGTAATTTGTAACATGCTCTCTTTGCCTTGATTTTATTTTGTACTACTTCACTCCACCACCAAGCTTCTTTTTGTGCCGGTACACCTCCCTTAGATACCCCTAACACATCTTTCGCCACTTTCCTAATATGTATAGCCATATTGTTTCACATATCAGAGGGTGTGCCAACATAATTCCAAACATCTCCTTGAAGGACTTTCTGTTTAAATATATCTTCTTTCTCGCTTTTGAGGTTCCACAATTTAGTCCGAATAGCTCGATGCACTCTTTTCTTCTTTGTCCATTTTTTTATTTGCAAATCCATAACTAAAAGTCGATGTTGGGTGGTTAAGCTTTCTCCTGGAATTACCTTACAATCTTTACAACATGCTCTATCTTTTTTTCTACAAATAAAGTAATCAATTTGTGTTTGTGATAAGCCACTCTTATAAGTAATTAAATGTTCATCTCATTTTTTGAAGTTTGTATTGACTATAAAGAGATCAAATGACATAGCAAAATTTAAAATCTCCCTACCTTCCTCGTTTATATCCCCAAAACCAAAGTTTCCATGAATCCCTTGATATCCTAATGCCTCTTTACCGACATGTCCATTTAAATCTCCTCCTAAACAAATCATCTCTCTTTGTGGAATCTTTTGAAACACCTTATCTAACTCTTCCCAAAAAACTATCTTTATACTATCTTCTAGTCCTACTTGGGGTGCATAAGCACAAACTATATTCAAAACCTCTGCTCCTAACACTAATTTCAACGTCATGATTCGATCACCATATCGTTGTATGTCTACTACACTCTCCTTTAAATCTTTATTTATGATAATACCAACTCCGTTTCGGGCCTTTTCTTTACCTGAGTACCATAATTTAAAACCTATATCCTCTATCTCCTTTGCTTTTTTCTCCAACCCATATTGTCTCTTGTAAACATAGAATATGAATCTTTCTCCGAATCATAGTATCTACCACCTCCATTAGCTTACCCGATAATGTTCCGATATTCTAAGAACCAATACGAATCTTATTATCTAGGACTAGCTTCCTTACCCCCCGCATCCGTCCATAATCAAAATGCGGAGACCCTCTCTGAAAATTTTTCACTACATTCGGGCGGCAATGTAGCGGGACTAACTTCTTTACCCACACCCGTCCATGATGTGGAAACCCTCTCTGCAATTGATTCACTACATTCGGGCGAAAATGTAGTGGCCCTTGCTTACTTCTTACTGCATTTGGGTTCTGTAGCACGTCGCTAGACGGGGACGCCCCAAAGCAATGCTCATAATTTTTGTAATCCATGCTATAAAAATCTGACGAAGTTTTACGCTGGCTGTCGGAAGCCTAACACAACCCTCCTCCTTTATCCGGGCTTGGGCAGTTCGATTCAATAAGTTTGGATAATTTTGATATATTAGAAGATTGGGTTATGGAAGACACTGAAGAAAATGCCCTCCTAACAGAAGAAGACGTTGCCTGGATTAATTTGGAAGGAGCGCAACAACATTATGGAGATGAAGAATTTGATTTTGAAGAAGAAGGTGTGGGCGTGGCTGATGATGATGAGGATCTGCAACAAGGAGAAGATGAAGATTATTTAGTTGATGATCCTGATTACAATTTGTAAAATGTAACATTATATGTAACTGTAGTGTACTGTAAAGTGTAAACTATGTCTGTATTTTATTTTTTGGATTCAAAATATATAAATTTGGATGCAATTGTTCAATGTTGAATGCTCAATCTGTACTAAACTTACATTATATGAATTTAAAGCAATTATCAGATTTTTCCTAATTTTTTCCTGATTTGTTTTTATTTTTTTTGAATTTTTACTAATTTTTATTGATTTTTAATTATATTTTTCATTATTTTAATATTAAAGTACGATACGATACGATACGATACGCCCGTATCTTCCCGGTTAGTACCCCATCTCAACATCACCTCTTCTCCACTCCCCTCCATTCCTAGCCATACATCCACCACTTTCCCTTAGCCTAGCTAACACCCCATACACCCGGCCAACATTTCTACCACTTGCCCCTCTTCCCTTAGCTAGAGGCCTTACCTCTCTCTAAGACCTACCCCAAGCCTTGGTGACAGCACCTAGCTAACACCCTAACCTTCCCCAACTCACTCCATAATCCCCCTTTATTATGCCTTATACCCGACCTTCTCCCATTCGGCCAACACCAACATATCATTATCCGGCCAGTCCCCCTCTCTCTCAGCCAGCCGCGCCTTACACCCACCTTACCCCCTACCTACTTGTCGTGCCTGCCCCCTCGGCCAGCGCCAGGGCGCCACCCTGCCAGCACCCCCCACTTGCCGCAGCCATCCAAGGAGCTCCCTCTTGCAGCCCAAGGCAACTCACTAGGCCAAAGCCAAGCAAGTCACACCCGGACCAGCTATACGTAAGTGCCTAACTCGGTCCTTGTTGAACTTGCTTATGCTTAATTAAATTTGATACGGAGTTGTAATAATGGAGTGTTGTCTCTCCCCGCTTGTAATAATGTGGTTTGGCACACCCACACACACGTGCACTTGAGCCTATTCCGCTCTTAGCTGCACACGATTTTAACACACACATGGGGCCTAATCAGCCCTTAAGATATAGCTATACTTATGTATATTTAAGTTGCGTCTTTCAATTTTCACACTCACACACATTGAGCTTTCGCTCTTATTCCCAAGACCCTAGTAAGGGCCTATTCCAATTTCGTTTTGGGGTGTTTTCATTTATGTCGTGTGCGTAGTATTTCAATTCTACACTCACACATTGAGCTTTCGCTCTTACTCCCAAGACCTTAGTCAAGGCCTATTGCAATTATATTTGGGTTTCATTACATGTCGTGTGCGTAGTATTTCAATTCTACACTCACACACATTGAGCATTTGCTCTTACTCCCAAGACCTTAGTAAGGCCTATTGCAATTATATTTGGGTTTTTATTACAAGCCGTGTGAGTTGTCTTTCAATATACACACAACACCCACGCACACGTTGGCGACCTTCGGGCCCATATATATTATAAGTATTTCCCTTCGCTATGTCTTTAAGATTTGGGTTTTAAGGTTCAGCAGTGTGCGTAGTCTTTACATATATACACGACACACACTTGCATAATTGAGCCTTTCCGCTCTTAAAATATAGCCATATTTCCCCTTTTGCAATTTCCCTTTTGCAAATTTACATTAAGTCATTTCCCTTCCGCATTGTCTTTCAATTTGGGTTTTCCCTTTGGAGTTGCGTGAGTTTGCATTGCATATACGCCATACCACGAGTTAGGACGCATATTGCATCAAAGCAAGCCCCACACTCCCGCTCAAAAATCGCCCAACTTAGGTCACTTGCGCACACACCTAGTTGGCCCGAAAAGAGATAAAAAGAAAGACATAGGCACATGCAAATCCCACGTGTAATAAAATCTGAAATCATACATCCAAAGCCCAAACACTTAGGCTATTTTTCAAAGAGGTTTACATCTTAAAAGACTTTGCCAAGCGTACAGACTGACCCTTGCGCGTCTGTGCAAGAAGGTCTGCGACGAAAAGAGCTCACTTGCTCACAGTCGCCCCGATAGAAGTCAGATTTCAAAACGTTTCTTCGCTAGCTTAAGCAAGCTAGCTGGCACGCCCTTTTGCTAAAATACGACTTAGACACACGAAAAGATTTGCTTCAGGCCTAAGAACCAAAGCTGAGGATTTTCAGTGTCTACAATCCCCTCCTTAAGAAACTATATGTATCCATGAATGTCACCTTCACAGAATCTACTCCATATTATTCTTCTCAGTGGGAGCCAATTACACCTCAGCATGATTCTACGTATGTTCTTCCAGTAATTCCTAGTGAGGCAAAAGATAATGCAGATGATTATGGAGAAAAGGCAAATGAATCAAAGGACACTTTAATGTATAAGAGAGGATCGAGAAAGATTACTTACCCCCAAGAAAAACCAGTTCGACATCAAATTACCAAAGATATTTTCCCTGACTCAGATCCTCAATTACAAGTGGAAGAACACTTGGAAATTCCTATTGCTATTCGCAAAGGTAAACGTACTTATGCACAGTATCCTATTTCTGATTATGTCTCATATGCTAATACTTCTGAGAAACACAAAATTCCTACGAAATTTAAAGAATCAAGTGCCCTTTATGGAAAGTTACAATTGAAGAGGAACTGAATGCTCTTGTTAAAAATAATACATAGACCATCACAAAACTACCTCCTAACATGAATATTGTAGGATGCAAGTGGGAATTCACTATTAAATATAAGGCAGATGGAACCATTGAAAGATATAAAGCAAGATTAGTTGCTAAAGGGTATAGTCAGTCATATGGTATTGACTACATGGAAAACATTCGAATCTGTGGCTAAACTTACTTCCATACGAATACTTCTTAGTATGACAGCGAACTTGAGATGGGATCTATGGCAGCTAGATGTGAAAAATGCTTTCTTACAAGAAGATTTAAATGAAGAAGTCTACATGGAACTACCTCCAGAAATGAGTATCAAAACATCTGATATAGAGCGTGCAAACTAAATAAAGCTATTTATGGGTTGAAACAGTCTCCAAGAGCTTGGTTTTAAAAATTCAGTAAGGCAGTATCCAATCTGGGCTACCACAGAAGTCTCAATGATCATACAATTTTCTTTAAGAAAGGTACAAAATTATCTATTCTTGTTGTCTATGTTGATGACATCATTGTTACAGGAGATGATCTTGAAGAAATATCCAGATTAAAAGTGAATCTCCATAGATTATTTGATCTCAAAGATTTGGGCAGACTCCACTATTTCTTGGGCATAGAGGTGTTGTATTTCACCCAAAGTATCTTCCTAACTCAGAGAAAATATATAATGGATCTCCTTGAAGAAACACATATGCTGGAATGTAAACTAAGTGACGCTCCTATGGAAGTAAATCAGAAATTGTACATTGGTGATAGTGAAGAGTTTAGAGACATTCACAAATATCAAACGTTGGTCGGCAAGCTTATATACTTGACAATTACTCGTCCAGACATTACTTTATATCAACATCTAGCATGAGTCTACTTTATTCTAAATCCTCCAATCTTCTTGTTGAACTTTATTCTGATGCAGACTGGGTTGGATCTCAAGATAACCGCAAATCAACTACAGGTTATGTTACATTACTTGGTGAGAATATTATATCGTGCAAAACCAAAAACCAGACAGTTGTTGCTAGATCTACAGCTGAAATAGAATACAGAGTGATTGCTCAAGCCATGTGTGAGGGAAAATGAGTATCTTCATTAATAAGTGAACTTGGATTTAAGTCAGCCTATTCCATTATATTGTGATAGCAGTGCAGCAATTCAGATGGCTTCCAATCCTTTATATCATAAAAGAACCAAACATATAGAAATTGACTGTCACTTCATCAGAGAGAAGATATCTAACCCAGAATTGAAGTTGGAATATATTCAATTAGCAAAACAGAGGACTGATTTCTTGACTAAAGCTACTACCAACAGACAACTCAATTAAACATTATCCAAGTTGGGCGTTCTCAATATCTTTCACTCAACTTAAGAGGGAGTGTTATGTTCATTTAGTAATACTTAAGAATAACGAAGGGTAGTTTAGTTAATCAAGTTAGACAGCTTATAAATAGGTAGATTAGGGTTAAACCTAAAAAATAAGAAGAAGAGGTTGTATGGCTGCCTGAGAGGGCATTTTCAGTGTTTTGGGGCAGATTGGAGGCGGGGCGAGGCAGATTGGAGGCATTCCTCCAATCTGCCAAAATCTGTAAGTTTTCCTTATTTCAATTAATGATATTATTGTTAATAAGGAAGACAGTCCTACCAAGTCCTAATGCTACTCTCAGCCAAGATATCTCCCTGAATCAATTCCAATATCTACTGAGGTAAATCCGTTGATTTCTAGTATTTTAGATGATCTACCTATTACTCTTCGTAAGGAAAAACATAAAGCAACAAAATATCCTATTCATAAAATGGTTTCTTGTACTAATTATCCAAAAGAATATCAATTATTTATGATAAATACAAACAATTCTTATATTCCAAAGACATTTGAAGAGGCCAAACAATTTGCAGAATAGAGGGCAGATATAAGTGAAGAACTTAGAGCTCCAAAAAAAAATCAAACATGATAACTTACATATTTAGCACCAGAGAAGAAGATTGTGGGCTGGAAATGGGTGTATACCATAAAGTATTGAGCAGATAAAAATATATAGAGATACCATGCCAAGTTGGTAGCTAAAGGTTACAGTCAATCTTATGGTATTGACTATACAGAAACCTTTACACCAGTTGTAAAATTAAATATAATCAGAATCCCCTTAAGTGTGGCGGTTAATCAGAGATGGGATTTATGGCAGGTGAATGTGAAGAATGAATTTCTCTAAGGACATCTTACAGAGGACATCTTTATGGACTTACCACATGGTTATGACTTAAAGACAGCACTACATAAGGTATGCAAACTGAAGAAATCTATCTATAGTTTAAAACAATTGCCTAGAGCTTGGCTTGAAAAGTTTAGTGATGGAATACTTGGCTTAGGCTTTAAACACAGTACTAGTGATCACACTTTATTCATTAGACAAGGAGAGAAAATTATTATCTTAGTTGTGTATGTTCATGATTTCATTATTACTGATGATGATGTGAAATGAATTATGTTATTAAAAAGGGAGTTGCATGTGCTATTTAACTTGAAAGACAAGGGAAAACTTCACTATTTTCTAGGAATTGAAATTGTTCGAAGTAATGGTTGTGTGTTCTTGAGTCAACGTAAATATATCCTAAATCTGTTAAAAAAATAAAGATGAAAGATTGTTGTTTGCGTATAGTCCCAATTGAGGTTCAAAGGGGGGTTTTAGGAAATTCTGAAGACCTATTTGGAGATGTGGATAGATAGACTAGTTGGAAAACTAATATACCTTACAGTCACGAGACCAAATATAAGCTTTGAAGTAAGCTATGTTAGTAGATGGATGCACTCATCATCTAGACACCACATGAATATGGTTTTTCAGATCATCAAATACCTAAAATCATCTATAACTCACGGTTTACTTTATACTTCAAATTCATCTCTAAGCATTGAGATTTATTCAGATGTTGATTTGACTGGTTAAGTAGATGCTAGAAGATCTAATTCTGAGTATATTATACACCTAGGAGGCAATGTTGTCTCATGGAAGAGTAAGAAATAATTATCAAGTGTTGAATATTGGACAATTGCTCTTGGTATGTGTGAGGGATTATGGATTTTATCAGTTTTGAACGAAATTGGTCTTAGGAGAAACCTTCCAATTAATTTTTTCATTGATAGCAAGGTAACACTTTAAATAACCTCTAATTATGTCTTCTAGGAGAGGACAAAACATATTAAGGTTGATTGTCATTTTATTAGAAAGAAGGTTTCCCAAGGAATTTTCAACATCATTCATGTTCGTTCTAAAAATCAATTAACAGACATACTTATAAAGTAGATAGCTACAAATGGATTAAAGAAGGTTCTCTCTAAGTTGGGTGTTTGAAGCATTCGAGACCCAACTTAAGGGGGCGTGAAGATTCATGTGCTTTAAATTTTTGTCTTAATCTCTATAATAGGGTCATTCGGCTCCTATCGAATTAGGATATGATCCAATGAGAGTTGACTATCATTAGTAGAACAAATCATGGGTATTTTTGTCTTTAAACTTGTATTATAAATACCCTAAGTGTAATAGTGTAGGGTTAAGTGAAGAAATAAGAGAGAGAGAGAGAGGCGTAGAGTCCTGGAACATGCCAGCCCTCATCTTCATGCAAAATCCTCTTGTTTTGTGTTGATTCTTGTTCCTTAATATTTAGGTTTACTCGCAACACTCCATTTCATTCCCTTTGTCCTACCCAAAAGCAATTTCATATACCCTTGAGAGTATTTGGGAGTACTTGCTTTGTTCATACATATATACCAACTTAAGAGATAAATTGGATGCCAGGACAGCTAAGTATATTTTTCTGAGATATTCACCTACTCAAAAGGGTTATGAATGTTATAATCTAGTGAAGAAAAGGAGTTATGTCACAATGGACGTGACATTTCATGAGATCCCTTTGTATAGTACAAATAGTAATAGTTTACCAAATACATCATCTATATTGTTCTTGCCCATCTTACCTACAAAAGACTATAAATCGAATGGAGATTAAGGACATGAAATGGTACACAAAGAACCAACTACAGACAAAGTCTTGAAGACATACTCAAGGGAAATCATGCAAGTTATCACGTCCGATCCTAATGCTACTCTTGATCAAAATCTTCCTCTTGATTCAGGTTCATCAGCCTCTGAGGTAAACACTATAATTTCTCCTTTTGATATTTGTAATGATTTGCCCATTGCACTAAGAAAGGGAAAACATGGAACTGCTTAATATCCTATTAGTCAATTTGTGTCTTACACTGATATTCCAAAAGAATACTAAATGTTTGTGATAAATGCAGAAATTGTCTCTATTCTAAAGCACTTTGAAGAAGCCAAGCATGTCCCAAAATGGAGAGAAGTAATGAAAGATGAAATTACAACACTAGAAAAGAATTATACCTGGGCACTCATAGATCTCTCACTGGGCCGAAAAACAGTGAATTGTAAATGGATCTACATTATTAAATTCAAAGCAGATAGATCTATTGATAGATACAAAACATGATTAGTGGCCAAAGGGTACAGTAAATCATATGGTATTGACTACCCAGAGACTTTTGCACCTTTAGCCAAGATGAATATCATCAGAGTACTTCTCAGTGTAGAGGTCAACAACAGGTGGGAATTATAACAATTAGATGTAAAGAATGTTTTCCTCCAAGGAGATCTATTAGAAGAAATCTATATGGATCTACCACCTGGCTATAACAAAGTGGGATCACATAAGGTGTGCAAACTAAAGAAATCATTATATGGACTAAAACAATCACCAAGAGCTTGGTTTGAAAAATTCAGTAAAGGGGTACTCGTGTCTTGGATTCAAAAGAAGTATTAATGATCATACTCCCTTCATAAAATGTGGTGATAAGACCATCCTATTAGCAGCGTATGTTGATGATATTATCATTACAAGAGATGATCTAGAGGGTATCAACTCTCTTAAGAAAAGGCTACACAATTTATTTGACTTAAAAGGATTTAGGCCATTTACATTACTTTCTTGGCATTGAAATGGTCTGACGAAATGAAAGAATGTTTGCATGTCAGACAGTTTATTGGAAGAGACTAATATGTTGGATTGTCGGACATGTACTCTTTTCATTTAATCAAATAGAAGGGCAAATGATAAAGATGAGGAGTTATATGAGGATAATGGTAGATATCAAAGACTGGTTGGTAAGTTAATATACCTCACCATTACGAGACCTGATATTAGTTTTGAAGTGAATTATGTTAGTAGGTGGATGCATGCTCCAACAAGACAGCACATAAATATTGTGTTCCAAATAATCTCGTATCTTAAATCCATAATTACTCATGAAATCTTGTATTCTCCTAACCAATCACTAGACATTGAAGTATTTTCAGATGTTGATTTAGAAGGATCAATTGAGGACAAAAAATCTACATCGGGCTACTTTGTGTGTTTATCTCTTGGAAGAGTAAGAAACAATCAGTAATTGCAAGGTCAAGTGCATAAAATGAATATCGAGCTATTGCACTTGGTATGTGCAAGGGTCTATGGGTTTCATCCCTCATGGAAGCATAAATGGATTCAGCTCCTATTGGACCCACTTGTGTCCTGATCTAATAGGAGTTGTTAGGAAGTAAATCTTTAGTATAGGGGCATTTTAGTATTCCTTGTTTTTTTATTATATTGTAAGTAACCCTAAGGGGCTACAGTGAATTTTAAGTGGAGAGAACATATAAGAGGAGGAAGTCAATGGTGACGCTAACCCCATCTCTTCTTCCTTTTCGCTGTAAATTTATGTTCGTTAATGAAGATTTGTGTGAGAAATCAACAAACCTTACCCGAGTTTGACCATGCTCGGTTTAATCCACTTGACCCTAAGTAAGTCACTCAACCTGGACAAAGTTATGTTTGATCCACTCAACCTTGACCCAAGTAAAGTTGATTCAACTACGTTAGTCTAATCTAAGTTTGTCCCTTTTGCTCCTAATTTAACTTAACTCCACTTGAGCCTAGTCGAGCTATGTGAGCATCACACTAAACGTTGCTGCTTCATGTCGAGGTCATACCAGTGTCTATCCATGGCCCAGCTGGATCCAGTGTGGCGGGACATTTGGTTACAAAGAGGGGCGAGGGCTCTGGTGTAACCCACGCACCTTTATGGGTTATGAGCCTTTGGAAAGACTTCAATCAAAAGGAAGCGAATTCCACTAGGTGGCAATGCCAAGCACTAAAATAAAAAGAAGGGGGCCTAATAGTCATTTTGGATTCCCGCCTAACCCTTAAAATAAGCCATTTAAAAGGCCATTAACCCACCCGCTAATGTTATGTCATGCTCATGCCCCTTGCCATAGAGCTATGATTAAACACAACTTCCCAGAACTTTATCAGACAAACTTTGTGCACCTAAAAATGACATAGAACTTTTCGTTCAAAGAGATGCTTCATGCATACGCTTGGACGTGAACATGCATGCCCACTTCAGGTTGAATGATTGTTAATCATAGCAGGCACTTGTCAAAAGAAAAGAAAGAATACCTCTTGAATAGCATTTCGAATCTCGCGAAGACCACCAACATCTTCCCATCCCACCCGACCACCTTCTGCACCAGATTTAGTAATACCACGCATAGCTACAGGAACAAAACCATCCATTGCATGCAGAAAATCATCGATAACTAGGACAGGCTTTTCTTGCTTTTCAGGAGCCGCATGAGACACAGTACGTCCAACAGCAGCATGGACAGCCCTATCAACCAAAATTTCCTGCAAATCAAATAAATTATGCTTAGATATTGACACATACATAAAAGCAACCTAAGCACCATCTTCAATATTCAGTCTCAAATGCATGTACAAGGCAAGCAAAATGGTCAAGTAATTATGAAAAACAAGCAAAAGGCAAATTGAAGTTGCTGCAAAAATTAACCATCAGAACTTCCTAACTCAATGGACACAATGATTAGCTTAAATATTTTATTGTTGGAAAATGTCAAAGAAAATAATAAGTTGAAGCATGTGAACTAAAAACAGAACGAAGCCTGATTCTCCAAACATGCACAAATAAATGTGATAAGCATTCCCAGGTCATGAGATCCTGTCTAATCTTAGAAGTCCTATTGGTTTAAGCTGATACCACCTATATTGAACTATTAAAATTATATGAATTGAAAATTAAAGCATACCATACGGTTCAAGCTAGACACAAATAGAACAAAGTTTCAACTATTATTTTAGTGGATGGCTCATACAGGCAGAAAGGATTTACTGGGTTGTGTGCCTATCAGATTTTGGCCTAAGGAGACCTGGTTCAATCAAATAGGGAATGAACATACATAATAAAGTGAAATCAACAGTGAATTTGAGAAACCACTTCTTATGGTAACTCTCGCTATGCAACAACTTATGTGATCCAATAGATCAATTCACATTTGATGAACTTACCTATGATTCTAGTAGGTTACCTTATGTACTAATGCCTAGTCCTAATATCATACCATTACATGATTTATTCTGCAAAAGTTTTTGAAAGTTAACTGCAAAGCCTTTGTGTTTTCTAAACAGCATGCGAGCGTGCAGTCAATAATCATAACAAATTCTAATATAACCACAAATGGATACTTTACCAAGTCATATGCATCATATCCATCACATCGTGATGCAATCTCAAAAGGTGTATCTTCTGAGCATAACAAAGCACGTTTGTGGAGTTCATGCTTCAACATAGCCCCACGCTCCTCAGGAGCTGGTGCAGGCAACTGTACATGGAAGTCAAACCTACCTGTAAAGAAGGGTGAGATATTAACGTGTTATTTTATCAAATCCAGACCTCATATGTACTTAATATAGAGAAACTATATAGTTTCATACCAGTTGCAAGTTACCAACCTGAACTACTCAAACACCCAGGCAGAGAATCAAGGGATCGAGTAGTAGCCATAAAAGCAACAGGTCCGATTAAGCAACAACTCTTTCTCTTGTCCTACAGATGTCAACACCAAACGATAAACTTTAAACCATAAGAATTCATAGCTAAATGTCAAAATAAGAGCAGTTGAAATGAAGAGAATAATCTGAATAACCGGACACAATAACAATCAGGGGAATGATAATCACCGTACCCTGCTCTCATCCATAATGTCAGCAAGAAATTCAGCAAGAGAGTTGACAGAGTTAGAAGATGGAGACACCTCAGACTCCGAAGATGTAAGGACACTGTCAAGGTCATCAAATATGACAAGTGAAGGTGAATGACGAAGGGCTTCAGATATGCAGTTAGCAAGCCGCTGTCTGACTGTTTGAAGCTTCTCCACGGCAAGTTTTGAGCAACTTATAAAAACACTGTAGGCAACAGCATCTTTATCAGGGAACCGTCAAAGATAATCAGATCTTCGAGTCCATGAATGCAACAAATGCATAACCCAAGCCGATAAAGGTTTAAATCTATAGCTTCAGACAATTAGCTTGCATACCTATGTGCTAAGATATCTTCATGGCCTTCAAAATGTTTGGCGACCGCAGAAGCCAATGATGTTTTTCCAGATCCCTGCAAATAGAAAATGATTCCCAACTGACATGTTCCGTAGAAATAATTTTATTGGTTACTCCTATCGTAAAACCATATAACAAATATATTTGATGTTTGCAATAGGTGCGAGTTTGTGAAAAAATATTGAGAAAAAGAAAACTTCTTGTCTCCCTTTTGAATGTCAGAAACCGAAGGGGCAGAAAGCTAATTATGGAGAAACATAAAGGCAGCAAATTTATCAGCCAGACACGCAAGCTTGAAACTGGAGAGAAGTATTGACAAGGAAACAGTTACAAGTAAAATGAACAGCATAGTTAAGCCAAAACGAAGAATATTTCTACTGATGCAACAGTAATACAGACAAAAGGAGCTCTTAAAACAGTATCAATGCAAAGAAAAGATCAGCACTTCACAAGAATACACGTATAACATCGGCAACTCACTGGAGGCCCATAAACAAGCACATGACCGGGGAATGGTAAATTGTATGCGGTAAACAACTTCCCAAGGTGTGCTGACAATATCGCTGTTATTCCTGGAAAGAAATGACAAGAAAAAAATTGACTTGACAGTGCCAAGCAAAATAACTACACCTAAGATCTCGTTCTCATAGGATTGAAACAGAAAAACTTACTATTTAAAGCCTCAGATGCAGCTTCCTCCATCCACTGCAAAGATGATAATGGTACATGAAAGGTTGGATTTGATCTTCTTACCTCAACATGATCAAAAGAAATAGGTTTACCCAGGCTCAGTTTGCCTTGAAGCTGCTCTAAACCTGCATAGCAAATTTCACCTTTGTCTGTAGACACAGAAATTTCGCAAGTGCTCTTCTGGTCACTGTATCCATTTCCAAAATCAGCTGTCAAAAGGAATAGAATTTCTACTTTCGAACCTTCGACCTTGTGACCCTTAACACCAGATCTTGAAGATTTGCGGTCACCTTGTCTATGGAGTTCAGAGAATTGGTCCATATCTAGCTGAAGATGAAAAAGAGTTTCCTTTCCCAATACAACAGAAGGCATACCACTTCCTCCAATCTCTGAGGCCCCTACATTCATTTGTTTGGCAACCCATAATAGAAAAAGTCCTTTGTTCAGTGGTTTAGAAGTATCCGTCTGATGTTCAGAACGTGTGAAAGGGTCAGCAGCAAGAAGTTCTTCATGGATTGACCAATCAACCAAATCATCACTAATGGTGAAGTCTCTCCTCCAATCATTTGTGCTATTAATGTTCTCCAATTGGCTATCAAACAAATCCAAACTATTCATTTCATGGGATTCCTCACTTTTAGAGAACCTAAACCAGAAAGGGGAAAGACTTAGCATAGGAATGCCTTCCACAGGACACTGGTTGTATTTCTTTACATAAACCCCTGCAGATATAAAGTGCAAGGTATTGTTGATCAGACATTACTAGAATGTCTAACAGAGTAATATGATTTAAAGTTGAAAGAATAGTGTGGAACAACACTTCGATAGCAAAGCAAATTTATCCTAAAATTTTCAGCAAATAGAAACAGGAAGTAAGCCTTAAACCAATTCAGCAGCAAAGTACTTGAATTCAATTTGAAAATTCAACAAGACAATGCCTTCAGCAATAATACTAGCAACAGCAGTATACTGACAGTAGTAACTGTAACAGCAATGATTTACACATGATAGATAGAGTAGAAGAGTTATGTCATCTTTAACAATCACATATGAATCTCGTAGGGACTACCTCGGTTTGTGAAAAATGGATGTCCTTAGTGTTACTGACAATCAGAATGACAGGAACCATGTTAAAGCTGAATTGTTTCATTGATAGGAATCTGCCACAGACACATTATAAGATTATTCCTTGATAGGAGCAGTCCCATAGAGGCACACGCTTCCCTCTCTCTTTTAATCTCACACACATTACAAACCCTATTATGATAATTACAAAATACTTAACTAAGGCTTATAACTTAAAAGACTAATATACCCTTACCCTACTACACATTTAACAAGTAAAGGAAATAAAGCCGATAAGACAGATATGGACTAATCTATAGGTCCAGACAAGATCCATATCCATCAATACTCCCTCTCAAGTTGGAAGATACTAATGACTCCCAACTTCTTAGTGTATGCACTAGTCCACTTTGATTTAGAGCTTTGGGGAGGATGTGAGCATATTGGTCAACAAATTTGACATAAACCAGGTGGAATGCCTTTTTTATCACTTTCTCTCTTATGAAGTGGCAATCAACCTCGATATGTTTTATCCTTTCATGATAAACTGGATTACTAGCAATCTATATAACAGCAGTATTGTCACAATAGAGAGTAATTACACCACCTATTTCCATTTCCAGCTCCTTCATGAAGGACTTTAACCATAGTCCCTCACATATTCCTTAAGTGATGGCTCTATATTCAGCTTATGCACTAGACCTAACAACTACGGCTTGTTTATTGCTCTTCCATGAAATAATATTACCCCCAATAAGTGTAATATACCTAGAGGTGGACTTTCTATCATCTAGAGATTCAGCCCAATCAGCATCTTAAAAAAACTCAATATTAAGATGGCCTTTATTTGTAAGTAGAATGCCATAACCAAGAGTATACTAGAAATATCATAATATATGAAAGACATCTATATGGGCTTTCTATGGAGCACCCACTCCATATACAATGTTTGCATGGTTAATAGTAAGATAGATCAACTTTCTCACAAACATTTGGTATCTGCCCACGTATTCATAAAGTTATTCATCACCAAGATGCATTTTTTTTGTTGGTTTCCTTTTGAATATCACTCATTTTGCATTATGTTATATGCTGGTATCCTTAAGTAAGTCCATAATATATTTCCTTTGGGTCAAGAAAACACCATTGTTGGAATACAAAGACTTCAATTCCCGAAAAATAGTGCAGTCGACCCGAATTGTTTAGATCTAAAAGCTTGTGGAGTTTTGTATTTAGACTGTTAACCTCTTCAACATCATCCCCTACGATAATAATATATACATAAAAAATCAAAATAAATATTTTCTTCCTATTTTTTATGAAGAAAGTATGGTCATTCACGCTTCTTTGGTATCCCAAGCTGATTACAACAACAACTAAGCCTTTTCTCATACTAGATGGGGTCGGCTATAAGGATTCTTTGTTTCTACAAGGCCCTATCATGTACCATGCTAGTAAACTCAATATAAACTAGATCATTCTTTATTGTTTTTTCTAACACTTTTGTAGTTATCCTCTTCCATTTTTGACATTTTCACAATCTACTTTTTTATATCTTCTTACGAGAGCATCCTTGGGTCGTCTTTCTATATGTCCAAACCATCTTAAACGATTTTTCTTCATTTTATCATCTACAAGTGCTACTCTCAATTTGTTTCTAATGACCTCATTATGTATACAGTCATTCTTTGTGTGACCGCTTATCCATCTCAACATCTTTATTTTCCAAGTCGATTACACCTTCACTAAATTTTTCGAGTCAAACTCTTGGAGATTGATTAAGACCATATATAGCTTTAATCAGTTTGCATACCTTACATGTTAGTCCCTTGTGATTAAATCTTGAAGGAAGATCCATATAAACTTCTTCATTGAGACTCCCTTATAGAAATGCATTTTTCACATCCAACTGCCACATATCTCATCATTTATGTGCAATTAGGCTTATAATAACTCTCATAGCTGTGAGCTTTGCAACTAGAACAAAAGTCTCACTATAATCAAATTCATATGACTGATTATATCCCTTGGCTACTAACTTTTCCTTGTAACGTTCAAGACTTCTATCAACTTTGAATTTAATTGTGTATACCCACTTATAATCCACTGCTTTTCTGCCTAAGGGCAAATCATCAATCGTCCAAGTATTATTCTTTTGTAGTGCAGCTAATTCACTTTGCATGGCCTCCTTCCATTGAGGGGATTGGTTAGCTTCCTCTATATTTCTAGGTATAGGATGTGGTTTAACATTCATAACAAACTTATGATAATTTCTTGAGGTATTTTGGTAAGAGACACAATGAGAAATAGCATAAAGAGTACAAAATCTCTTACCTCTTCGGATTGGAATGAGAAGGTAAGATTCGGGAACAATGGGAGATAACTCATCTAAATTTGAGAAGTCATTGGTCATGTTGACTTGAGCATGGGGCATCACCACTTTTCTTTCTCCATGAACATAAGTCTGAATATCCTTAAGAGCAGGAGCCATGACTACTATTTTCCATGATCAAATCCATGAGCTCTTCGAAGTATATGTGCATGATCTTTTGGTAAAATAAAAAACCCGATGCACACACAGAATCTTTGCAAAAGCTTTTCGAAAGACCTAGGCTGTATAAAGTGAAACTAAACCCTTAAAAATGTGTTTTTAGAGTGGAATCAGGAAAACTCTAAGGGTTCATTGTTAGCCAAAGGGGCGTAGAGGTCAACCCCTCTAAGTGTCGAGTCATCATAAACATGTCTCTACCATCCAGCTTGACCCAAATCCGAAGCCTCCAGGGTCAACTCCAAGCGATTAGGAGATTCATCTTCGCTCTTCATTACGACCTTCCTTTCTCCTCTATAATAAGTTTTTCATTCAACCCCTTCTTGCGGCATGTTTTTATGAATGTCCACCTCATTTGTTGGAACTTCACCTGAAGAAATGGCTATTGATTGATTGGTTGATCTTGTTCTCATAAAATGAAACTTCCTCATGAAATGTCACATCAATGATAACATAGCATCTTCTATTCTCTGTGTCATAACATTTCTATCCTTTTTGGGTAGAAGAATAACCGAGAAAAATACATTTAATTGCTTAGCGTCAAGTTTGTCTCTAGCATTTTTATATACATGTATAAAACAAGTAAAGTCGAAGATTTTTAAAGGAACATAAAATTGTTTTTTATTTGGACATAAAAGGTGAATAGAGAATTTACATTAAAAATAACACTAGGCATACAATTTATAAGATAGACAGCAATTAATCCATATTCTCCTCAAAAGAATTTTTGCACGTTATATCCAATCAACAATGTTCATACCACTTCTAAGATATGTCTATTCTTCTTTCAGAATCTCCATTCGAGTTACTCATATACTCTCCCCCATTATCACTACATATAGTTTTTATGGGCAGCTGAAACTGTGTATGAATAAATTCACAATACGATGAAAGAATATTTATAACTTCATCTCCAGACCGCATGAGATAAACCATAGTAAATATGGTACAGTCATCTATAAATGAAACAAAGTATTTATATCCATGTAAAGCAATAATAGTGCATGGTCCCCAAATATTTGAATGCACAATCTCAAAGGGTTTTAAAGATTGAGTTTCATTTATAGGAAAGGAGGCACGATGATGTTTTGCCTTTTGGCAAGTTTCACATCTCAAAATAAAATCATTATAGTTTTTAAATTTTGATAACAAAATTTTGATTCTAGAGAGTGGTAAATGTCACAATCGTTGGTGCCACAAAGTAAGATCTGCTTTCTTTTTTTCTGTAATAAGAGTCAACCCATCTCGAGTGATGTCAGTCTCCTCGTAGAAGTACAATTCTCTCTTCATGCTACCCTAACCGCAAATCCTCCTCGTCTTTAGTTCCTGAAAGACACAATAAGTAGCATCAAAGATCACTGAACAATATAAATCTCTAGTAAATTCATGTATAGAAAGAAAGTAAATTGATTGAGAGGGTAGGAACATGTAGGACATTATGTAGAACTCCCAAAGATATAACTATACTCCCTTTCCCAATAATAGGAGTGTTAGATCTATCAGCCATCTTGATTCCAATATTTTTTTGAATTGGGTAGTAGTCCTGAAAAAATAATCTGGTTCCCACTATATGATCTATGGCACCTGAAACAATAACCCAAACTGTGAAATTAGACACATAATGGTTACCAATCGTCATAAAAGAGAATGGATATGTCATGGTAGCATGGGGATCTGTGGTGGAAGATGTGGAGGCCTTTTGAGATTCTGAAGTCGAGACTCTAACTCATCTATCCTCTTATGCATTTCAGTCGTTGAGTTTTGACCACCCTCTGTTGTAATCTTCTCATGTTGGTCACTAAAGAGAGCTCTGGTTGGCTGATTTTGATTATATGTTGGTCAACCAATCAACTGTCATCAGGTTTCACATGTATGCCTTGTTCTTCCATAATGGGTATATGAAAGTTTATCTTTATCGTCTGATGACTGCTGAATTCTTTCTCTTCCTCTTTCATATCCTTCTCTACCTCTAAATCAAGAGGTACAATTTTTATTCTTTCCTACGAAAGCTGTAGTTTCAGAATTGTTGATCTTTCCTTCTTTTTCCAAACGCTTTTTGTCTTCTTCCATTAATAGTAGTGTATAAATTGTAACCAGTGAATGAAGTTCTTCCTTACTCAAGAAATTATTCTTTACAGCTTCATAATCAAGTGAGATACCCCATAGTAAGTTGAAGACTTTCCTTTGTTCAAATACTTCATGTATTTCCTTCATGACATTTTGACATTTGGTCTTGGAATAAATTGATAACTCTTCCCACAATCCACGAAGTTCAGCATAATATTCACTGACCGATCGGCTGCCTTGTCTACATTTCCTAACTCTTTTAATGATTTCATACTTCTTGGCTATATTTTTTCGTTTTACATATCCATCTTTTATTGCAACCAGATTTAATGGATTGTCTCTAGAAACATGAAAGTACAACCGATAAAAGGAATCATGGATTGTATTAACCACGCACTTACCATAGCATTTTCTCTATGCCATCTAGAGTATGTTGGATCAGTAAGGTTTGGTAGTGAAATCTCTCCTATAAGATATTTCTATCCTCCTCTTGCCAATACCGCAAGTTCAATAGATCGTACCCACTGTAGATAGTTTTTTTCATCCAATTTGATGATTGTAATTTAAAATATTTTACTCTTGTCAATGCTAGACATTTCTGCACTTTCCAACATTTTCTTATTTTCAGCCATGATCGTGCCTCCTCTCAAGTTTTCCTTTACTTTTCTTTTTCGAATCTTTGTCGGGCCTAATGTAGAATAACTTCCATATGTTTTCTTGATTGTTTCTTGGGTATACTTCAATCCTTAGGGCATAAACAGTGATGTTGACTAATCATAAAGCCCTACTCCCATGGATTAGGCTTTGATATTACGTAGAAACACTTACACACAAAGCAAATAATGAAAAACAATAAATTATGTCATGAAAAATCAAATTACAAAGGGTTGAGGGTCAGCGCCACATCCTTGGTAGCCGCCCCCACACTCTCTCTCTTCTCTTTCACATTTTTTATTAGGGTGTAGGGTTTTTTCTTTATAATGGTTTCTAACTTGAATTCCTAATATGCCCCTATTATACCATGGAGCTCCTATTGGATCAGATATGGATCCAATAGGAGCAGAGATTTGTTCCGTCCCTTTCCTTCAACAATTCCAATTGATTTATGTCAAATATGCCGACCAATGTCTTGATATTCTTACCAAAGTTGTAAATCGAGGTGGCCTAGTAGATTGGGACTCATTAGTATCTTCCAACTTGAGGGGGAGTGGAAAGATATGGTGATGAGGAATACATGTGTCCAGATTTGTCCCTATATTTGCTATATTTGTTTTTAGTTAATATTTTTAAGTATGTATTAGTGTAAGGATATATTAGTCTTTCAAGTTATAAAACCTTATAAGTCATGTAAATAGATTAGAAACCCCAAGGGGGTCAAGGAATAAAGTGGCAGCTGCTCCTTAAGTCGTCTTCTTCAATGGGATGCCTTTGTATGCGTTTGAATCTTCCTCTTCTAACAAAGAAATATTAATCTCAATAGATGTATTATCCCAACTTGAGGGAGAGCATTGAGTGGATCGATATGGTGCTATATATAAATATTCATTAGGATATAAAGGACATTATCATCCTCTTCTTTTGTAATATCTTTAAAAGGGGCTTCTGATACCCTAATCGACGAAATTGAATAATTCTATCTTCGTATGTGGGTCATCTAAAGCTACAATTTCTCCAACAGATCTCACATGTTCAAATTTTTTTCTAGGTCCCCCTTTGGAAGAGAAATTCTTCATCTTGCCACCTTAGAGATTGTTTCGTCGACATTACTATAATACCCGCTTTAAGTCAATTCCATATTTTGACAAACTCTCTAGGGACATGGTATTCTCAATCACTCTTATCACATCATTTTACGTTGGTCAAGAAGTCTTTAATAGGAATCTATGCACCAAGCCACCTTGCACAAGAGCAGTACCTTTGCCATGCAATTGAATTGTACCTTTGTCACTCTTGTCCTGAAAGTGATTGGGGCTATGAGGAGGAAAGATTTTAAACTGATTAGACTATTGGGGTTGGGGCCTAAGAGATCATTTCCTAAGTTTTTCTTTGAGACTTAAGAAGGTTCTTCATGGAATGGTTGGGCAGAGGGAAGCAAACTTTAGATGCAGCGCTAATTGCCAATGAGGTGGTGAATTTGAGTAATGGATGAGGGATGCGGTGCCATAAGCTTGATATGAAGAAGGCTTACGACCATGGATAAAGTTTCCACATCTATTAGGCCAGATGGGATTCTGGGAGGAGTGGAAAAACGGATCCCTAGTTTTATTGCTTCCACCAAATTCTTGGCAATGATTAGTGTCTTCCTCAAGCCTTAGCTCAACAAGGGGGTTGAAGCAACGGGATCTTTTGTCCCTGTTGCTTTTTGTTTTGTTGATGGATTTGTTAAGCAAAATGCTGATGGCGGCGAAGAGGAGAGGATTATTGGAAGTTCTGGAGGTTGACGATGACAGAGGAAAGAGTATTTGGCTATCCCATTTATTGATCGCAAATGACTCAATCGTGTTTTATGGTCCAGATGAGCTGAACATGCTTCAGCTCTAATGCATCAGTTTTTAATTTGAAGCATTTTGGGGCTAAGAGTGAATTGGTGGGTGGAGGTTGGCAAACAAATTTAGGTTCTAAACTAGGCTCCTCTTTTATTAAGCATTTGGGTTTGCCCCTTGGTGCTCACTCCAGGGAAGTTGTTTGGGACAAGGTTGGTGATAAATTTGAGAGGAAATTGGCAGTGTTAAAGCAACATCTTTTGTCCAGGGTGGTGTTGGTGCAGGGATAGGCCAGGAGATTAGATTCCGATTGCCTTTGGACTTGGTTGTGAAAGGGAGACTGTCGTGGGAGACCCATTTGGTGATGGGCAAGACTGGAGTGTCATGCAACGTTCCATTTGGTCATAATGCTGAGGATTAGGAAGCTGATCAATCCAAGTCTTTTTCTGCAGTTTATACAACGGGTGAGTGCCAAAGGTAGGGATATAATGAGATGAGCAGAGATTCAAATAGGTGCTTTAAAGTGTAGAGGTATTATCACGAAAGTGGTAAGGGGGATGAAACGGTCAACAATAAGGTGAAATCTTGGAAGCTTTCTTCGGAATCCAGAATTCCACCTAGAGCCGCTTTTTTCTACCCAGGAGATGTGCTTGAGGGAGAGACTCCTGTATTTTCACAATCTTCAATTCAAAGGTGTGATCTCAGTGAACTTATGTCCCATGTGTAAGACAGTAAGAGACACGTAGAAACTGCGAATCATTTGTTGTTCTGGGAGTGGCTACTCACTGTTAGAGGGGGGCTTTTACAGTTCTCAGGGTGCAATAGGTGATCAGATTCAGTAGGAATGTACATGAAGAGCTTCAGGCATAGCGGTACTTTTGTAAATACAGTAGAAGAAAGTACCTCTTTTGAATTTTGGTTAGTTTGGAGGGAAAAGAATAGAAGTCTTTGAGGGGAAGAGGCCTTTATGGAGAATTGGTTCAATATCATCCTTTTTGTACAAGGGTTCTCATATGAGGAATGTTTTGGGACCTGGTTGAGTATGAAAATTCTTATAGACTTTACTCTTAATGTATCAGGTGTGACCCCTTTTGCATTGCGAGAAATATAATCTTATTTATCAAGAAAAGAATCATGATAATCTTTACAGTGTGCCACTTTTGGAAAACACGAAATTCAATACCAAATTGAAAGAAGATCATTGACTAAACAGAACATTCTTAGAATGCTAATACTCTATGTTTGATAATAAAACCTGAAGTAGCCAAACATCAAAGGGAAACATATGCATTTACTCATAAATGTTGGAACCAAAATTGAAGCATTAACATGTAAAATTACCAACTCTGCATGATGAACTATTGATCGTCTAGAATAATGAGAACCTTATATAACTGCAAGCTCTTGAAAGAAACGAAAACAATCTTTTCACTTTACATACACGTAGCACTAATTTATGTACAAAAAAGTTTAAAATGTTGCAGTTGGCATCTTCCTAGTTAGAATAAATCATGTCAAGGAAACAGGGCATAAGTGAGCATATCAAAGTACTTACAGGAATGTAGTGGAGTTCCCAAATAAAATTGAAGTGACCAAGGAAGCATGATGTGCCCTTTTGCTACTGAGTCAGAATGAAGAAGGCGGACAACCAGATGTCTAGAGGTTTTCTTTGTAGTAGTTGAAGAACCATGATTAGTGTCTTTATTATAAGTACTCTTCTTTCCTGAAGCATTCTCTTGACTCTGCAGGCTCCCATCCCTTGATACTCTAGACATTAAAATTACTAATTGTGCACCAGAGAATTCTAAACTCCTAGCAGTTTCTGGATGAATGAAAACAAGGGAAGTTGGAAGCACGCCCAACTTGACACCATTAATCTCATCTTGTTCAATCATATTCTTATGTAGATCTTGCACGCGCAAGAGCGCCCTACTTAGAAGATGCTCTTTCAAGGAAGACCGTGTCATAGAATCTCTTTCTGAAGAGGCGGTCTTGTTGCGCACCTTGGGAGCCACTACCACTTCAGTTCCTGGAACAAGTTGCACTACAAAATGCACCAAAGATCCAAAAGTTAGATGGTCTCCATTAGAGAAAAAAACTAACTTTGACAGGATAATGAGGTTATCCTTAAGAATTAACACAAGGCATTCCAACTCATACAATGAACAAGATATGAGAATATATAAAAGGAATAGCACATCACCGCAACTTATGAACTAGAAGTTCAACATCCATTTATCCAAAAACATTTAATCTTATATTTTATCACTGCAAAGCAAGAAGCATGTTGTCAAACAACACAATGCAGCCATCAAAATAGCATGCATCTGTACTGTTCTTTATGCATACAGAGTGTCTCGAGTAGAATGCAATAAGTTGCATCATGATGCAGCATTAGAAACCTAACATAATACATCAATAAAAACAGCTTGACAAGCACAAGATAGACATCTCACACATGCTATATACAGTATATCAGGGTGTTGAATTACTTTCAAGCAATTCGAGAATCTAGTATTCACAACAGTTAGACCATACTGACTTTAGGTAATTGATTCTAATAGGGAAGTTATATCACCTCAGGCTCCGACCACCCAGACCTTCATTTTCCTTTTGAATTAACTTCTAGTACTTTCTCCCTCAAAGAATTTAAGATCAGTGTTGTCCGCGATACGTATCGTATCGTGGGCCACCATCGTATCGTGGGCCACCACGATACGATACGGGGCACCGTATCGCACGATACGCCCTGGGACCCTTATAAAGGGTCCCGACCCGAGAGAAACCTACAATTTTTTGCGGGTTTCCTCTCTCCTTTTGGATTCCTCAAGCTCCCTAAGAGTCGGTTTTCGCCTCTTTGGTGTTCAAAGCTCTAAAATTGTGCCCTACGGTGTCCGTCCAAGCCTCCAAACTCGGATTTAGGCATATTTTTAATATTTTTTCCATTTTTTTCCTTTATATTTATTGTTTTTTGTGTTATTTCGGGGTTTTTTTAATGACAAAATATGAAGTTATTAAGTGTGTGTATACGATTTTTATTGCATTCATGAAGTGGGAGACACTCGATTTGAGTGTTATTTGAAGATTGGGGGATTTACGAAATGCTTTTATTTTCAGGTTTTTGTTTGAATTAAAGTACTCCGTTGATATGGCAGGAAGGGGTGGTAGATACTCCCATTATCGGTCTGATGATCCGGCATGGCAGTGGGGTATACCAGTTGAGGGTTCCAGGTTAAAAATTAGATGCTTATTTTGTGAAAAAGTGGTTAGTGGTGGAATTTCAAGGTTGAAACACCACCTAGCAGGAACCAGGAAAGAAGTTGCTCCATGCACAGGTAGAGTTAAAAGTGTGCCAGAAGGTATTAAATGGCAATGCTTGCAGATGATTGAGAGCATACAGGAAAGGAGACAACAAAAGGATGAATTCCCGATGTGTGAAGAAGCTGATGATGCTACTGCCACTGGAGTTGGATTCACTGATAGTTTAACTTCAGATGCTAGAACAGATATTGGTAGTAGCAGTTCGCGAGCACCTAGCAGGAGAAAGAGGGTTGCAACTGAAGACTTTGGAGGTGGCAGAAGAAGTTCAGGAAGGAGTAGAGGAAGAGCTTCTTCTTCTAGCATACATTCGTTCTTTCCTCCTTCCACTACACCTGGTGCTCAGCCAGGAATTCGTGCTGCTATGGCTTTAGAACAACTGCACGATCAAGCAAACCTTGCAGTGGGCAGATGGTTTTATGATGCATGCATTCCATTTCATGCAGCAAACAGTTTTCATTTTCAAGCAATGGCAGATGCAATTGCTAACATTGGTCCAGGATACAGGATGCCCTCTTATCAGAAGTTGAGAGGGAAGATATTAGATCAGACCGTGATTGAAGTGCAGCAATACTGTTCGACTTTGAGACAATCGTGGAAGGAAATAGAATGCACTATCATGGCAGATGGATGGACCAATAGGCGAGGAAAGACATTGCTAAACTTTCTTGTATATTGACTCATGTTTTTGAGATCTCTAGATATGTCAGAGGAGAGGCACACTGCAGAGATCCTACGAGAGGAATTTGATAAGGTTATACAGGAGGTTGGGCTAGAAAATGTAGTCCAATTGATTACAGATAATGCAGCTAACTATAAAGCAGCTGGAAAGGAGTTAGCTGATATTTATGGGACTTCCTACTGGACACCATGTGCAGCCCATTGTTTAGATCTCATCCTCGAGGATATTGGTGAGATGGATGAAATAAAGGCAGCAACTGAGTGTTGCCAAGATATTACAAAATTCATTTACAACCATGCATTTGTTTTGTGTATGATGAGGAGATACACAGAAGGTGCAGAGCTTCTTCGCACAACTGCAACTCGGTTCGCAACAAACTTCTTATCTGTATAGAGTATTGTGAGACAGAAGCAAACTTTAAAGAGAATGTTCTCCTCAAATGAGTGGCAACAATTTGCAGAGTTGCCACAAAACAGAAGGAACAGAAAGTTAAATGAGATTGTAGAAACGGTTTTTAGAAGTTCATTTTGGAATGCATGTATCAGATTATTGAAAATTACTTGTCCTTTAGTGAAAGTTTTGAGATTGGCTGACAGCGAGAAGAAACCATCTATGGGCTACCTTTATGAAGCCATGGACAGGGCAAGAGAAGCAATCAGAAATAACTTTAATAGAAAAAAAAGAGATTATATGCCCGTGTGGAAAATAATTGACAGTAGATGGAATAAACAATTGCATCAGCCTGTTCATGCAGCAGCCTACTATCTAAACCCATCATTGAGGTACTCATCAACCTTCAAAAGGGATGGTGCGGTTAATCGAGGAATCATTGAATGCATCGACAGATTAGTCCCTAATGAGAGCATAGTAGATGCGATACATCGAGAGATGGAGATATATGATAATGCTCTTCACTTGATGGGTTTGTCTGTTGCAATTCGCAACCGCTCTACGATGCGTCTAGGTACATTGTTTATTTTCATATTTAAGTTGTATCTTACATTACTGTGGATTATTATGTCTCTAATGTTTATATTTTTTTTACAGATGTTTGGTGGAACAGGTTTGGAAGTGATTGTCCAAACCTTAGAGATTTTGCAGTTAGAGTCTTAAGCCAAACCTGTAGTGCAACAGGTTGTGAAAGAAATTGCAGTATTTTTTAACACATCCATACAAAAAAGCGCAACAGGTTGGAACACAAAAGGCTTAATGATTTGGTTTATATTCGTTGTAACATGCGCCTTCGTGAAAGGTAATGTTGTAGTACTTTCAAATTTTCAATTCGATATTATTTAACTTTAGTTTTTAATTGTTAATATTACTTACTAATTGTTTATCTCTGTGTCGTAGGCAATTAAAAAAAGTAAATAGAGAAGAAAGTCAGTTCAATCCAATAAGTTTGGATAATTTTGATATATTAGAAGATTGGGTTATGGAAGACATTGAAGAAAATGCCCTCCTAACAGAAGAAGACATTGCCTGGATTAATTTGGAAGGAGCGCAACAACATTATGGAGATGAAGAATTTGATTTTGAAGAAGAAGGTGTGGGCGTGGCTGATGATGATGAGGATCTGCAACAAGGAGAAGATGAAGATTATTTAGTTGATGATCCTGATTACAATTTGTAAAATGTAACATTTGTAAATGTAGTGTACTGTATTGTAAAGTGTAAACTATGTCTGTATTTTATTTTTTGGATTCAAAATATGTAAATTTGGATACAATTATTCAATGTTGAATGCTCAATCTGTACTAAACTTACATTATATGAATTTAAAGCAATTATCTGATTTTTTCTGATTTTTTCCTGATTTTTTTCTGATTTGTTTTATTTTTTACTATTTTTTATTCATTTTTAATTAATTTTTGCATTATTTTAATATTAAAGTACGATACGATACGATACGATACGCCCGTATCGTGGAGCCCAGCGATACACGATACGATACGCGTCAGACAACACTGTTTAAGATTGCAGAAGAGTTCCGGCCAAATCTTGAATCAAGCTAAGAAGCATTTTAGGCATATGTATGACATGAGAATCTTCCCTAGAAATGTCAGCTTCAGACGCCAAGTGCATTACTTTCCCATGAAGAGATGCACCTTCTCTTACTATTTTGTGGATTCCTTCCCTATACAAGGCATTACTGAGTTTAGCGCCAAAGGCTTCCAGTTTTTAGCTTAAAGAATGTGATAATTAACAAGAGAAGGAACTGATATAGCCCCATTACAGTGATGCAGAAATTAGAGTGCAAACTTCCTGGAGCTTAAAAGCCTGTGCTCCAGATCTAATTCAGGTATTGCATTTCCATGAAGAAATGCACTCTCTTCCTATGTTGTGGACTCTTACACCCGTAAAAAGCATTGCTGATTTCAATGCAAAAGGGATCCAGTTTTTAGTTTTAATATGGCCTGACACTCTCAACCATGAAAAGGGAAAAACAAGCAAACAAAGGGACTGATACAACTCCAATAAAGAGATGCAGGAATTAGGTGGAAGACTCAGATGCCTGAGATCAGAAACCTATGCTCCAGATCTAAATTCAACTACTAAAAGATGTTTGAGGGATATATCATCCGCCAAGAAAACAACCTTTTCCTTTTGCCCCTTCCCCCTTCCAATTTTGTAGTTTTCATAATTCAAAATTCTTTCAATACTCAAAAGCAGAAAGAAGTTCTTGCGCTATGAAAACTATTACATGCTTGAGCAGAGTAGAGATCTTATCAGCAATCTATATGCTGATGGAAACAAGAAAACAAACATCCATTTTAATGAACGTTCAGGAAGAACAATGAAAATTGAGAAGTCTGGTCAAGATAATTACATGCCATATATGCTAGCATCGGACTATATAGAGAAAAAAAATTGGTTATGGCCAAGATCAGATATTATGGAGGAAATCATGAAGAGAAAGAGAGAGAGAGAGAGGAAATGCAGCAAAGAAAATTAAGGAAGGACAAAAAAAGATGAAAAGGAAGAAATCTAGGATGAGAAAGGAATGCCTTTTTAAGTGGCTCAAATATGAAGCCCGATAGGATGTCCTTTTGGATCATCACTTTTCTGATACTAAACTGCAGTTGGACTTAAACAAGACAAATAAGGATACAGGAAAGATAAGGGGAAGTACGACATTTTGAAGGAATAGAAGGCATTAAACCTGCTCTCTTGATTTCCATTTTCTAGAGTTCTGATAGGATTGGATATAACAAATATCCTTACAACAATAGCAATCTATAAAACTGCCCAACTACTGAGCACCATAAAACTGCATAACCATATATTCAAAATTTCCAAGTATGTGTTGTTCCAACATCGCCTCAACAGCACAGAAGTATCTTTATTAATTGCATAATACCTATACCATTAGGAATGCTGTCAACTATAAATCATGTACATTTGTCATTGGGTTGGATACATAAAAACAAGTAAAGAAAGGTTCTGCAATTTTGGCATTTGATCAATGTAAATCAATGCCGTGCTGTCATAAGTTACAAGTGTTAGTGCACCACCATACTTATTCTTTTCACCTCATGGGGAAAAATAATGGCTTCTCTGTTGTTTCAGACTTTTTATATTCAGGATATGGGTTACTATTGTAATATGGCCATTAGAAGCGCTGCTGACTGCGAATCACGTGCAGTTTTCACTTGGATTTTTCTGATACATGAGAACAAGTACTTTTTGTATTTTGGGCATTTCCTAGATGCAAATCTAGCAGCTAAGTTATGCTGGTGTCACAACACCATAGATATATTACTCCTTCATGTGTACTTGCATTTAACGGTTCACATTTTTCACTGTTTAGCCTCACTTGTAAAATCAGCCTTTTTCTTGTAGCTTTTCTTACTTTTTAAGTTCATGCTATGCATTTGCAATTTTGCACGCTTGCAGAATGGTGTAATGCGCCACTCCTCATCCAGAATTCCTTTGCTACTTAATTCCATGTAAAGTATATGTTTACCGTCTTAGCATCTTATCATACTTCCTTTTGGTTTTACAAGCATTGCCTTTTGATTTCCGAAAGGACTAACTAGTCACATCCACACACGAAATTGGTATTGTAGGGTCCAAGGACTATATGCTGACCAGGGCTTTGCCAATACAATTACACAAGGAACTTCATGAAGAAAGGACATTTGAGCATCAAGTAGACTGGATTTGGTTCGCATGGAAAACGATTCACCATTGGAACATATATACATATACCTATATAATACAACCCAAGGATATAGAATCTAATAATCTGATAATTACACTTCGTTTACTGCTAAAAGAGCAAGATGATGCAACAGAATCAAACTCACCTACCGATCGCTTAGGTAAAGCTGAAGTTACTACGAAGAGAACAAATGTGTGAGCGTGCAACCACAATGGAAATTTCAAGCCTTCGTAAGCGACGCCAAGCTGCAGTCAGAATTTTCCATAAACTAACCTTGACAAAAAGAAATAACTTCAAACGAACGATGAGACATGGAACTACGGTCATTTATCATATCATTGACTCACATAAGAATAACTGCGGAAAGAAATTTTCGTATGGGAAAATACAAATAATTAAGCTGGGATTTTTCATAATAAAAAGTGGGAAATTTCAGCTTGCCTGTTTCAGTATCGTCTCCTCGGCGAACTCATAATTTAGTTCGAGTACCTCCCAATCATCCCCACCAACAGGCTCTATCGTCACCATCTCAGCCCGAGGCAGAGTAGCCATTGCCCGTATCTGCACTTTACCACGGTCTGGCAGACCAATGGACTCTGCCAATTGCTGCGCCACCTGAACCAACAATCACATTAAAGGAACCAAGAAATAAATCAAGTCAGATGTCGGAACTTTTCGTTTTAATAAAGGAGAAAAGGCGCCCAAATGGAAATTACAATTAGTTCAGTGGAATGTCGATTATAAGAGACTGAATGAAGTTGGTGTAGCGTGCGGAGAAACAAATTGATAGCCGAATATAATTAGAAGCAGATGCTACTGCTATTACGAAGAAGTACTAAAAGAGGAATTGCCTCAATGGCTGCTGAGTTGGAAGCAGAGCCGGACCAAGCAAGGTGCCACCGATGGCTGTGGTTGGTACTAATATCGAGAGGACGTAGCTCGAGGCCGACAACGGGAGGGAGGAAACCAGAGTGGGTGGATTCGAGGGTTTGAATTAGAGAAAGGGGAAGAGAGACGAAGCACGTCTCCAGTCCTCCCACCCACCTCACCTCCACCTCCATATCTCTCTCTCTCTGTGTGTGTCTGCCTGTTGACCCTCGAAGTTATTTGGACGGAGATAGTACTCCTCGGTTTTACTATTCATACACCCGTTTTTTAATAAACATACGTCCCTTATCCGATTTTGTAGAAATAACCTTGGCATTTGATTCTCTCTTCTTCACTTTCATTTTCTCCACCCTCGAAATCTTCAACCATGTTCTTCACGATTTTCCATTAAAAATTCTTCTTTACGATTTCGTTGTATCCATTACAATTTTATTATATGCATTGCAATTTCAGAAAATCAACATCATCATTCTTTAAAATCAATATTTATTTTATTTTTTATTATGCTTTTATTCTTTATTGAAGGATGGTGCTCGGATCTATATTAAAGGATTGTGCTTGCATTCATTGTTAATCATCCATAATTTTCTAATTTAAAATCAAAATTGGTAAGTATAAATTCATTTTAAAAAGTTTTTTATTGTTTTTCATTCCACCAACGAATGTTGAAGTCAATTAGAAAGAGACATGCCTCGGGCATAGTGCCATGTGGTTAACACCCCAACATATTTGTGCCTGGCCCTTTGAGCCCACTTGCATGAAGTGTGTTTCTATCTCTTTGAACGAAACTTAGGTGTATTACTTTGCATGTGCTAGTGCATCTTAAGCGTGACCCGTTGCTTTGCTGAACACACTTAAGTTGTATCTCTTACTATATTTTTTTATGTTATATATCTTTTAGAGGTGGATAAGTAGAAAATCGTATTGCTACGACATCATCAAGAAGGCAAAATTCTTCAAGTTAGCATGTGGACCGTATAATAAGCAACCATGGCGACAACATGAAAAGGAGTATGTGGATCGTTCAACGATGCGAACATAGCTTCAGATAGATTATATCGTAGCTTATTTTGGATACCATGATAAAGTGAGACTTTCATAACTTCACCCCGATGAGTGCCCCATAGTGTGTGACAATGATGTTGCTTTCCTGATTTTGAAATTGTTTCCTAACTTTGTATATCACATTGAATATATGATTTATATTAGTCTTAAAATATGTAGGGATGGTTGAAATTGGTAATATGTCACACGAGATATAATGCTTTGGTTGAGTGGTCATTGCTATGAGAAATAGTAGAATCAAGCAGTTGGCAAGATATTGTGCAACCTTCTAGGTTATCTAAGTAAGGAGGATTGTTGTTCCAAACTTCGATCAACCATTGCTCACTACTTTTATTGAGAGTTGGTAACCTGATACTAACGGCTTTATATATTATAGGGTTAGATGATATCACTCTCCATGATATCCATGAGATTTTAGTTCTTTCGATGGACAATCATCTTATAGCCTTCACATATGCAATAGAAGTGATAGACAAGATAGATATTATGATAGGGGTACATGCTGAGTGAAGGGAGATTATACCTAAACAACAGTCATTGTTATTTTTGTTGTATCATATAGGATATAGAATGTACTAAGATAAGTCAAGGGATAGGTTCCCGATTTCTACCATTCAATTATTGGCTTATGTGTTATTGAGGGTCGGTGAGTATATTTGGAATGCAAGTACATTGGTTAACTTATATAGACAATAAAGAAAGGTTTTTCGTAAAGAAGCACACTAGCTTATTGGTCATAGTATTTTATTGCAATTATACGTTTTTGTATTATGTTCGATTTAGTTTAGTAATAAATCGATGTCAGCCTACTTATTTGTTTTAGTGATAAAATAATATTTTGTATATATTACACGTATAGATTTATGAGTATTTTTTAGTTTTAGAGTTAGCCACCACTTGGGGTGGGTTGAAGCGCAACCTCATGCGACTAGGTGGATGAGTAGTATCACACATAGGGATCATCTTTCTTATCATCATGTTGCATATTGTGAGCAGTTGGATGCGATATTGGCTCACGAGGTATATGTTTAGCAATAGATATTTGATTGTTATTTATGTTACATAATGAATGTTACTATAACATTTGTATCATTTGATATATCTTTTTTTCCCGTATCATTTGATACCCTTATTGTTAGAGTAAATGCATGAACAATTCCTATCACTTGTTTCTGTTCCATGGATACATTCAATGTTTGGATATTGTGGAGATGTATATGTGAGACCGAGTTGCTCATCAATTTGGTTATTATCATTAAATCTCGATTAAACCATTAAGACCCATTGTAGTACATAAGTCAGTAAAACCACTTGCCTATAAGATGAGTACCATATGCAAGACTTGCTCATCAATTTGGTTATTATTATTAAATCTCAATTAAACCATTAAGACCCATTGTAGTACATAAGTCAGTAAAACTACTTGCCTATAAGGTGAGTACCATCTGCAAGATGTACAATTGGCATTAACATAATTGAGACTGCCTTAGACTACAACACCTTGGTGTGTAAGCATCATACCTGCATGAATGTGATGCTTCATATATGTGTTGGTATGTTATACATACATATATATTTTTATTAAGAGATTATGTGCGTCGATATGAATATCTTCATCCTACATCGGACAATCACCCTTCAATGTCATGAAGGACAAATCAACTATGTATTAATCTTTTAGTTGTTCTTTATTTTATGATTTATATGTTGCAAGCATTCATCCAACCATTACGTTGTGATATGACAAACATTCTTGATGATTATTGCGAGAGAATATAAAAATAATGACTAACTATGCCTGATCATGATGAAAAATAGATATACTTATTTCATATTGTGCATGTAACTATGTGTATTATATATTATACACGAATAATTGCATTCACTTTTTCTCCTCCCTTATTATATATATTATATTAACATCGAACGATCGTAGTACGCCCTTCATCACATGTGAAGAAATTTAAGTAGAATCATTGTACAATTAAGAAATAAACAAATTTATAGAATTATTGTCCAATTTAGTATGTTAGTGATCAATATATACAATAAAAATATGCAACTCAATACATAAGTTGCTAATCATCATTGTGCACATTGTATACATTATCATCTCGCCCAACTGTCGTAGTTTAAGATAATATATAATACCCGTATGGAATAAAAAAACAGAGTCAACAACAATATCATGTCTATTAAGATGAAAATATAGGCAACATGGACAATCCATCTACCATATCTATCTACAAAAAACATAAACAAAGTAAATAATCAAATTGAAGACAACAAGTGAATACAAACAAGGTAACCATTGTATATGAAGATCCATTACATGTCACTGCATTGTTTTTCAATAATTAAAGGAACATTGTCGATTCAATCGTGAAAAGTTATACTAATGTAACATTCACACTATGATTATAGCTAAACCATTGTGAGGCATGAATAACCAATGCTTGAAAGGACACTAACTATCCTCCTAATATGATATACATCAGAGAACATTGCTGATACCTCCCTCCTCTATAAAGATTATATAATATATCTCGATAATGTGTGACCTCCCTAAAATACAATCTACGAGCTTCAGGCCATCATGCTTCATCCTCTTCTCAAAGCTCTCCAATGATATAATATATATAGTTATCATATTTAAGAACATTCACCCATCTATCAACATATATGATTATACTAATAGGTGGAGCGATGAAATCCTATGCAACATTAGATATAGCATGAAAACTATCTGAAGAAGAAATACCACATCTAGGAGATATTCCATGCACTCGGCCACACACCATCTTAGTAGATCTTTTAGAAGGATTGTCTTTAGGATGCCAAAGTGGTGGCTCCTCTAGAGTAGTGTGATGAGGATTCAAATGTTTGTCTAACAAGTCAACCAACATAATCTGTTTTCTATATTAGTATAAGTCAATAGTTGGTAGACAATGTTATGCATTTTAGTTATCTTTCTTTGGTTCTCATATTAATACTCAAATATAGAATGACTTTCTACCTCCATTTCATGCTTATTCCAAAATGTATCAATTGAAGAAAGTTGGAGAACCTCATTACTCTTGAAAAAATGCTAATCTCGTACGTGAGCACATGATAATCCATGCAACTCCTATAGTGTATGTAAACAAAATGTTTGGTCTTATATGAACTCAAAACTTTGTTTGCAAAAAATGTATGGTGAGCGTAACAACAAGTTTACTTAAACATGAAAAGGTTTGAGTATGATTTTGACTTGTTAGAAGAATCTGAAAAAGTAAGTTTTTACCGATGTAGGCCTTTTTGAACTGGCACTCAAGTATCAACCTTAGGAGGAGTTATGTTGAAGTCCAAAATTTTCTCAAAACTACGTCGATTTGAATTAGCCATTTCTAAAACATTATCCGGTAAGCAAATGAGGTGGTAGATACTATGATTCAGAGAAAGCTTCATATTCTGTGCTTACAAGAGACAAAATGGGTTGGAGAAAAAGCAAAGGAGATAGAGGATAAAGGTTTTAAATTATGGTACTTAGGTAAAGAAAAGGCTTGAAACGGAGTTGGTATTATCATAAGTAAAGATTTAAAGGACAGTGTAGTAGACATACAACGATATGGTGACCGAATCATGACATTGAAATTAGTGTTAGAAGCAGAGGTTTTGAATATCGTTTGTGCTTATGCACCCTAAGTAGGACTAGAACATAGTATAAAGACAACTTTTTGGGAAGAGTTAGATAAGGTGATTCAAAAGATTCCACAAAGGGAGATGATTTGTTTAGGAGGAGACTTGGACATGTCGGTAAAGAGGCATTAGGATATCAAGGGATTCATGAAAACTTTGGTTTTAGGGATATAAATGAGGAAGGTAGGGAGATTTTAAATTTTGCCATGGCATTTGATCTCTTTATAGTCAATACAGTCTTCAAAAAATGAGATGAACATTTAATTACTTATAAGAGTGGCTTATCACAAACACAAATTGATTACTTTATTTGTAGAAAAAAAGATAGAGCGTGTTGTAAAGATTGCAAGGTAATTCGAGGAGAAAGCTTAATCACCCAACATCAACTTTTAGTTGTGGATTTAATTATAAAAAAATAGACAATGAAGAAAAGAGTGCATCGAGCTATTCGGACTAAATAGTGGAACCTCAAAAGCGAGAAAGAAGATATATTTAAACAAAAAGTCCTTCAAGGAGATGTTTGAAATTATGTTGGTGCACCCTGTGATATGTAGAACAATATGGCTATACATATTAGGAAAGTGGCGAAAGATGTGTTAGGCGTATCTAAGGGAGGTATACTGGCACAAAAGGAAGCTTGGTAGTGGAGTGAAGTAGTGCAAAATCAAATCAAGGCAAAGAGGGCATGTTACAAAATATATTATGCTAAGAAAACTAGTGAAACTTTAGAGGCTTATAAGAAAGCAAAGAGGAAGCGAAAAAGACCGTTAGTGAAGCAAAAGCTAAAATTTGGGAGGATTTATATAAAAAAATCAACTCAAAATAGGGTGAAAGAGATATTTTTAGGATAGCTAGGGCTAAAGTAAGAAAACTAAAGATCTTAATTATGTTAGATGCATAAAAGATGAGGATGAAAAAATTCTAGTGGCAAATGATGATATAAGAAATAGATGGAAAAACTATTTTATAAGCTTTTTAATGAAAATAAAGATGTTAGTATTAGCTTAGGAGAGTTAGCAAAATGAGAAAATTATATAAACCACAATTTCTACCGACGTATTCAAAAGAATGAAGTCAAATAGGCTCTTAAACATATGAAGGGTGGTAAATCGGTAGGACCATATAATATTCTTATAGAAGTTTGGAAATACTAGAAGAAAAAGGAATCACTTGCCTTACAAGACTATTTAATGAAATATAAAAAAATCAAAAGATGCCAGAGGAATGAAGAGCAAGTATACTTATACCCATAAATAAGAACAAGGGTGACATTCAAAATTGTGTGAATTATCGAGGTACCAAGTTAATGAGTCATACTATGAAATTATGGGAAAGAATTATCGAACGTAGGTTAAGACAAGTATCAAGTGAAACCGAGAACAAATTTGGATTCATGCCAGGCAGATCTACTATTGAAGCGATTCACCTTTTGAGACGTCTTATAGAATATTTTAGAGCAAAAAAGAAAGACCTTCACATGATATTTATTGATATATAAAAAGCTTATGATAGGGTATCGAGGGAGGTTCTTTGGAGAACTTTGGTAAAAAGAGGTATCTCATTGACATACATTAACCTTATCAGAGACATGTATGATGGTGCAAAAACATGTGTGAGGACTCATGAAGGAATGACAAACTTCTTTGAAGTTAATATTGGGTTACATCAAGGATTAACTTTTGGTTACATTTAAAGTTAAAAGTAAATATTATAGAGCAACAATTAGGCCTGCCATGTTTTATGGTTCTGAGTGTTGGGCAATTAATCATCAACGTGTACAAAAGATGTCTGTAATAGAAATGAAGATGTTGAGATGGATGAGTGGTCATACAAAAAAGGACCGTATACATAATAAGGTTATTAGAAACAAATTAGGAGTGGTGCCAATAGAGGATAAAATGAGATAATATCGTTTAAGATGGTTTGGATATATAGAAAGAAGATCAAAAGAAGAACCTATAAGAAGGTATGAAAAACTAAATTTGGAAAGTATTAAAAGAGCTAGAGGACGACCACAAAGTGTTGGAAAGAAACAATAAAGAATGATCTAGCTTATTGTGAGTTAACGGCTAACATGGCACACAATAGGGATCTGTTGAAAGAAAGAATCCATGTAGTTGACCCCGTCTAGTATGTGAAAAGGCTTAGTTGTTGTTGTTGTTGTATCGAGGCACCTTTTGAGGTCCAAAAATCATAAAAAATTTATCCAAGCAAATGTTGGATGTGAAGTTTTATTGACAATCTTTTTTATATCTTCAATCCTTATGTGATGAGATAAAAATCATAGAAAGCTTTTCAACCGAATGCTATTTTGTAATTTGGATAGTGTACGTGACTTAACTCAGGGTTTCAGTAAAATACCTATAAATCGGTTGTAGGACTTCTGTCATAGGTAGGCTCGGTTCCGGTTGAGTCTAATCTTTGATTTTTTTTTATGAACCTTGGAAATGGACATCATATCCCTTGGAAATGGATTCGAGACAAATCTGACCACCCAAAATTAGAAATTTTCTTATAAAATATACTGATGCATCAAATTAAAATGTTAATGATTTAGTGATCACTGAAAGAATGTTGTTGAGAATTTATGTTTATTTGGGGAGGAACTCATCTACGTAAATATCCCTAGGATGGCTCTCTAAGACAACTTACTTGGGAAATTTTGTGATCATATCCCAATACCTTCCCAATATGAACTTATTAGTGATTAATCCACCATACGAGTGATTACATACTCATATTATCGAATGTAATTGGGGCAGTTACATCTCTCTTGTGGCTTCTAGAGTTAAGTTAGAGACATTAAATCCAGTGAAGAAATGAGAGATGAGTTGATATATCATATAATAATAGAATAAGAAGAGGGAGTATAATATATATATATTGAGAAGAATCAACAAAAAGTTATAAAGTTTAATAGCTTATTCTCACCTATAGTCCACTCCTTCATGGCTTTAGACTTGAGAGATCCTCCTTTTCCAATGATCTTCTACAAAAATGGTTGTTTTCTCTTGAAATACAATGATTCGAAACAAGAACCCCAAATTTATAACAAAAATGTGATAAATTGAAAGGAGGGAGAGGTGACTCGAAGTCTTCTCTCTGAGTCTATCTTCTTTCTTCTCTTGGACAATGTTCTCTCCTTCTGTTCTCCCTTGGCTGGTGTAAACACCCAAAAATTTTCTCAAAAGATTTGAACTTTTAGAAATTTTGATTTTCCAAGAAAAATTATTATTCTGGGTCTTTTAAGGGTTTTTAAATAAAGATACCTTAAACAAACTCATTTTAGCACCAAAATTTTGTAGGAGACTCAAAATAAGGGTACTTTTCACTCTTCTCAAAAAATCTAATTTTGACAAAAGCTAAAAAAAATGACTACTCTACCCTCAAGGCTAATTTGGCGAAATTCTCCAAATTCAAATGATTTCCTTAAAAAAAAGGCTGGTTTCAAACATGTTTTTCAAAGAAACAAAAAAAAATGAGACATTGGGAACCAAACCAATAAAATGTTTGCAAAATATCAAATTTACAAAATTATAAAAAGCTTTGAAATTAAAAACCAAATTAAATCCAAAACAAGACCTTAGAAACTCACCCAATTGAGGATAGTCTTACTCTATGACCCTACACCGAAAGGTTAAAGAGGTTCGATCTGTAAACACCCAAATTTTTCTTTTAAAATTTTTACCTTTTTAAGAAAATAGCTATTTTTGGCAATTTTGGGTTTTTAAATAAAAATGCATCAAGTGAACTCATTTTGGTATCAAAATTTTATGGCAGCCTCAAAATGATGGAATGTTGCTTCCCTTTCGGAAAAATTTGAATTTGGACAAAATTTTATGAAAATGATGATTTTGCTCTTAGGACCAAATTGGCAGGATTTTGCCTTTTTAAGTAATTTCCTTTAAAGAAATGATGATTTCAAACAATTCTTTTTATATAAATAAATGAAAAAGGTAACATTGGGAATCAAATCCAAAAATGTTTGCAAATTACAAATTTATGAAATTCCAAACCCCTCGTATTAAAGAACAAGTTAAATTCAAGTCAGACCTCGAAAATTCGCCCGATTGAGAAGGGTCTCATTTCAAGACCTGATACCCAGGGTTAAAGTGGTTCGACACCTTAGACCTGTTGAAGTAGTTAAAGTAATTCGATACCCCATACCCATGAGAAGGGTTAAATGGTTGAGGTGGTTAGAGACTCACTCACGGAGCAAAAGTAGGTCACCTTTGCAAACAAAAACTGAGAATGAAACCCAGTGTTTTTCCAAAGCAATATTTGAAAATTTCATTGAATTTGATGTTTTCAAATATAAAATGTTTTTTAGAAGGTTTGAAACCTGTCATATATAAACTCGGACCGTATGAAAACAAATTTCCTGGAAAGAAGAGATGGTATAAAAAGGCAACGTCAGACCACATGCCAATTTTGGCGTTGTTTGGCAAGTCAACCTTTCATTTTTAGTCTCTGGTTCTTAAAAAGGAAGGTCGGCGCCCAGAAAAGAAAGCTGATACTCGGGAAAGGAAAGCATACATTTAAAAGAAAAAGTGAGCTTCCCAGAAAGAAAAGCTTGTATTCGGAAAGAAATCAATTTCCAGATGGGAAAGTTGGTATCGCCAAAGGAAAGGAAAGATGGAAGCAAAAACGATAGCTTCCAAAAAGAAAAGTTTGGTATCGAACGCCTTTTGTAACATGTCCACATTATGTTTGGTTGTTGAGTGGTTTAAATACTCTTATAAGTATGGCATTAAGAGATCCTGTTAATGAAACCAAGTGAGGCATGAGCAGACAACTGCGGATGCACTGATCAACAGGAGTCGGCTGCTGTTTTCTTTTTATCATTGTTGTGCAGTTATGTTCTCAAAGTGCAAGCAAACTGAACGAGTGACTGTTGGATGGAGCCACCTTGGATTCACTTATTCGCGAACTAAAGAATGTTGGAAACGGACAAATTTGCTGGCTAGAGATACTGCTGATTCTGATTGGGACATTTGGTACTGATGGGAAATTCTTCCAGTTTGCTAAATCACAACACAGGCTGATGTCGTGAAGTTACTGAAGAATCTGAAAAGAAACTGACAACGCTTGTTATCAGTCATGACTTGAAGGAGTTAGCATCCGTGGTGGATAAATCATGAAACAAGGATTAACTGTAGGGGGCTTTCTTGAGAAGCAAAGATGTAAGTCGGTTAATTGCAGTGACCTAAGTACAATGGATCCACTGAATTCTTCAGAAAAGGACGAGGTAGATGTCTTACGGTGGGAAAAGTTGGAGACAAATCCCGCGCCCCTAAACCTGGGCTATTGTCCTTGCTCAATGCTGGATAAGCAATACTGTCAAGGTATCATTGAACGCATGGGTTCTTTAACCGAAGATTTAAGGTTCATACTAAAACACAACGGCAATCAGGTTGAGGATGACAGACAACATATCCAATGTGTCAATAGGGACATCAAAGAGAAGAATTTATTTTCTAGCATGGAGCGCCTGCAGAAAGAGGTAAGTGCAAAAGTCAGATTCAAGTCTGGTAAAGAGTTTCAATCAATTGAAGAGGATCCAGAGATGAATGAAGATTGTGCAGATTCAGTAATTGTTGATGGTTCATCATGTACTTCTGAATGTTTGTATACTGAGAAGCAGGACACTTCCAGTACCCACGAAAATGAAGGTGCCAAGAGCACACCGTCTGGCTCTGACAATGTTCGTACAAGTGCCGATCAGCTTTTTCCACATGGAATTGGTGATTGGGTTCAAGGTTGGTGTGCAGACGTTTCTTTGGCTGCTGCACAAGAAAACAGCCAACTCAGAAAAAGCTTGGAAGTTGCCGAGTCTTCCATCATAGATCTTCAACTTGAAGTAAGCACTTTAAAAGCTCAAGCTGATGAAATAGCTGCAGAAACACAAAGATTTGCTAAGCAGCTAGTTGCAGAAATAGCTTCAGTAGAAGAATTGGCAACACATATATCTGTTATGAAACTTGAATGCTCCAGATTCAAGGCTGACTTTGAAAAATTCAGACAGCATAATACAAATGATAAGGCTGTATTTCGTGGTAATGATAGCACCGTTGGATCAGCTAAATATGTGAACCAACAGCTTGGTACTGTTCGTGTGCGCTATGAACAATTCAACATGTTAGATAAAGAGTATAAATACAACGAATGGGACAGTGTACTATCTAATGTTAACTTTGAGAAGACTGTTGATGCAGAAAGCCTTTATCTCCATGATTCAGAAGTGAATTGGCTACAGAATATATTTCTTCTGGAGGTCAAAACCCACCAGAACAAGCACTCCAAAGTATGCATCAAACACGGAATCAAGGACAATCTTTACCGATTCCCTTACCTAATCAGGCTCAAGGACGACAACAGATGCTGACCCAGAGAATTCAAAATCTCATGCCATCTACCTCTGTACAAGGTGCTTCCAGTTTGCCCCCTGCGTTACCTTCTGTGTCAGGAACAGCCCAGACCAGCTTATCCAGTGGTGTGAGCTATTCACGTCTACTTTGCAGAGTGTCTGGTATTTCACAGAACTCGGTAAATAATTCTATTGGACAGACTGTTCCGCAGAATATGTTTTCGACTCCTCAGAGGCAAATCCAAGGAAGGCAGCAGCTTCAGCAGCAAGTTGCAGCACAACAGCATCAACTCACCTTGCCGATGAACAGCTCCTGATTCCAAATTCAACGTGAAGCAGCTCCACTTACCAAATAGCACGATGACCGATCTCAGCAAGTAGACAGCAACAGAGGAAACGCCATAACTCCAGCAGGGTTGGAAACAAAGCCATCAACTTATCTCATCCGATTCCATGAGCAACTAACTACAGCAAACAGTTGTCAGAACCAGCAGCACTTTCCAAACTCTGAATTTTACAGCAATCACTTGCCAAAAACCACTTTGCTCAGCAAGGAAACTTGCCTTGCCCAATTCTACACCCAAGAGGCATCCTTTGGCCTATAAAAAGAGCCTCAAGAATGTTGCAAAGGGATCCTCCACTGACCACAAAGCATCAATCCGAGGATCAACCAGCCCAAGCCAAGAATCAGTCCGAAAATCAATCCTCCAGCCACTACAGAATATCAATCCGAGATTCAACCAGCACACAGAACATTCAGTCCGAAAATACAGAGAGAGAGAGAGAAAGGAGGAGAAGAAGAAGAAGAAGGAGGGAGGCCGGCCTGGTTCCGACGTTCGACGATCATCCGACGAAGCTCTTCTAGGTTCCCTCTCAATCGCACAGGTTGGAATTCTTTCATAAACTAGTTTTAATTCATGCGAATCTGAAAAACCACAGATTCTGCAGAATTGTATATAAATTGAGCTTACAAGACCATGTTCTTCATCTATATCGATGCAAACATGCATAATTCCTTCATGAACGAAGCAAAAATCCATGTTTGTATGATTTCTATGCTTTATTAGGACTGATACAGGTTGAACAACATGTTAGGAACGTCATGATCTGTAAATTTGGTTTCTGAATCCGTCTGTGCACGCACGTCTGATAACAGAATTATTATGGACAAACGGCTAAGCCAATTGATTCGAAATTTTTCATGCATAATCTAGATATAGGTAAAATTTTTAGGATTTTTTGTAAATGTTTGCTCAGTTAATTAGATCCGTGAAGTTTACAAAAAAGTAAGATTGCGTTTTACAAAAACACAACGTTCAGAAACATGCCTATGTTCTTTTGATCATATTCCTTCAATCGCTAAGTGGAATTTGATGAAATTTGATTCTCTAGAAAGCTAACATCCGTAGCTTTCTAACAAAATAAATTTTATCGAAATTTGATATCTGAGTGTTGAGATATTGCTATTTTTCTGAGCCTTTGATTCACATAAACATAGTTGTTCCGAGTTTTATAATAGTTTCTTGTTCTGGATTTAATTCTCAGAAATTACAAAATAAAATCACAAAATAAAAATATATTCTGATTCTAAACACGTGTTTCTTCTTCTGTAAAATTTTTAGAATTTTTGGAGCATCAAAAGTATTTTTAAAAATTCAGAGAACAGGTCTCTGAAACTTAACAGATTCTAGAATTTTCAGAATCTGAAATTTTTCAGAAATCAAGAACTTAGATACAAATCTGAAACTTTGGAAAATCTAATTTTTCCTTTTTCGATTTAACGGATTCAAACAAATTTCAAGCGTCTAAGCTGATCCTTGAGCGCGGTTTAAGAAGGTCTAAGTCGAAAAGATCTTACTTGTCTACAATCGTCCTTAGAAGTCAAAAAATTAGAATTTGTTAGTTTTAGCAAACTAACTGGCACGCTCGCGCAACCCGACGTAGTTCGAGGGTTTGATTTTGAATCCCAAACGATTTGAAATAAATTCACGTCTACACGATACCCTACACTCATCAAAAGGGTTAAAATGGTATAACACCTAAAACCCAACAAAGGATTATAATAGTTGAAATGGTAAACTAACTCATGAAATAAAAACATGTCACACATGCAAACAAAAGCTGAGGATGAGACTCAGTTGTTGTTCAAAAATATTTGAAGATTTCGATAAAACTCTATGTTTTCAAATATATCTAAAATGAAATGGCTTTAAATAATAATAAAAAATATTTAGAACTATAAATCTTAACTAAAAAGAGAATCAAGTAAACCAAAATTTTTAAAGGCTCAGATGAAAGTAAATGATTGCCCAGAAGAAATGAAGTTTGAAGAAGCATAACTCGAACAGCTAAAGGAGATCAAATCAAATTAAATCAAGTTAAAAATGGGCACTGAGATAAACCCAATTCAAGTCAAATTGGTTGACACATGCGGCAAGCCCAATTCAAATCAAGCTTAAATAAAATCAATCAAGTCCATACCGAATCAAACAAGATGAGCTCAAACCCAATTCAACTCAATTCAAAATGGGCTTATGATCCAACCCATTCTAAGTCAAAGATGAGCTCATGACCAACCTATACCTAGTAAAAAATGGACTAAGGATCAAGCCCACACAAAAATCAAATGAGGACCAAAGAAGTCAAGAGTGCATCCGAGCAAGACATGTCAAAGACTAAGGCTATATCAAATTGTGGGCTCAATCAAAATAGATCAAGTCATGGGCTGAATTAAAAGGACCAAAGTCAAAGCTAAATGGGTTAACTCAAAGGCCCATTCTTGCACCAAGTGGTGGGTTACAAGCCACTTGCTAGTTTGAGCAAACTAGTGGCAGGCTCGTGTAATTGTAGTTTGAATTAAGTTTCAAGTCTCTACATAGGCTTTAAGACAAAATTCTCGTCTATAGTTGGTTCTCTCTTATTTTGGGTTGACCTCTTTTCTTTCCTTGGCCACCCTCTTTTTGTAGGCCAAAATCCCTTTTTTATAGGCACTAAACCGAATTAGATCTTTCTTGGGTTATTGGGCCCGATCCAAATTCAAATCCAATTCATTAAGAGACCAACCCTACTTCATAGCTATAGAGGGACATTCACACATGGGAGGAGCTACTGAACACATGTGGTACATGAGAAGAGGGTTGGAGGATATGTAGTGAGAGCTGGTCACATGTCAACGCATGGGAATTGGGCATCGTACGAAGCGTGTGGGTGTTGGGTGCTATACAACGTGCGTGGTGGTGGCGTGCTTGTGGTCAATAGTGGCACGATTAGTGCTTTTATCTTTTCATGCTCTGTAGGTTGATCTCTTTAACCTTTCTTGAACCACTTTAACTGTTTGATAGGTGTAGGGTCGCTTAGTGTAGGATCTTACTCGGTTGGGGTATTTTGGACTTTCTACTTGACGCTTGACGCTTGAGCTTGAGCCATTTATGAACCTGAGTGTTCTGAGTTTCTAAGGTCTTGCACATTTCTCTTTCATGTTTTAAGCCTATTGGTTCTATTTTTTATCTTTTTAATTCAAATATTTTTGTAGGGATAAAACAATTATTTTATAAAGGTTTTGTAGGTAGAAATTATTTTGGTACCAAATTCTTCATTTTTACTTCCACAACCCCTTCCTTAAAGAAATCATGCTTGAAATTGTGAAATTTCGGCAATACAACCTTGAGCGCAAAATGGCCATTTTTTTATTTTATAAAATTTCAATTTTTTTTGGTGGGCTTGAACTACTCTCATTTTGAGGTTTCGAGAAATTTTTGGTGTTTACATTGTATATCGACATGAATAAGATTAGTATTTACTATTTTCACATGATTCATCTCTTTAACAATTAGATTAAGTACATGTCGTGAGACTCTTCTTTTCAAATTTCTTATCTCTTGTATACAATCAACATAATACATAGTAATAGTTTGCGATTCCTCAAAAGACTTCTTTAGTTTTGACCTGTAACTGTATCAATGAATGGACTTGGGTTCATATCATATTGAACTGCCTAGTAGAGCTGTTGAGAATCCCTTTTAATCGTACATATGTACCCTCAACCTTGTCGACCAACACACTATAAGAAATACATGATTTGAAAAAAATAGTGATATATATGTGTGTGAAAATAAGTATACTCACCAATTAATCTTATAAGCACCGTAATGGTCCACATCATCACCCACACATAATTATCCTCTTTCTTTACACCCATAAATGTAAATACTAAAAAAATTCTTATTTGTTAACATAAATCCATTCCAAGAAAAGCATCTTATATCTGTGAATAAAACAAACAAATCTTATTAGTTAAAATAAATATGAATGAATATAATAAAAAATAGCTCATACAATCTAACTCAACACCTTTAGGAATGTAAGTAACAACTGAATTCACTAAAGATCTGTAAACACAATATTGCTAATAATGTTCGTATCTAGTATTCTCCTATGCCAAATGTAGTACTGGTGACTATCTAATGAATGCAATATTATCCACCCATATCGTATTTCTCAATTTTTATCTTCACATTGTAAATGTGCCTTACCCCATGACCTCAACCATGACTACTACATCTTGAAATCAGAGAACTCTGTGTGGAAGTAGATACCCCAAGAGACCATCTTCTTTGCTATTTTCATGATGACAACTCTCTTTATGGATTTCTTAGATGATCGACCTCGAGGACAACAAATAAGTAGCTCTTAAGAAGATATTGACTAAGGATTCAAACTCTCATACAATTACTTAATTAGTTGCCTATGTCGATCCATATTGGATGGTTCTTCAAGTGCTGAAAAATTTCCTCAAATTCATTTTCTCTTTATATTTTGCATCTTCATCGTCAGTATATGAGACCATTCCTTCCTCATATCAAGTTTTCTCTATAATGGATTAATGGATGATAATAGTATCTACTAGCATGCTTCCATTAATATAAATATCTCATGAGCACATAGTAAGCGATGTGAGTGTTGTAACCCATACCACATGCCACTAGATCTAAATCAACTTCTCCACAAATTGATTCTTTTATGATTAAATCAATTATGTACCATGAAACCATTTTTTTTAGATGCCTAACAAGCTCAAAGAGATCTATTGAATGATTTTTTCTATTGATTCAAAATTTCTCAAATGATTTCTTAAATTCCATAATTTGTAACTCAATCAATGAATGAAGTTGGGTTATATCATATCATAATTCTCAATTAAGCTACCAATAAATCCTTTCAACCTTGCATCACACTCTGAATCCTACAAAAAAATATAAACAATATCATTAGGACATACATATATATATATATATATATATGTATATACACACACACACACACACATATATATATATATATACACACACACACACACACACATATATATACAAAGAACATTTCATACTTGTTAGTTGTGAGTGCCATGGTTCAAAATCTGATCATTGTATGCTCACACAATCTTTTCCTTATACTAGCTGACCACTATTGCTAGGCAAAAAAGTTCTTCCACTTCACTTCCATTAAACTCAACTGCACGACCTAAATCCTCTCATACCCATATTCAAAATCATTTTACTAATTGACACGAAATGCAATGATATATTTTTTCTTTCTAGCCAATAAGATAATACGTTCTTCAAGATATGTTGCGTACATAATAAATGCACCAATTTAGGAAAAACAATATTAGTTGCATTTATCAATGCAAGGTCATGATTCATACATATCATATTAGAAAAAATGCTTGGAGTATATAATTCTCTCAAACACCTCAACACTAAATATACTTTTATTCTTTCCCTATAATGAAAGAGAATGTCACGGGAAAACTTTTCTTAATAGACATAAATCTCATGTCATCTACAAAAAGCATCTTATACCTATTTGTCTTATAAGTATATTCAATCTTCAATACCTTTAGAAATATATGTAAGAGTTCTATTAAAGTATGTGATGTAAATGCAATATCACTTACATATTCATCTTCAGTATGCTCCAATGCCATATATGATAATGATAATAATTTATTTGATATAATAGTTGTTAGAGAATTGTTTGATCACCCATTTCGTCTTGATTTATCTTCATCCTTACATTGTAATTTTGTTTGATCATGTTAACATTTGACATAACTCAACTTCAACTGTGCACTATTTTCTTAAGCTTACGACGACATTTTATCATTTCTTTTGTTAATTTTAATTCACCATCGATCAATCTGCCAACAAATGCACATCCTTCTAAATACAATGCAAGAAGATGATTATGAATCCATAATCACAAATAACTTCCACAATCCATCCATCTCATAAGCTCAAGATAGTGAAAATGGATATCTTGCTTTCTTCGTACTAGTCAAATGTCTACTTTCAACACAATTGCATTTTTATTTCTATATTCACCACCTCTATTACATCCAAACCCACTGTACCATTTTCATCTTTCTATTATGAGCAAATTATTACAATCATAATATTATAATGTCTTCCAACTCTTGTTGTATATTGAATAAATCCATCACTACTACAAAACAATTCATCAATTTAAAAAATACAACAACAACAACTAAGCCTTTTCTCATACTAGACGGGGTCGGCTATATGGATTCTTTGTTTTCATAGATCCCTATCGTGTGTCATGCTAGTAGTTAACTCACAATAAGCTAGATCATTCTTTATTGTTTCTTTCCAACACTTTTGTGGTCATCCTCTAGCTCTTTTAATACTTTCCAAATTTAGTTTTTCATACCATCTTACAGGTTCTTCTTTTGATCTTCTTTCTATATGTCCAAACCATCTTAAACGATATTATCTCATTTTATCCTCTATTGACGCCACTCCTAATTTGTTTCTAATAACCTCATTATGTATATAGTCTTTTCTTGTATGACCACTCATCATCTCAACATCTTTATTTCTATTACAGACATCTTTTGTATATGTTGATGATTAATTGTCCAACACTTAGAACCATAAAACATGACAGGCCTAATTATTGCTCTATAATATTTACCTTTTAACTTTAATGGTATCTTCTTATCACAAAGAACACCTGATGCTCCTCTTTATTTTAACCAACCAGCATTAATTTTATGCGTAACATCTCCATCAATTCTTCCATCACTCTGAAAAAATGACCCTAGGTATTTAAAACTTTCCTTTTGGGGGATGCAATGTGTGCCAATTTTAATTTCTATGTCCTCTGAGGTAACCAAATGATCAAACTTACATTCCATATATTATGTCTTTGTTCTACTAAGTTGGAGGCCTTTGCTTTCTAATGTTTCTCTCCATAGTTCCAATTTTCTATTAACTTTTTCCTTAGACTCCTCCACTAAAACAATGTCATCCGCAAATAGCATACACCAAGGTACTTCATCTTGAATATGTTTTGTTAAATCATCAATCATCATTATAAATAAATATGGACTTAAAATTGATCCTTGATGTAACCCAATATTAACTTCAAAGAAGTCTGTCATTCCTTCATGAGTCCTCACACATGTTTTTGCACCATCATGCATGCCTCTAATAAGGTTAATGAATGTCAATGAGATGCCTCTTTTTACCAAAGTTCTCCAAAGAACCTCCCTCAGTACTCTATCATAATCTTTTTCTATATCAATAAATAGCATATGAAGGTCTTTCTTTTTTGCTCTATAATGTTCCATAAGACGTCTCAAAAGGTGAATTGCTTCAATAGTAGATCTGCCTGGCATGAATCTAAATTGGTTCTTTGTTGTACTTGATACTTGTCTTAACCTACGTTCGATAATTCTTTCCCATAATTTCATAGTATGACTCATTAACTTGATACCTCGATAATTCGCACAATTTTGAATGTCTCCCTTGTTCTTATATATGGGTATAAGTGTACTTGCTCTCCATTCCTCGAGCATCTTTTGGTTTTTCCATATTTCATTAAATAGTCTTGTGAGCCAAGTGATTCCTATTTCTCCTAGTATTTTCCAAACTTCTATAGGAATATTATCTGGTCCTACCGATTTACCACCCTTCATATGTTTAAGAGCCTATTTGACTTCATTCTTTTGAATACGTCGGTAGAAATTGTGGTTTATATACTTTTCTAACTTGGCTAAATCTCCTAAACTAATACTAACATCTTTATTTTCATTAAAAAGATTATAAAAATAGTTTTTCCATCTATTTTTTATATCATCATTTGCCACTAGAATTTTTTTATCCTCGTCTTTTATGCATCTAACATAATTAAGATCTTTAGTTTTCTTATCTCTAGCCCTAGCTATCCTAAAAATATCTCTTTCACCCTCTTCTGAGTTGAGCTTTTTATATAAGTCCTCCCAAATCTTAGCTTTTGCTTCACTAACGGCCTTTTTCGCTTCCTTCTTTGCTTTCTTATAAGCTTCTAAAGTTTCACTAGTTTTCTTAGCATAATGTAATTTATAACATGCCCTCTTTGCCTTGATTTTATTTTGTACTACTTCACTCCACCACCAAGCTTCTTTTTGTCCCGGTACACCTCCCTTAGATACCCCTAACACATCTTTCACCACTTTCCTAATATGTATAGCCATATTGTTCCACATATTAGAGGGTGTGCCAACATAATTCCAAACATCTCCTTGAAGGACTTTCTGTTTAAATATATCTTCTTTCTCGCTTTTGAGGTTCCACCATTTAGTCTGAATAGCTCGATGCACTCTTTTCTTCTTTGTCCATTTTTTTATTTATAAATCCATAACTAAAAGTCGATGTTGGGTGGTTAAGCTTTCTCCTGGAATTACCTTACAATCTTTACAACACACTATATCTTTTTTTCTACAAAAAAAGTAATCAATTTGTGTTTGTGATAAGCCACTCTTATAAGTAATTAAATGTTCATCTCGTTTTTTGAAGATTGTATTGACTATAAAGAGATCAAATGACATAGCAAAATTTAAAATCTCCCTACCTTCCTCGTTTATATCCCCATAACCAAAGTTTCCATGAATCCCTTGATATCCTAATGCCTCTTTACCGACATGTCCATTTAAATCTCCTCCTAAACAAATCATCTCCCTTTGTGGAATCTTTTGAAACACCTTATCTAACTCTTCTAAAAAAACTGTCTTTATACTATCTTCTAGTCCTACTTGGGGTACGTAAGCACAAACTATATTCAAAACCTCTACTCCTAACACTAATTTCAACGTCATGATTCGGTCACCATATCATTGTATGTCTACTATACTCTCCTTTAAATCTTTATTTATGATAATACCAACTCCGTTTCGGGCCTTTTCTTTACCTGAGTACCATAATTTAAAACCTGTATCCTCTATCTCCTTTGCTTTTTCTCCAACCCATTTTGTCTCTTGTAAACATAGAATATGAATCTTTCTCCGAATCATAGTATCTACCACCTCCATTAGCTTACCCGATAATGTTCCGATATTTCAAGAACCAATACGAATCTTATTATCTAGGACTAGCTTCCTTACCCCCCGCATCCGTCCATATTCAAAATGAGGAGACCCTCTCTGAAAATTATTCACTACATTCGGGTGGCAATGTAGCGGGACTGACTTCTTTACCCACACCCGTCCATGATATGGGAACCCTCTCTGCAATTGATTTACAACATTCGACAAAAATGTAGTGGCCTTTGCTTACTTATTACTGCATTTGGGCTCTGCAGCACGTCGCTAGGCGGGGACGCCCTAAAGTAATGCTAATAATTTTTGTAATCAATGTTATAAAAATCTGATGAAGTTTTACGCTGGCTGTCGGAAGCCTAACACAACCCTCCTCTTTTATCCGGGCTTGGGACCGGCAATGCAAGGGTGATCCCTTACATGGGCAGAGTTGAATTTAAAAAATAAATGAGTAATAAATTCTTTGAACCTTACATTCAATCAATGCATTATTTGATGCATAACCATTGTTTTCTGTATTAGTGGTATATCAAGATGTTTGTCCTTTGATTTATATTATGTTTAACTAAACAAAATAATATATTGAGAAAATGTTAAAAGAAATGTGAAAATAGGGCAAATTGAGATAGACATGACTTTGTGTGTTCGTTGAGAGGAGTAAACAATTGAAAGGGCATTTGATGCTTGCACCAGATGCCCCCTACATGTGTTTGATGCAAGCAACATACACCCAAAGAGTTGTGTTGTGCGTACACCCACTAGACCACATAGAGGATCCTAATGCCTACACCAAACATGCATGGGCATGTTTAGTGTATGATGCCCCTTCAAGAGTTTGGTGTGCACATTTGATACCCACTAGGCCATCCAATGTCGAGAAGGGAGAAAGGGATGGGGGGTGGGGTTGAAGGGAAAGAGAAAGGGAGAGCTCTTAGAGCTTATCTTTCGGTGTACACAATGGTAATAGATAGAGCGAGCAGGAGAGGTGAATGAGAGAGAGCGATAAAAGGAGAGGTGGGAGACTCAGGAAGAATGAGATTGAGGAAAGGATATTTTGGGTAGAACACACATTAGGGTTGTGTAAATACCAAAACCTGATGTGCATGTAGAAAGAGTCTTCGGTATTTCCAAATTTTTCTTCCTTCGTTCAACTCTCCTCTCTCTAACCCCCCTACTTTTTCCTTTCTAAAGACCGTCTCTCTATCTACCTTCGTTCGACGTCTCTCTCACTCCCTTTATCATTATCCAATGTCTCTCTTTCTCTCTCTACACTTGATACCCCCTCTCTTACGAGAGATATCATCAACCCTAGTAGGAGATGCAATTGGCAAAATATCCCCTTCTGGAATCGCGAGTCAATTGTCTCTTGCCTCACATTGGAGAGATGAGGAGGACACACTTTACTACATTTCCCCCTCTGTGTCACGACCCAATTGTTTAACCCCTAAATGCGTCCCACAAAGAGGACCACTTCAAGTGCATCTTTCCTTGAGTCCTCCTTGACCACCCTAGATGCATGTGTGTGTGCACACAAAACATATATATGTATACGCATACAATATATATATATATATAAATATAAATATATATATATATGTGTGTGTGTGTAAATATATAAATATACATATTGTATACATTATATAAATTTATGTATATTTTTAAACTATATATATGCACATACATATATGTATATACATAGAGAGAGAAATTCGGAGTTGCTAAAATCTTATATATGCTAGACCATCTATGTCAATTGGAATATTTTGATTGGAGAGATGGAGGATTTAGATCTAAAAAGTAAAGAAAAAGTTGTTTTTTGAAGAAGCAAAAGCACAAAGTATAACTTCTACTTTCTTCATTTTTTCTTTTTGAATCTATATCATCCATCTCTACAATCGAATGATCTTGATTGGCATGAATGATATTTTAGTGTGTATAAGAGTTTAACAACCCAGTCTCTCTCAATATATATGTATATATATGCAGATGGATACAACATGTTGCTGGCCACATACACACACATGTACATATATAAATACATATACATACATATATACGTGCATGCATATGTAGATATATAACACTCACACAAACATTTAGAATATTTTTATGTATAATATATACATGCATATATTTATATTTACACATATGCACATATATGTATATGTCTACATATTAAAATTTACACATAAACATAAACATTTACAAACATATGTGTATATATTATTAAATGTCTCATTTTGATGTAGAGATGCATCTTACATGCATCTACATGCATCTCTACGATCTCTACCTTGGGTAGATCTAATCTAACAATGGTCACTTTCAATTTCTTGCAAAACATGTTAGTGTTAATCATATTTTTTTGTTATTGCAAATGCAAGAGGCCTCTTTATAAAGCAGGAAACTTACTATGATACAAAAACACATTCTCCCTGGAGTGGGCCTTTGTGATGGGTGTTGCACCCAAAAATCTAAGTAAAGGACATGATTCTTACTCCCAATTCATTGAAAATCGAAGAACATTTTCAATAAGCAACTTAGGCTTATACAAATTAAGCACTACCACTTTAGAAAATGCCTTTTCTCTTGAAGAGTGAGCAACCAAAATGTTATCTAACCTAATACCGCAACTTGTTAATAAAAAGAAGGGAACTGATGCCCACAAGCCAGCTAGTCAATAGAAGCCCAAACACAAATCTAGTATAAATTACATTTGTTGCAAAGGTTCTAGAAAATACACTTTTCCATGGTTTTAATCATTAGAAACGAGATACAATCGCCAAAGAAAGATTGTCAGAAATAGTGATGTAAAAAAACCACAAAACCACTAAGAACTAATAGAAAACCACCATAAATATCCCTTCAGTCCAAAGTCGTCAGCAAAAACTTTTTTACAAACTGCTGGAACCATCAGAAATGTTTCGTTGAATTACTAGAAATAGTTTTCAAGTACAAAGCAATTTCTCTAGGGAATAGAGAAACTATTGAAACCAATTTTTAGAAACAATTAGAAAAAGTCTTAGGTGACATGGTTTTGAGGGAGTTGAACTCTCAAAATTAATTTTCATCTTGTATTCCATACAATTTACATCTAACAAAGAAACCCTCAAAAACAATTTTTCATGCCACATGTGTCACTTCCTATACATTTTCAAATAATATACAATAATCACAATATACTTGATTTTGTAAATAAATATATATATTGAAATAAAAACATAATAGAAATAACTAAAATATCAAACATATACAAAATTTTCATGATTAATTGTGAGCGTAAGTCCAAAGTGATGAAAACATAAGTCCCACATATCCATATAGGCCAAAGTAATAAGAAAAATACAAATGCCATATGGGGCCTAATATGAAGTAGACTAAAGTCTAAAGTGATGAAAATCTAAGTCCCAGATAGCCGTATAAGCTAAAGTAAAAACGAAAACACAAATGCCATATGAGCCAAATATCAGAAGAGACTGAAATCCAATGTCATTTGAAGACAAGTCTTATATCCAAAGACAAGTCCAATCATGCCTACCCTTATGTCTAATGTACCAAAGGTTGTGATCGATTATCTTGAACATCTCTTCCACTATGCGAATAACACATTGAAATATGATAAGTGTTGGAAGATATAAATAATCACCATTATAAAAGCAACATATAATAACGATTTTTTTCTACTAGGGTAGTAATATGACATTTCCAAAACATGATAAGTATTGTTAGAAATAAATAACTACCACTATAACAAGGTTTTGATTCATATCTAATAGCCATCAGACTTTTGCAATTATTTTACTATGGCATTTTACATGAATGAAAGTTGGCTTTTCTTGTAAAGAGAGGTGTAAGTAAACACAAAATGTTCATCCAATGAAAATGGGATTCACATTGGGTTATGAGCCTATAATCATTGAATAAATTTTAGTCCTGTATATATAGTGATATGGAACAGAAACCAACTAGCAAGCAAAAGTGTCAAGCTTCGGATCAGCAAACACCCAATAAGAGAAGAACTCAATAAAGTTTACAAATCATTTTCACATATATGAAGGCAATTCATGATGGAGATATGAAGCAACCAGTTCTTTAACATTATGGAGTAGGCCCTCAAAGCTAGATCACTAAACTGAACCAATTAAAGTTCTTATTTTCAGATGTGTTTTACTTCTTTCAAATTCTCCAGAATCATTATAGGGTAGTCCCTATAAGCTAGATCACATCACAATACCTTACAATGGCATCTGAGTTAGGATTATACCATTCTCATACAGTCCCCACACATACATAAAACTCTAAATATTTATTTATATTAGAAGTATTAAATAGAGTACACTCATAGACATACACTTAATTCACACAAAAGAATCTAATCTCACAAGAATCTAAGAAGAAGCATGACAAATATGAAAAGAAGTAAAAGATTAGCTACATGCTCTAGTCAGTCTCAATAGAGGCATGAGGAGATACAAAACTATGAAAAACTAAAAAAAATTCAGGTCCAGCTGTATCATGCATATGGATGCACTTGTGCAACAAGTTTTCATGTATGATCAGGAAAAAGAAAAATCAAACTAGTCATTAGTACCCACTCATGAAATTTCTCTTCATTCTTCTAGTCATGCAGTTTAATGACATTTCATTTGAATGCACACATATTGATTTCAAATGGATAGGGATCATTCTGGGTTAACTCCTAATAGAATATATGTATGTTGGTCATCTAGTTTTGTAAATCTAAGACAAATCGTGGCTCAAAGATAGTTGCATATTTTACTTTGAGTAAGTTAACACTCATTGTCTACCTTTCATCAAGATCTAAAGTTTGATTTGAGGTTATATTTATTGGTAGAGTACATTTTGCTTAGTTGAGTGATGTAAAGGAAAAATGAATTGGTTGAATATATTCATGATAACCAATTCTTGTTGGATGCATATCATCTTATGTTCAGTAATCCACATAAGATTTTTTTGTCTAAGAATCAATTCACAAAGTGTTAAGATACTAGAAACTCCACCTTCCAAACAATTTTAGACTGGAAAGTGGGTTAATGACAATTGATGCATCTCTATGATTTGAAAGACAAATTTGTCGTAATTTAGTACACTATATTTCAAGTCATAACCAAAAGTAACATATATATATATATAAATATATAAATTATAGAAGATGAGATTTGCTTGATCAACCATTCTCTACTGTAGAGTGACAAACGATTGAGAAAGATCATGCACATATACAAAAAGTTCAAATAATAGCATCAAATAACATACACATGCACACACTAATTATAATTAGTCCAAATAGAGTAATGTCTAGCCATAGTTCATTGTGGCACCTAGTTAACCAAGGGATGCTACTTCACATCCAGAGCATTAGCTTAATTGGCAACAGTCTCTGACTCCCACACTATTCCTTGGGGAAGAGGGGGGGAATGCATGCATGTGTCAATGTGCTAGGCTTCAACCTCCCTTTGTAACCTAGAAAGAAAAACAATGGGTACCATCACCCAACCTTTATTGAGAAAATGATGACTCTATGTGAGGTAGAATATCCAACACTATCCTCTAGTAGCAAAAGTTCTCCAAAAGAAGAATACTTCATTGGGAGAAACATGAAAAAACTAGAGGACTTGCTAATTGGAGAACCAATCTCAACAAATACAAAGAAGAATGATGAGGACTTCATAGCAAAACTATTATCTTCCTGTAGGGCAAACAAATGACTCAGATCAATGAGTGAGAGAGAGGTCCTACTTGGAGGAGATGGATGAAGTGATGGATTTTGATGATCTTTTTTTTATTCCGAAGGTTGGAGTGCTCAAATTGTTTTCTGATAGATTTTGATGATTGTTCCGCCATTCATTGCAAAAGGTCAAATTTTTACTAGTTAAACAAACAAAATAGAAAATTGAACTTTAAGACTCTCTCACCTTATATTATAAATTTGATTGCTAAGAGATACTGAGGATGTTTGTACCGAGAAGGGGTCAGCCTCACACAATCTTGCCAATTAAAAAGGTAGAATGAAAGACCTTCAGTCTAATGCCATTTGATAAAAAATGGTTGTGTTGCATGAACACTCTATATGGTATCATGTCTTCCTAAGGAAGTTGGGTATTGAATCTATTACTGATTGTTTGATTGATCATGCGCTAATTTCCCATTCATGGCATTGGTATAGTCCAATGAAAAAATATTGATAGCTATTAATGAAGAGCATACTATTATTTCTAAGTCAAAGAGAACATCTTCTCAATCTGGTGGTTTAGTTATTATTCACTTCATGCAAAGTATTTTTGTTGAGATCGCATGGTCAATGACAACCCATCACACCTATGATTCTTGAAGTTCTAATAGCAAATTGCAGTAACTAATTACAGCTTTTGAGGAGTCAAAAGTCTTAGCTAAGCTGATCATGACTTATTTATCTTTTATGGATTTTTCTTAGATGGCTGCCATGTACAATGTGACATAGATGTGGCCAGTCTAAATCCCAACCATGATTTTTACAAGTACAACCAACTTAAAAGAAAGAGGAATGAAAATAAATTTTAGGAATTACCTCCGATCTCTTCGAATGCATTGTGTGCCCCTCTTGATTTTTTTCATAAAAGTCTTCTTGCTTCACCGAGCAAGGGTCAATATTTATGCTAGCAACTTCTTTGGCTAATCATATCTAAAAATTTTGCACACTTAAAAGGAAAGGTGAGCACAAGGGCGGTCCTACAATGCTATTCAAATATAGGTCTGGTTTGAGGTGCCTTGGTCTACTATGGTTGGATATAGGTCGAATTGGTTCAAGCTGAGTGAAAGATTAGGTCGGTTAGGCCTCAAGAAATAGGTTGTTGGTAATGTAGGTTTAAAGGTTTTGAGTCTGGTCTGATTTAACTGGTAAGTACTAAGATATTTAAGACTTAACTGGACTGTACTGACTAGTGTGGATTGACAAGTGGCTGACTGGATCAATGATTGTGGGTTTGGATAGGAGGAGGCGAGGACATACAAACCGGACAGGGTTAGTGGGCAACAGATTATAGACTTTAACTAGATGACTCTTGGTCTTAAGGATGGTTTGGATAATAACATACACACAACGATTAATGGATAGTTAAGATAAGTAATAAGCCAAAATCAATTGATACAAATGCAATGATGTTTGCTTAAGTAATGGTTAATGTTAACGAACTACCATGCAACAATCGGCAAAAGATGAGACAAACTAATGTGAACTAGATGACTATTATGATAAAACATAATGTAACATGATCACTAATATGAAAACAATGCCTAACAGCAGATGTAGACTGATGCAATGATGCAAGGACTAATGATGTTGTGGGACAATAGTGATTGAAGGGAAATAACTAACATACTATGGTATGTGTAATTAACATGCAACGTGCCAAACAAACTAATAGGCTGACTAATGTGCTTAATATAAAGGGCATGTGAACTAATATGTATGGTGAAAATAAATATTATGCATGCAAACTGATGCTAATTAATAACAAGGGAAATATGAAGACTACCTACTATAAAAACTAGTGTGAAGCATGAACTACGAGTGATCGAAATCAAATATTTATAAATTGAAATAATCAACACTTCTAATTTAATTAAGGAACTAATATGAGTGACTCGAATTAAATTAGGAATGTTGTAAATCAAGGCGACCAGTGATGCATGCGAATATGCAACTTAATGTATAGTAAATAATCCTAATATGAAATTGATGGAATACTTGCTTGATTCATGCGGCATCAAGGATTGAGAATATGATTTGGAAATATGTATGCTCCTTCGAGAAATATGACAGATGATCTCTCCTTTGATAGAACACCGCGTAGGAGGTTGAAGCTGGTCGACCCTCTCTTGATTTAACACTCTCACGACATACATAAAAAAAGGGGCTGCACTTGGAAATTTCTTGAAATTGAGAGATGTAAGAGAGATGAATTACAAGGAGGAGGGCTAGGGCCTTATTTATACTTTTTCTTTACAACCCAAAGAGGTAGAATTAAATGGAAAAAGATCACAAGAGAAAAGAGATGATCTTGGGCAACTTTATTTGTGAAATTTCCAGCATTAGGGACACCATTTGGTTCCATGGCTAGACCAAGTGCCCATTTGGGTGAGCCCAGGGTAGGATGGCCCAAGCCTTCTTGTCTCAAACCAGGTTCAGCCATAATGTACCATATTAATTTCATGGATAATCCATTGCATCCTAGCCAGCCAAGGTGGATCAAGTTAAGCCTCGAGTTTTGGATCAAATAGGTTGAGTCAAATAGGCATCAAGGTGACACGAGTAGGGTTAATTTGGGACCAAAGAGGCTAAACTTAGCTTATGCTAATGTGAATTGAGTAAACCTAACTTGGGTCAAGGTTGAGTGACTTGGTTTGGGTCAAACCTAATTTGGTCAAAACTCGAGTGAGGTCAAATGGTTAGACCATTGGGTCAAATCAAAATCGAGCCAAGCTAGATGGACTTGAAATGTGAATGACTTACTTAATTACATGGATGCGAGTGTAGAGGTGCTGAAGGTACAAAAATAGGAACCAAAACCAAGGTACTTTTCCTTAACCTTTCTCATGATTTTCAGCAATGCATGTATATTTTTATTAATAATAAAGCATTAAATACATAATACATATGAAAAGTAACCCTCCATATATATATATATATTACATACATTTTGAAGTCTCATTTTTGCATGCTAAACCCATATTTAATGCATTATATATTCACATAAGTATGTTATGAATTTATATATACATGTATATGTAAAGGTCGACCCATATTGTGTATGCACTACATATAATAATTTTAAAAAACCATTATAACGTAAAGGTAGTTTAGGGCTCGACTCAGTGGGCTTTTATGACAAAATGGGTACAACTGGACTAGGACTTCTCAAAGGGGCTGCACCGGGCTCAAATGTGCCTCAAATGGTCTAGACTCAGGCCTTGGTCGACGCAATATGTTGGACGATTCTTAATGGGCTCACGTTGACATCATATAGTTCCTACCAAATCTTCAAGCTGAATCATGTCTCCTCCTTGAAATATCCATATCCATATTAATTGAGTGTACTGATGAAGTGGATCTGTATATGTTCTATAAGTGCTTGCTTCAATTTTGTCTTTCTTTTTAAAATGGATCTCGATTTGGAATTGAATTTGTGGTTGTATTGAATTCAGCTAAAATAGGGTCCTGAATTGTCGTTTTTTTCTCTTTTTAAAAACCATCTCAACTTGATTCTTATATAAGCTAAATTTTGTGTAAATCAAGACTCAATGTACCACTCCATATGCCTCAAAATTAGCTTTTCAAACCATTTTTAAAAATAAAACCATATTTTCCTGAAAAACTAGGTGTTTACAGGATCCAAACTGAAACTGTCCCAGAATCGGCCATGTCTAATTGCCCATCTACACAGAGATGAGATGGGGCTTATGCCCACTACAACAAAAGAGAGCAACTGTGATGACTATGGATGAGGCCTTGAGTAGTTCATCTTTGTATTATAAATGTTCGATCATTTGCTTACCGTGATGACCAATACTATTCACTCTGGCACCAATGGTGTTAGGCCATTTCCCAATATGGTAACATTGTAAGGGTTGAGTTTTCATCATTGGCTCTCCAATATAACAACACATAGTTACTCTGTTTTGTTGTAGTGGCCTCACCATAAATTTAAAATATCAATGTATTTAAAAAGTATTGTCAACACAAATAATGTGAACGCATGTGTACCCGTATGCAAAGATATGAGAATATACAAATTGACAGTAGTGAAAATGGTGATGTTGAAAACGATGAATCAATATTAGATTCCCATATTGTGAAACAAAAAGGAGAATTTTTGTGCATGTAAGAACACTCAAGTTTTAAGAAAGCATTAAGGGTCGTATGAGAATTTAACAATTATAAAGGAATTGGTCACGATAGGCGTAATTGTCCATCACTGGGACAAGGTATTTCAGTGCCATGTTTTTATAATTTATTGATTGCCCTGCATGATGGATTGTAAATTAAAAGGCTTAATTTCTTTCACATAGGTAAGGAATAGGTCCTGTAGGATCAGTCTCTCCAAAGCGACAATTTGGTCATTTAGCATAGTCCCTTAATGGCAGCAAGCACGATCAATTGGTCACTTATGGGCTCCTTTCACCTATTTTCATTTTTGTTTAATATTTATTTGACCAGTTCTATAAATTGCAATTGTTTATAGACACCACAAGGTTAAAGCAAAAGGTGGCAAACATAGATCTAAATTGAAGCTCAAATACATCGAAACCTTGAAAAATACACATACATGAAATTAAATGGTACTAATGGGGAAAAGAAATTGCAAATGTTTATACGTATCTAAATTTAGATGACTACAAGCCTTTCACCTGGTCAAGCAAAAAAAACGCAAAGAAAGAGAAAGGGACGAGCCAACTGTATCAATCAAACAGCTCCAATCCTTGCTGAAAGAAAAGCAAACTTCCAGCCATGAGATCTTTTTCCTCCAGCGTCTCGCTATCTGTCAGAAGTTGTTGTGACCTAGTAGCAGCCACCAAAGAATTGATTGAAATATTCTTAAGCTCATCAGTTGCTTCCTGCATGCCATTCTCTACCATATCCAGCTGAGACTCAATGTCTTGAACATTTTCATTAGAGTGAAATTTCTCTCTAAATTTTTGTAACCTTGCAGAAAGGCTAGCTCTAGGAGGCAAAGGAATGTCATGTTTGTCTGATCTTATTAATGCTCAGAGTTAAACTCGAAAAATGAGTCCTTGTCGACTCGCAATGACTGCGACAACATCTCATGTATAGCGGTAAGCATGTTCGACCCCATCTGCTTCTTGGTTGGACAAAAGTGGGCTCTCTTAATTGACAACGGTCCGGCTTTCTTTCAGCCTAAAAAATTGTGCCGTCTCAGCCATTTGATTCAATATATGCTCACTTCTTCCCTTTACTCGATGGTCACAACTTCCTCCATTCTTCCTCTTTTCCCTCTGCCCACGATTCCTTCCTCTTCTTCCACTTTGGCCTCCTAGAGCAAACACTACCGAGGCTTCCACCTCAACTCTAGTTCCTGATCCAATGACATCAACTCCGACATTGTCTAAAGAATTGACCTCCTTATTGGTAGATATTAGAAATTCACCAGCAAGCCTTGAACACTCATCAACTGTAAGTTCTGTAGGTTTCTCTTAATCAATTGCTCTTGAACCCTCATGTGCTAGGTGTAAACACTTAATTTTTTTTTAAGAAAATATGTTTTCAAAGAATATTTTTAAAGGCCAATTTCAAGGCATATGGGATGAGACCGAGTCTTGATTTTTATAAAAAATTAAGGCTCATGTAAAAATGAAAATAAAGATGCTTTCAACAGAAAGAAGAACAAGGTCAATTTTGAAGGACTTCAACTACTAGACAACAAAAGCAGTGGGTCGACCAAATCCTATGCCCTGCCCCTCTTTGGGTGTATTTAAACCTAAATGAACCTCATTTAAAATTTCTAGACCAGTTGCATCCATTTTTTTCCTGAAAACCCTGCTAAGTCAAAATTAAGCTTTCTTTTATTTTATATGCCCATAGAATTTTATCAAAGGAAAAGTTATTTATATTGGATATTGAATATTGAATCTAGGTTGACTTTTATATTTATTATGCATAAAAATTATATATATCTATATATTTGTATATTGGGGTTGTTTTCATAAAAACATGGTATTTAGGGTACTATTGAATATAAATATACATGAGAAGAGGAAATCTAGCTCCATGTAAATGTAATGCAATATATTTTCTTCAGTATATTGTCTATAAATGGAGTTATCCCAGTCGAGTTATATATGTTCAAGTGGAGAGTTGTATTGGATCTAATGCAACCATCTCGCTCCAAAGAGAACCTTCTCAATCCCAATGCAGCCACCTCGTTCCAAAGTATCAATCCCAATGGAGCTGTCTCAATCCTAATGAAGTTTTCTCGGTCTAAATGAAGCCGTTTTGATCTAAATGCAGCTAGATCTCTTAGATTTGCTGTAATTTCATCGGTGCTCTAGCCCCTTGTAAACATCTATCGAGTATCAAGAATATCTCTCATCTCTCTATCAAGCATCAAGAGTATCTTTAAGGCATCAATAAATAAAGTAGGGGACGCCCCTCCTTATCCTTCCTTTTCTTGTCCTATGGTGTTTGTGTGGGTGCTAACTTAGAGAGATCTACAAAGGAAGGCCGACTGCTTTAAAAGGTACCCCTAGCAAGTTATTTTAATACCTTGGTTCCCTTAGGCGTCCAATATTAATCACCTTGCATCCTTCATATTAGTCATGCTAATGATTTCTCTTGCATGCATCCTTCAGTTTTTAGTAGAACCCTTAGGCATCCACCGTCCGTCCATCTTGCTTAATATTTTTGGTTTTCATTCATCTTGATTCCTAATTCTGTCACCCTTATCGTTTCTGATTTTAGACACATATCATTTATTTCTTCAACCCCCTTGGAACAGCCATCATCCCCCATCATTTCAGGGTTATGATCGTACAATATTGCTATATACAAAACTTACATAGTATTGTACCGATGTGAAAAATATAGTTCCTCCTATCATATTGTATCATAGGATACATCCCAACCGTGTTCTGTGATACAATACCTGAATTCTAATGGTATCATATTGAGAAGAACGATGACCTAAATCGTAATAGTTCAGGTATCGATATGCTATGCATATCATATTGTACAATAAATATGCAAAGCATTATTGATATGTTATGCATATCATATTGAGAAGAACGATTACTTGTCAGAAATAGGTTGAACCATTCGTAATGGTTCAGGTGTCGATATGCTATGCATACCAGCACGAAACTGCCGATGACAAAACAAACAGACACGATTCAAAAAGCTTGCATTTCTGGCCACGAAAAATAGCATTAAAAATTAAGAATGGTTCAACCTATTTCTGACAAGAAGACACGAACCTAAACCAAAATACAAAATTGCCAGCCTTGAGCAGCAGCACTGCGCCCTTCGCTGCATGTCACCCGGACACTTCTACTTTACGCTCACGCCGTGTCGCTCTTCTCGATGGGAATAACGAGTCTCGCGCCGATGTGAGGTGCACGGCAGTGTCCTTTACACGTCTTCTTCATGGTTCGAACCTAACCGGTTTCACAGCCCACCCATTTGGAGCGGCGCCCGCGGAGTTGTAAACTTTTGACTCCTGCAGTCTCGGGCGTTTGTTGGGCTGTGGGCGTTGGCTAAGACCCAAATCGTCGTTTGAAGCCATCTCTGCTGAAGTGGAAAATAAGTAAATTAATTAGGCTATCCCCTGGAACGCAATGGATTAGCAACGCCACCTCTCTCTCTCTCTCTCTCTCTCTCTGGGCCGACCAACAGCTGAATTTCTGAGGCGATGGTGCTTGGTATTGAAGAAAAAGGAAGGATTCGGAAGAGAAAGAAATTGTGTCCGAACTTCTAAGAAGAAGTTGTTTGGTGTTTAAGAGAAGATTACGATTCCGAGCAGAAAGAATATGCAGCTGAACTATTCGGGAGAAATTCTTTGGAGTTTGAAGAGAAGATTAGGGATCCCAAGAGAGAGTTTGCAGCTGAATTTCTGAGAAGAAATTGTTTCGTACTAAAGAGAACATTAGGATTCCGAGAAGAAAGAAATTGGAGCCAGCTAAATTTCCGAGCGAAAGGTTGTTGGTGTTGAAAAGCGAGAATTCTCGGAGGAGGAGAAGACTCTCTCTGTGTGTCTCTTCTGAGCTGAATTGGAAGGAAGGAAGGTATTTGGTATTGAATAATTAAAGAACGGAGACGCAGGGACGTACAGCTGACGAGCGTGAGGGCGCGAGGAGACGATTGGGACGAGTTCGAGGAAATCTCCCTGCTCGAACTGACGACTACGACCTCGAGAGCGGAGGAAATCCCGCTTCAGAGTCTCCGTCGTCGTCGGAGGCTTTCGCCAAGAAGATCCAGGTGAAGGTCACGGGGATGACGTGCGCCGCCTGCTCCAATTCCGTGGTGCAAGCTCTCCCTCGCTCCCCAGTGTCCTCCGCGCCTCTGTCGCCCTCCTCCAAAACAAGGCCGACGTTGTCTTCCATCCCGCCCTCCTCGAGGTCCCATTATTGATTCCCTATCAATTGTTCTTCCTTCTTCTTCTTTCCACGAGTTAAGTTGACATTCTTCAATCATTTCAATGAAATGGTGGTTTGATTTGTCCGCAAAACTTTCGATGGATGTTTTGAATCATGATAATCTCAGCAACTGAACCTTCCTTCTTGGATTGCAATTGTCTTGCATTATGGTGTTGAAAACTTGAAATGATGTTGCTGTTGTTTGCGTGTAGCTTAACTGCTGAAACTGCCAAGTTGTTCCTTGCTTTTGTGTCCTTTTTGATGAGCTATAGCGTTTCAGTTCCATATAGAGATGGGTTTTCTCATGAACAAAAGCACTCAGTGATCTCCGTGTGTCAACATTGTCTTAAGGGCACCATTCAACGTTCTATAATGAATTAGTAGTTTTATGCCAATGCCTTTATAGAGGAGATGTGAAATATGTAGCATTACTTTAGCTCCATTCATCAAATCTCACATGTAAGAACCAGACCCAACAAGGTCAACATGCGGACGTACTTGTCTCTTAAGCTGTAGTTGCAAGAATTCGTTCCGTACACATGAAGAGAGAAGCGATAACGAGTGTGGCAGAAGGTATTGTGGTATCAATTGTTGGAAAAACGTGGGTAGTTCAGCCGTTGATCGAATATCACAAACAAAAAGAAAAAGTGAAGAGAAAATATTGAGATCGGAGGAGAGGGCAGGCCCTGGATGCCGCCTCCCTCACTCCGTCTTTCTTAGTCTTAGTCTCTTAACCCTAGTACATCATCTTCAAGCTTTATATAATGGGTTGTTAGACATAAAATGATCAAAATGCCCTTAGCACTATGGGTCATTACAATAATACCCAAATATAAAAAATACTAACACTAAAAACAACAGACATTCATATTCCTCAACACCCCCCTCAAGTTGGGAGTGAGATACTTCAAACTCCAAACTTTTAGAAAAACTGGTTATTTCTTTACCACACTTACACCAAAGATCTATTTGAGGCTTCTCTCAATCAACTTTAACAATTAAGATCATACTTCATAGCAAACGACTCTTCTATGGGTATCGATCGCTCCTCTTTTTCTTTCTTCTCAATAAAGTGACTAGGCAACAACACTTCAAAAGTTTTTTTTCTTTTGAGAAAACTTATTTTTATGGTAGGAGGTACTATCTCGACAAAACACACTTCAAACGACTTTTTCTGTACCCCTTCATAGGGTAGCAGCTGCTGGTGTGTTGGTTGGGTGTCCTTTCTCTACCACTCAAATAGCAGAATACACACCTCTGCTCATACTAGTCAGTCTTGCGCCCCTTCACATGGTGACTGTAGTTGCTTTTTCAGCCCTTTTGGCTGTCCACTTCAGTAACTCAAGGTCTTAATTTTTATGCTTCGCTTCTTGGTGATAGTGTCACATTCCATACCAACAAATTCCTCTTGCCTCTTATATGATTTGATTTATAATGCATATTTAGTAAAAATGATTGATTTTATGCATTTATCTTTCCTTCTATATGCATTCTGCTGATTTCCCAATGGAGACAATCATCACGTACTACTTCGTATCTTTTGTAATCTTTTTTTGAATTTTCAGTCCTCTTGAGCATTTCATCAAATAGTTGATGTGCATAAGGAATGCTGAAACATTTTCTTCGATAAAGTTCAACGATATCTACAGTAAGGAGGAGACATTAAAAAGTTGTTAAATATTTTCTAAAAGCAAAGATTGTTTGACACAAACTGAGACTTCCATCCCCTTACATAAAAGGAAAAATATATATATGAAACTTTTGAAAGGATAATACCAGCGTTTTGGTTGAAACTTTTCTTGTTCTCTACTATGTTTCGATTTTGAGTAATTTATTTTGGCTGCAGGGATCTCCGTAGGGCCGAGAGCTTGGCCTCAAGTTGTAGGAATGAGTCCGGAACTTATTGAAGAAATAATTCGGAGAGAGCTCGATGGATGAGTGATGTTCCAAGTTGTCTACTTGGATATTTCATCAAACACTTCATGTGGAGGTGAACATTTCTCTTGGATATTTTATCAAATAGTTGTTGTGCATCTTGCATACTATATATTAATCATTATGTTAAAACTAAACTGAAGTGACATTATTCAGATCATCAAGTCCTCATGCGGTAGCTCTAGAAAACAACTTAGTGACAACATGCTCCAGAACAGAATCACCTGTTCCACAATCTTTGTCTCCATCTGAATCACTCGAAGAACTTCCACTTCTAACAACATGCCTTTCATTTTAGATAGGAGAGGAGCACTGTTAGTCACAGAAGCATTCCATTTCCCATAGGAGAACTCTCTTCATGGGCTATTTAAGTGGCTCCAATAGACGATGCTTGATCCACATTCTCTATAGTTATCTCACCCGGCAATGCTTCGAGACTTCTTGTATAGTGTCTTACATGCACTCCAACATGACCATTATATCGATGTTTTTCTTGAAAAACTTTGTGGCAAATTTGGCACTCATATTTTCCATCTTTAATGATAACACCTTTGCCAATTGTTTTACTAGGTTTAAAATACTTAATGCTGCCTTGGTGGAAAGTATTCAAATGTTGCACGAACTCATCTTTTTTCTGGAAACTCACTTTGCATTTGAGGCACTCGAGCAAAATTCTAAGTTCATCCTTCACGGGGTTCTTTACCGTGTATGCACCAACATGCTTGTCTTGACAAGAGGCAGAAGTATTCAGCAAAACCACTGCCATTTGTTGATAAGAGCCGGTGATATTGCTGACGCCAACACTTTTTCCCAAGGATGATTTATTCAATTCAGGAGCAACCACACCTACATCAACACATATACTGTGGCTCGGGTAATGTTGCCCAATTGAGGACATCAAATCCAAAAAAACCTTTTATCTGTGATAAACTGCTGTCCGTTTGGGCTTATGGACTTGCTGATGTCGACGTACATCCTTCCATGTTTCCATTGAAGGTCGAAGAGAATCTTCCACCTCTTCGGCAAAACGTTCCTGAAATCACTCGCATCCACGAACTTCTTCCTCTTCCTCCTCGACACGTGCTTCCTTCTTCTCTTCCTCTTCTCCCCATGGGATTAAGAGTGGAGATGCCGGTCCATTTCCCCTTGATTGTATTCGCTGCCTCTATTTTATCGATCCCTAAAGAGCCGAACTCTTGAAGCCCCTCAATAACCTCAGCATCAACCAACACTCTCATTGCCTTCTTTAACGCAACCGCATTTCTCATCGATGGAAGGCTTTGATACCATGTTGGAAAAACGTAGGTAGCGCAGCGAAAGATCGAATATCACAAACAAAAAGAGCAAGTGAAGAAAAAATGTTAGATCGGAGAAGGGGGTAGGCCCTTTAGTGGAGGCTGCCCCCCTCACTCTCTGTCTTTCTTAATCTTAGTCTCTTAACCCTAATACATCATGTTTAATGGGTTGTTAGACACAAAATGACTAAAATGCCCTTAGCACTATGGGCAATTACAATAATACTCAAATATTAGAAATTACAAAACTAACACTAAAAACAACAGATATTCATATTCTTCAACATCAATAACCATCATACAACTTTTATCCTGCAGATTTTTGAATGAGATAGAGAGAAAACTTGTCTAACTTCTGGCTCTAAAACAACAGCTACAACTAAGCCTTTTCTCATACTAGATGGGGTCGGCTAAATAGATTCTTTGTTTCTACTGTTAGAAAACTGGGCCCCTCTGGCTCGGCCTGACATGCCATGAGGGCCAGGGGGGCCACTAGTCGGTGGGGGCTGGCTGCAGCCAGCCCCCCTTTCTTTCCTCTTGACCCTCTCTCTTACTCTCACTCTCTCTCACTAAATACCTCTTGTAAACCATTGTAAATTCAAGCCTTTTATGGCTAATGAATAAAGATTATTTATTCAAGTTTGTGTTGTGTTCGTTCTCGTTTTCGTATGCACTTGTTGCTTTCGGCTATTGTCTTTTCTAATGCTTCGTGATTATTACTTTGTGGTGTTGTCTACTCATCAATCTTCCGCAACTATATTAAAACATCATCTTTATTAGATGGTATCAGAGCTATTTTTCGATCGTGGGAGTATTGTTCATTGCCTCAGGAAGCGTCCCGATCATATTTTATAAGTTTACCTCTTTAGTTTATTTTTTCCTTGAAATATGGATGATAAAGGGGTTTCAATTTTTGTCTAATACCTTCGAACTATAAAACATGGGCTCAATCTATAGAAAACTATTTGTATTTCAAAAAATTATGGGGCTATTTAAGTGGTTCGAAGGTAGAACTCTCTATCAATGCCACACTTGAACAAAAAGAGGAATATGAAGGAGGCCATAAAACAATCCTATGGGTGCTCATGAATAATGTAAACAAGCACACTAGGGACACTTTGGCTGATTTCACCAATGCTAAAGAAGCATGAGAATATTTAAAAAAATTCCATGTTCAAAGCGATGTGGCTCATAAGATGGCATTAAGAGACAAATTGGTCTCACTTAAACAAGGAGATAAAGGGGTAAACGATTTTTTTGGGGAATTTTTCAATGTTTAGAATCAATTGTATGGTTACAAAAAGAAATGTATAAAATGTCTTAGTGAGAGACAATGTGAAGATAATGAGGACTTTATATATCAATTTCTAAGAAGTCTCCGGAAAGAATTTGAAGGGGTAAAATCATCGCTCATTTATACAAAACCTTTTCCTACAAAAGAAGAGATTCTTACCGATCTTTAAATGGCGGAAACAAGAATGTATGAAGCAAGACTTCTAAGAGACACCGCCTTAGCCGTATCAAAACCCGGAGCAAATATGAAGACTTACCGACCTCCTTATTTCAAAAGTGAAGAAGGAAGAAAAGACATCATTTGCCATCATCATTGTAGAGAAACCGAGCATATAAGGCCAAATTGCCCAAAATTGAAAAAGAAGGTGGCCGTAGTAGAAGAACATGCTTCATCTTCCATTCTTGCGCTTGAACAAAAATTGAAGCAACTTGAAGCCCAAATGAAGGAAAAAGCAACGGTTGGTGTGTCTTGCTCCTCTTCATCAAAAGAAACTCAAGGTATGATCTCTTGGATTCTTGATTCGGGTGCTTTATTTTATATGACTTGTAATGAACATATCTTAAAATCATGTGTTCAAAAACACTTATCATGTGTTTATACGACGGATGGTACACAATTAAATGTTGATAAAGTTGGTGACTTGCAAAACAAGAATTTCGAAGTTTCCAAAATTAGTGTTGTTCCAAAACTAAATTTAAACTTACTTTCTCTATCCCAAATTTCGGATAAAAATTGTGTTATAACCTTTTCATCCACCGGATGTATTGTACAGGACCGCCTCTCGAAGAAGGTGATTGGGCATGGACATAGAGAGGGCAGACTTTATATTATGGACTATTTGCATAGTATAGGATATGTTAATATTTTGACAAATGATGCCCTTTTATGGCACAAGAGACTTGGACATCTTAATGTTAAAAAATTGTATCAATGTCCTCTTGGAATCAAATTTAATGAATCTTTTTTTTGCAAAGATTGTGTTCTTGGTAAAATGCAATATCTCCGGATGTATGGGATCCGACACCTGTTTTGTCTAAAGGAGGTATTTTCTATTATGTTATTTTTGTAGATGACTTTATTAGGTATACATGGGTATATCTTTTAAAAGCAAAATCAGATGTCTTTCAAAATTTTGTTATTTTTCATAATCTTTTAAAGAATCAATTTGATTCTGAAATCAAAATTTTTAGATCCGATTCAGGGGGAGAGTTTATGTCGAAGGATTTTGAAAACCATCTCAATACGTTTGGGATTATATATCAAACTTCTTGTTCTAATACTCCTCAACAAAATGGTGTTTCCGAACGTAAGCATAGACATATTTTGGAAACCACAAGAACTTTGCTTTTGTCAAGTGGTGTTCTTAAAAATTTTCGAACAGAAGCTATTATGACTGCAGTCTATTTAATTAATCAGATGCTCTCTTCGGTTTTATAAAATACGTCTCCTATAGAAAAACATTTTAAAGTTTCTCCTAACTATTCTAGATTGCGTGTTTTCGGATGTAAATGCTTTGTTTATACTGACAAAGATGATAAATTATCATCTCGGGCCATAGAATGCGTCTTTCTAGGATATGGAATAACCAAAAAGGATATAGGTGTTATGATTGTAAAAATGATAAGCTTTATGTATCTTGAGATGTTAGATTTTTTGAAAATGAATATGTTTTTAAAAGCATGGATGATGATAGCTCTATTAATGACTCCTACTTCTTGAATGATATTTTAGGTGAAGAGGTAATTCATAAAGAAAATGATCTTCATGAACCTATGATTACCAGACATTCTATTACTCCTTTTGATCAACATTACAATAGGAACTCTATGCCTATTCTTAGAAGGTCAAATCATGATTCTAGACCTCCTGAAAGATTTGTCTCATATGATAGTTTTTCACCAAGACATAGAGCTTTAGTCACAAATATTTCAGCTATAAAGGAACCTAGAACCTTTAAAGAAGCTCAATTATCACAAGAATGGGCTAATGCAATGAATGAAGAGTTGGATGCTTTATTTAGAGCCCAAACTTATAGTCTCTAGACCATCAAACAAAAAAACTATAGGTTGTAGGTGGGTTTATAAAATAAGACTAATGGTGATACTCATTAGATCGTTATAAAGTTAGATTGGTTGCCAAGGGCTATTCTCAAGAATATGGAATTGATTATGAAGAGACCTTTGCTACTGTAGCTAGAATGATAACTGTTAGAACACTTATAGCTGTATGTGTCATTCATCATTGGAATATCTATGAGTTAGATGTTAAAAATGCTTTTTTGAATGGTTGGTTGAAGGAAGAAGTATATATAGAGCCTCCTCCTGGTCTCAATCTTCCTACAAACCAAGTTTTAAAGCTCAAAAGAGCTTTATATAGTCTCAAACAAGCTCTTAAGGCTTGGTTTGATAGAATGACTGAATTCATGACATTACATGGCTTTACTCTCTGTTATACTGACACAACCCTGTTTATAAGAAAATCCTCTGCAGGTATTGTTATCCTTTTGCTCTACGTCGATGATATGATTATTACAAGTAGTGATAACACATGTATCCAACAAATCAAGCAAGAACTTGGTAATGTGTTTGAAATGAAGGATCTTGGTCCTCTTACATACTTCTTGGGATTAGAAGTTCACACTACTCCTTCGGGAATTTTTTGGAAATCAACATAGGTATACCAGGATTTAAGTACTTTGGCTGGTCTTCGAGGATACTTCTTCAATGGATACTCCTATGGAAGTTAACACAGTATCGTCGTGAGGAGGGTGATCTTCTTTTTGATCCTATTGTGTATCGACGGTCGGTGGGTAGCTTGAGCTACTTGACTATTACTTGTCCTGATATTTCCTTTGTTGTCCGGCGAGGTTAGCTAGTTTATGCGAGACTCCGCGTCATTTACGCCTAGCTGCCCAGATTCATCGTATCATACGATATCTTCGAAGTCTCCTAGTCGTGGATTGTTCTTTCCCTGCGGCTACGCTCTCCTCTTCGTCTCATTGCTTATAGTGATGCTGATTGGGTCGGTTGAAATGCGATACTGGCCGTTACTGTCCAGAGGTGAGTGTACGTTCCTGGGAGATTCTTTGGTTTCTTGGAAAGAGTAAAACAGTGAGGCTCGTGTTTTGAAATCTTCTGCAGAATCTACGAATCATAAGGTGCGATGTACTGCTTTGCTTGTTTTGAAGTTAGGTGGCTTCGTGGACTGCTGGCTTTGAGCTCGGTTTCTCTCGGTCGATCCCACTCCTCTCCATGTTGATAACACTAGTGCTATTCGGATCTTTTGCTAATCCAGGTTTATCATGAGCGCACAAAGCACATAGAGATGGATTGTCTATGTTTGCGAAGAGCATATATAAGGCAACTTGACACTACAGTTGTAAAATCAGAATATCAACTTGCAGATATGTTCACTAAGTCCTTACCTGCCCCTCGGTAACTTCCAGTCATGGAGTTGTCAGTTCGTGGGGGGTGTTAGAAAACTGGGCCCCTCTGGCCCTGCCCATTGGGCCATTAGGGCCAGGGGGGCCACTAGCCGTTGGGGGCTGGCTGCAGCCAGCCCTCCTTTCTTTCCTCTTTGACCCTCTCCCTTACTCTCTCTCACACTCTTTTTTCTCTATAAATACCTCTTGTAAATTCAAGCCTTTTGTGGCTAATGAATAAAGATTATTTATTCAAGTTTGTGTTGTGTTCGTTCTCGTTTTCGTATGCACTTGTTGCTCTCGGCTATTGCCTTTTCTAAGGCTTCGTGATTATTACTTTGTGGTGTTGTCCACTTATCAATCTTCCGCAACTATATTGAAGCATCACCTTCATTACATCTACAACCCTGTCATAAGTTGTAGAATCTATGGTAAATAAGTCCGACAAAGGTTTACGTTGGCTGTCGGAAGCCTAACGCAACCCTCTTCCTTTATCCAGGCTTAGGACCGGCCATGTGAGGGTGATCCCTACATGAGTGGAGTTTCTAACTTCTAGTTCTATTTAAATATTTTCTACTACTCTAACAGAATCAAATGAAGCAATGTTTGTTTCTGAAAACCATTGAATGTCAGCTAATCAACAGTATTTATTATTTGAAAGTTGAAACAGAGAGCATGTGTTTTTATTGGCCATTGTTGGGTAGTAGACATTTCATCTCCCATGTATTTTATAATGTTTCTTATTCTTAAAACTTTTCTCTTTCCTGTGAACAAAAATTGGATGATGATGCAGGAGGAAGATATCAGGCATGCAATTGAAGATTCAGGATTTGATGTAGAAATACTGATAGAGGCTGCTCTTGCACGACAAAAGCAACAGATTTTCTTGATTGGTCAATTCAGAATTGGAGGAATGACTTGTGCAGCTTGTGTAAACTCTGTTGAAGGCATCTTGAGGAAGTTACCTGGTGTAAAGCATGTTGTTATTTCTTTGGCGACATCAGGGGGGCCACTAGCCGTTGGGGGCTGGCTGCAGCCAGCCCTCCTTTCTTTCCTCTTTGACCCTCTCCCTTACTCTCTCTCACACTCTTTTTTCTCTATAAATACCTCTTGTAAATTCAAGCCTTTTGTGGCTAATGAATAAAGATTATTTATTCAAGTTTGTGTTGTGTTCGTTCTCGTTTTCGTATGCACTTGTTGCTCTCGGCTATTGCCTTTTCTAAGGCTTCGTGATTATTACTTTGTGGTGTTGTCCACTTATCAATCTTCCGCAACTATATTGAAGCATCACCTTCATTACATCTACAACCCTGTCATAAGTTGTAGAATCTATGGTAAATAAGTCCGACAAAGGTTTACGTTGGCTGTCGGAAGCCTAACGCAACCCTCTTCCTTTATCCAGGCTTAGGACCGGCCATGTGAGGGTGATCCCTACATGAGTGGAGTTTCTAACTTCTAGTTCTATTTAAATATTTTCTACTACTCTAACAGAATCAAATGAAGCAATGTTTGTTTCTGAAAACCATTGAATGTCAGCTAATCAACAGTATTTATTATTTGAAAGTTGAAACAGAGAGCATGTGTTTTTATTGGCCATTGTTGGGTAGTAGACATTTCATCTCCCATGTATTTTATAATGTTTCTTATTCTTAAAACTTTTCTCTTTCCTGTGAACAAAAATTGGATGATGATGCAGGAGGAAGATATCAGGCATGCAATTGAAGATTCAGGATTTGATGTAGAAATACTGATAGAGGCTGCTCTTGCACGACAAAAGCAACAGATTTTCTTGATTGGTCAATTCAGAATTGGAGGAATGACTTGTGCAGCTTGTGTAAACTCTGTTGAAGGCATCTTGAGGAAGTTACCTGGTGTAAAGCATGTTGTTATTTCTTTGGCGACATCATCAGGGGAAGTTGAATATGATCCTGCTGTTATTAGCAAGGACCAAATAGTAGAGGCAATTGAAGGTGCTGGTTTTGATGCTTCTTTTCTTCAAAGCACCAAACAAGATAGAATATTTTTGGGGGTAGTTGGAATGCATAGCGAAATGGATGTACAGATTTTAGGTCTGCTTAGGGATTTGAAAGGAGTGAGAGGCAATATGTCGTGAACAAAGCCCTCTCAGAGTTGGAGATTTTGTTTGACCCTGAGGTCATTGGTTTGAGATCGACAGTTGATTATTTGCACAAAGGAAGCGATGGCAATTCTAGTGTTCTTCTGCAGAATCCCTATTCAAAGTTCATTTCTACTGATGTTGAAGAATCCAGAAACATGTTTCAGCTCTTCATGTCCAGTTTGTATCTAGGTGTGAGTATGGAAGTTTGATGTTCTTCTAGTAACCAATGGATATGGTGGTCTTTATATGTGCATGCCTTCAATGATATGTTTCCCTTCATTGATTCTGTAACAAAAAGAAAAACATTGCGTATGACTTATTTTTGTCAATGTGGCTAATTTTTCTTTCCTTTGTGATCTTGACAGGTACCAGTTTTCCTTATAGGGATAGTATGCCCCCACATACCTCTTGTACATTCATTATTACTGATGCCATGTGTTCCTTTTCTGATGAGTGATTGGTTGAAGTGGGCATTAGTTAGTCCTATTCAATTTATAATTGGTAAACGTTTTTATGTCGCTGCTTATAGAGCCTTACGTCAATGCTCAGCGAACATGGATGTGTTGGTAGCACTTGGTACTTCAGCTTCTTATTTTTACTCTGATTATGCGCTGTTGTATGGTGCATTCACTGGATTCTGGTTTCCAACATACTTTGAGATAAGCGCGATGCTGATAACATTTGTGTTATGGGGAAAGTACCTGGAAACTGTTGCAAAAGAAAAAACTTCAGAGGCTATCAAGAAGCTTGTGGAACTTGCTCCAGCAACTGCTTTGCTACTTTCAATAGATTATGTTAAGGACTTGTGGGCTTTTGCTATTCTCGCTGCCTACTTTCTGCATTCAGTTTTCATAGGGCAATGCTTCTTCTGTGACTTGCGTTGGTGACATAATTTACTTCACATCACAGACATTTGAAACTACACTAACACCATTTATTTTTCTTTCTTATGCCTATCAAACTTGTTCGTTTGGTCCATAAACTGGTTGTTTCTGACTAACAATTTTGTTCAATCTTAGAAGGGAAGTTCACTGGAGAATGGGAGATTGACTCTTTACTAGTGCAGCCAGGTGATATCTTAAAAGTTGTTCCTGGTTCAAAAGTTCCTGCTGATGGTGTGGTTGTATGGGGGCTCTAGCCATGCCAACGAAAGTATGGTCACTCTTGAATCTGAACCTGTTCTAAAAGAATTCAATTCTTTGGTTATAGGAGGTATGATTAATTTACATGGGGCACTGCACATTAAAGCTACCAAAGTGGGGTCTAATACTGTCCTGAATCAGATAATATCATTGATGGAGGCAGCTCAAATGTCTAAGGCACCTATACAGAAGTTTGCTGACTTTGTAAGCATTTCTTTTTATGGTGTATGTTTGCTAAAGTTCCGGAATATGCTGGTTTGGTGTAGAAAACTGATCTAGTGCATATGGTTTCTAATAGTGAATATTAACATGATACCTAGTAAAATTGTTGACATAGTAGAAGCATTTGTTGGAGTTGTGGATGACATTTATTGGTACTACTAGAACTCTTATCGGATTTGTTTCTGTTTTGTCATGTTGTGATGATGGCTGGAGTCATGATTAGCTGTGAGACGTCATTACTCTATGGTTTGAGCAAACTTAAGTTCTCATGATTGAGTGAATTCGTCCAACCCAAATGTCATTAATAAAATTTGATTCATGGCTCACATGTTTATTTATGATCTCTGTTGAATGAATCTTCAAATGTGAGTCAACCTAGCCTAGAGGCTGTGAGCCCTAAGTTCTCTCGAACATTGGCCTGGAGTTCATATACATACACACACACATACATATGTGTGTATATATATATATATGTGCAGATATTATATGCATAGACTTACATAGACACAAATATATTCAAATGAGGCTGAACCAAACTAGGCCTAGATGTGGGTTGAGCCTGAGTCGGGTTCTTGAGTCAAGACTTATGCGGAAGACTGGACCAAGGCTGAACCATATGAATCAAATGTGGGATAAGGTGCATGGATTGACCAGACCAAACACATACTCAAAACGTGTCTCAGGGGCCTTATATGTGATCTTGCTGAGCCATGTGAACCAGTGTACTTCCTGAAAGATGAGGCTTGATCAAACCAGGTATGTACAGCTTAGCCTCAGATGTAATAACTTGGATAGGCAAGTGAAGTTAACTTATAAATGTGCTGGGGGCTCCCTGCGCAAGGGCTTGCTTGAGGCTTGGATGCTTGGATGCTTGGCAGAGTCGGGAAGACAGAAAATTCACCTATGGATATCACACCTTTTTAGTATGGTAACATGGAAATTGGGTCTCATGGAGAAGTAAGAATCAATCTGTGATCCCAAGATCTAGTGTGGAAGCTGACCCTGATATAGTGGGGTTGAGCCATAGCACAAGTCATGTGTGAAGGATTCTGTCTGGTCTTCACAATTAGATTGAATTTAACATTGATGACTATCATTACTAATTGAATTCCACGAAAAGTATTATATGCAGACCTCTAGCTTTCCTTTTTCTACCTTTTAAGAGCATTTGAGTGATCAGTGAAACAGTTTCTTTCAAGTTCTTGCAAGCATTTCTTGCTCTGCATTGATGTTTATATTTAACCTTCTTATGATTCCATTCTGTGATTTACAAGTTGCTAGCATTTTCGTTCAGACTGTAGTTGCCCTGTCATTGTTCACATTTCTTGGATGGTAAGTTTGTATTGTCTGGCCCTACCGATTTACCACCCTTTATATGTTTAAGAGCTCTTTGAGTTCATTCTTTTGAATACGTCGGTAGAAATGATGGTTTATATACTTTTCTGATTTGGCTAACTCTCCTAAGCTAATACTAACATTTTTATTTTCATTAAAAAGCTTATAAAAATAGTTTTTCCATCTATTTTTATATCACCATTTGCCACTAGAATTTTCTCATCCTCGTCTTTGATGCATCTAACAAAATTAAGATCCTTATTTTTCTTATCTCTAGCCCTAGCTATCTTAAAAATATCTCTTTCACCCTCTTTTGAGTTGAGTTTTTTATATAAATCCTCCCAAATTTTAGCTTTTGCTTCACTAACAATCCTTTTTGCTTATTTCTTTGCTTTCTTATAAGCTTCTAAAGTTTCACTAGTTTTCTTAGCATAATGTAATTTGTAACATGCCCTCTTAACTTTTATTTTATTTTGCACTACTTCACTCCACCACCAAGCTTCTTTTTATGCCGGTACACCTTCCTTAGATTCACCTAACACATTTTCGCCACTTTTCTAATATGTATAGTCATATTGTTCCACATATCACAAGGTATACTAACATAATTCCAAGCATATCCTTGAAGGACTTTCTGTTTAAATATACCTTCTTTATCGCTTTTGAGATTCCACCATTTAGTCTGAATAATTCGATGCACTCTTTTCTTCTTTGTCTACTTTTTTTACTTGTAAATTTATAACTAAAAGTCGATGTTGGGTGGTTAAACTTTCTCTTAGAATTATCTTGCAATCTTTACAACATGCTCTATCTTTTTTTCTATAACAACAACAATTAAGCCTTTTCCCATACTAGACAGGGTCGGCTACATGGATTCTTTGTTTCCACAGAGCCCTATCATGTGCCATGTTAGCAATTAACTCACAATAAGCTAGGTCATTCTTTATTGAACACTTTTGTGGTCATCCTCTACCTCTTTTAATACTTTCTAAATTTAGTTTTCATACCTTTTTACATGTTCTTCTTTTGATTTTCTTTCTATATGTCCAAACCATCTTATATGTCCAAACCATCTTAAACGATATTCTCTCATTTTATCCTCTATTGGTGCCACTCCTAATTTATTTTTAATAACCTCATTATGTATTCAGTCTTTTCTTGTATGACCACTCATCCATCTCAACATTTTTTTTCCTACAGACAAAATAATCAAATAATGCTCATTACAATACTCATGCACATGGAGGTAGGAGAATGTTGAAACTGACTTACAATATGTATATCATGTGCAATATCTGGACGTGTTATAGTGAGATAAGTAAGTGTCCCAACCTATGTTATTAATAGCGCGCTATAGCGCGCTATAGTGTTTTAGTGATGCTAAAAACGCTATAGCGGGCGACCCACCAGAGCTGATATAGTGCCGCTAATAGCGAGCGGTCCGCTATAGCACTCTTTGCGGATAATGTTAATAACATATGTTGGGTCAGGATTGATTCCCGATCCAAATGAAATAAAAGGTCAGTAACCCTCGCCGCTAATGCAAACGCATGTTTCTCTCTCTCTCTCTCTCTCCCGCCTCTCGCCGCTGCTCTCTCCGCCACCACCCCCATGGACACCACCAATCATCTGCAGGTACACTCTTTCTCTCTTCTCTCTCCCCTTTCTGTCTTCTCTCTTCCTGTCTCTCTCTTTAGATGAAAACCGCCATCGACCGTCATCAGAAATGCATTGGGTCAAAGCGCTTTTAGTTGGCCTTGCTAGTTAGTTTAATTCTATACACAATCTTGCTGAAAACTCGAAAGGCACCAAAAAGCCTCCATAGTCGCTAGATTTTTCTTGTGTCAAGCCATTCCCACACTTTCTGCATTTTCCAGTGAAATGTCGCCATGGGCAGCAATTGTTGATCTTTATAATGGAGGGAACCAGGGCGATTGGTGGGATTGTGGTCGTTCTTTGTCAAGGTCGATCACTGTTCTTGTCAGGTGAAACCATGTACTGCAAGGAGTTTATGTCTTGTTCGAGATGCTTATTGTGTCTTCTAAGTCTGCGCGCACTCGTGTGTTGTCTCAAAGTCTGCAGGTATGAGTTTGTGTTGCAATGTCATTTGTTCTAGATGCTCTTTTGAGGTACTTTGTTTTCTCAAGATATGTTTCCTAGTTCAGTAATGTCTAAGACATGTGGGTTCATTTGATGCTTTTGTTGTGGTGATTATTTCAAATTTTATCGGGTTGTGTCCCCCTATGTTGCAACCAACTTAATGATGCAGATGATGAAACTTTTATCACATCGAGTGTTGTTTCAAAATCACATCTTGAGGGAAGTGGTATTTGTTGTTTCTGTAGTGCTTGAAAACTCGGTGATACTAGCCAAACGTTTTTGAAACTTATAGATCAGTTTGTAGACATTAATCCAAATTTTATATTCTTTGCAGGTCCTCAATGATGTCTGTGACTTGATTGTGAATCCTCTGAGGGATCTGATTGTTGAGTACATCTTCCAGGCTTCTTTGGTACTTCCTTCTCTTTCACTCATACAGAGCCTCCAATTCTGTAACTTGTATCTTTTTAAATATGTTTCTGTTGACATCATAGGAGGCATATGTTTGGATACTACTAGATGGTGGCCCTTCTCATGTTTTCCTTGATACTGATGTTGCAATGATGCGAGAGGATCTTATCATATTGATGGTATGGAGCTCTTTCTATACATGCTAGAACATTGAGTTGTTATTTTTGAGGTTGCATATTGGCATGGGTTAATTGCTATTATCTTAGGAGTTTCAGAGATACAATGGGTAGGTTTTCCAGCATATGCAATTGTTCATTTCCAAATCTCAAGTGTGTGCTACTTAGGTTGCTTGTTTTGTTGGAAAAATATATTGGGTCCCATCAAATGCCATGTTGAAGAATTTGTGTGCAATATAGATTGAACTGTCTTTATCTAAGTATGATATTACTTAACATAATTTGTTGGAACAACACCTACAAGGAGAATAATCAAATGTGTATATGCATATTTCCGTGTCACTTGTTTGAAGTTGGTAATGTTAAATATATGGTTTCTTACATTGTTCTGTTGTTAAAAAGTATGGCTCACTTCTGTCAGGTTCAAGCCTCGTAAGAATGATATGATATGGTTTTGCTACGTATGTAATGGCATGATCTTTCATCCAGCATGCCATCACTTTTTTTAGGGCCAAACTATTCCTCGAAGATTTTATCAAACCAAGCTTTAGGAGCTTGTTTGAGGCCATATATAACTCTTTTGAGCTACAAAACTTGGGTTCTAGGTACGTTAAAACCAGGAAGAGGTTCCATATAGACTTCTTCCTTTAACCCCATATTCCTATGAATAATCTTTGGCAACTAATCTAGCTTTATAACAACCTAAGGAGCCATCACCATTAGTTTTAAATTTGTAGACCCACATACAAAGTATCGTCTTTTTGTTTTGTGGTATAGACATAATATCCCAAGTTTGAGCTCTACATAAGGTATCTAATTTTTCATTCATAGCATGAATTCAATCTTCTAATGATTGTACTTAAAAGTTCTTGGTTTTTTTATGACTGAAATATTGGTTACTAAGGTTGTATGTCTTGGTAAGAAACTATCATAAGAAACAAATCGTTTAAGAGGTATAGAATCACGACTAGTCATTCGGGTACAGATGGGATGACATTAAGAGTTCTTCTAGTGTAGTATTGATCAAAGGGAGTGACATAATGTCTTGAGATCATATGTTCATTAAGCTCATTTTCAACATGTATCATGTCTTCTCCTAGGATATCATTTGAAAAGGAATATGAAGAATCAACAATAGAATGAACATCATTATTACCCTTAAAAACATATTCATTTTAAAAGAATTTGATATCTCTCGATACATAGAGCTTGTCATTTTTATAATTATAACATCTATATCCCTTCTTATTTATCCCATACCCTAAAAGACACATTCTATGGTACAAGAAGATAGTTTATCATCTTTATAAGATAATTTATCATTTTTATTAGTATATAAACAAAACATTTACATCCAAAAATATGTAGTTTAGAATAGTTTGGAGAGAGTTTAAAAAGATTTTCTATACTAGACATGTTTTGTAAAATTGAAGATGATATTCGATTAATTAAGTAAACAAAAGTCATAATGACTTCAACCCAAAAACTTTTAGGAACACCGTTAGATAATAAAAAAGTTCTTGTGGTTTCCAAAATATGTCAATGTTTACATTTCAGAATGTCATTTTGTTAAGGAGTTTTAATTAAAAAGGTTTGATGTATAATTCTGAGTTTGTCAAGATGATTTTTAAACTCTCTCTTCTCCTGAGTCGGATCTAAAAATCTTGATTTCGAAATCAAATTGATTTTTCATAAGATTATAGAATATGACAAAATTTTGAAAAACATCAGATTTAACTTTTAAAAGATATACCCATGTATATCTAGTGAAATAATCTATGAAAATTAAATAGTAGAAAATCTCTCCTTTAGATAAAATAGGTGTTGGTCCTCATACATCAGAATGGACGATTTCAAACGGTTTTGTAGTAATATGCGTTTTGTTTGAGGAGGTGATTATTTACAATACATCCCGTAGATGAAAAAGTTATAACACAATTTTTATCTGAAATTTGAGATAAACAAAGTAAGTTTAAATTTAATTTTTGAACAACACTAATTTTGAAAACTTCAAAATTTTTGTTTTGCAAATCACCAATTTTATCAATACTTAATTATGTTCTACCCGCAGTGTAAACACAAGATAAAGATTTTCTAATACATGATTTTAATTTTTTTTCATTGCAAGTCATATGAAATGAAACACCTAAATAAAGAATCCAAGAGATCATACCTTACTTCCTTGGTTGAGAAAGAACAAACCGCACCTATCATTGCTTTTTCCTTTATTTGAACTTAAGTCTCTTTACTTTTTCTTCTAGTACAACAATGGAGGATGAAGCTTATTCCATTACTAATGTCGCCTTTCTTTTCAATTTAGAGCAATTTGGCCTTATGTGACCAACCTCTCTACAATGGTGGTAAATGATATCTTTTCTTGCTTCACTTTTACTTTCGAAATGCGAGACCCACTTATATAATCTCATAAATTTTTAAAATATAGATAATTTTCCATGGATTGGGCCCATGTCTTTTACTTCGAGGGTGTTAAACGAAAATTAAATCCCCTCTATCATCTATATTTTTAGGAGAAAAAGAAACTAAAGAGGTAAACTTATAAGACCAAAGATATGATTAACATGCTTTTCAAGGTAACGAATAATGTTTCCATGATCACAAATGACTTTGATACCATGTAATGAAGTCAATGTTTCAATGTAGCAGTGGAAGATCGGTGAATATCACCTGAAAATGTTAATCACAAAGCCTTAGAAAAAGGCTATAAAGTTGTTAATGTAATAGGGTGACACGGGCCGTTAGAGCACGTGCACCATTTGGATATGGGCCAGGGCCACTAGGACCCTGGCCATAGCCTTTGGTATCCCAACGGCTAGTGTTGGCCGGCCAACACATAGTTCCCTTATGTCCTCTATTTTACATTCCATGTACACTTTGTAAACTCTATAAATATCCTATTCTATTGTCAATAAAAGTATGCTGTCATTGTACAACTTTTGCCTTGTGTTTCATTTACTTCCGCTCTCTTGATTGCTATATTTGAAGTTTGACACCCATACTCGGGTGACTTTGGAATCTTGGCGATTTATCGAAGTTGCATCGTGAGCATCAACCTTCGATCATCAACACCAATTTACATGGTATCAGAGCCTCAGATTGAAGAAATCGTGCATCCGTGCCATGAGTGTAAATTTCGAGAAAACATACCAAACTTGAGGTTATTTCAAATCTTTTGATTTTGCATGAAATGGAAAGCAAAAATGAGATGTTTAGATGTATTCTTGACCTGAAGTGTTATCAAAGTTGGGCTAGGACTATGAAAAAATATTTTTTGTCAAAAGATTTTTGGGATTACATTGATGGAACCATAAAAGAATCGATTTTGAATATTGATGGTTTGAATGATGATGAGATTATTAAAGCTCATGACAAATATAAGCAACACTTAAAGTATGAGAAAAAATGAAAGCAAAAATTACGTGGATTATTTGCCAAAGTGTAGATGACAAGCTTAGAAATATAATTAATGCTTTCGAAAATGCATTTGAAACTTGAGAATATTTAAAGAAACTCCATTCTCAAGATGATTTTGTTTTTCAAATTGATTTGATGGAAAGAATGATAATACTTAAACAAGAAAATTTAAGCATTAGAGACTATGAAAATGAGTTTTCGGAATTATGGACCCAACTAAGGAGCTTTAATAAATTTGGAAATCTTCACAAATTATATGAATTTCAAGAGTTTTTGGACAATCAATACTTCTTTTTGTTTATGCGTGGGTTAAGAGATGAATTTAAAAACGTTAAATCAAATTTAATACATAGAAAACCTAGACCTAGAGGAGACTCGTTTTTGGTTGACCTTGTTATGGAGGAAACAAGGTTGAAAAATATGAGTGTTGCCAAAGAACCCGTCCTTGCTGCATCCAAACCGAGAGCTAACTTGAAGACTTACAAGCCTCCACATGCGAAAAATGCCGAAGGAACACGTGGCCTAGCAAGGACACCATTTGTCACTATTGCAAGGAAAGTAGGCATATCAAAACCACTTGTCCTCTTCTCTGGAAAATGTTTGGAAATGTGGGAGCCATGGAAGAAAAAGAAGGAGTCTTACCCAACAACATTAAGGCATACATGAAAGAAATGTTAAAGGAAAAAACAAACATTTCCGGGAATGCTCTATCCACCTCTCAAGGTATGTCTTGGTTTTTAGATTTGGGTGATATTTTTATATGACACATAGTGAAAATTCCTTGATTAAATCTCGTGAAACCCTTGGAAAACATGTGTTTATAGCCGATGTACAAAACTTCAAATTAAGAAAATAGAAAATTTTAAAAAAGAAAATTTTAAAATCCAAAATGTAAGCTTTATACCTAAACTTAAATTGAACTTACTTTCGGTTGCTCAAATCTGTGATAATGATTGTATAGTCACTTTCTCATCCAAACATTGTGTGGTGCATGATCACCTATCGAGAAAGGTGATTGGTCAAGGCCATAGAGAAAGTGGACTATACAAAATGGATTATCTTATTATGCCAAATTTTGAGTCTTGTAATATAGTCCAACATGCTACTCTTTGGCATAAAAGACTTGGGCATTTGGATTTACAAAAATTATGTAACATTCTCTTGATGAAAAAAATTAGAGAACAAAAGTTTGAATTTAAAGAGTGTATTCTTGAGAAAATGATCATCTCCCTTTTGGAGAAAGAAACTATTTACTGAACAAAGCTTTTGATTTAATACGTTCGGATGTTTGGGGCTCCGCACCTGTTGTTTCTAAGGGAGGTGTTCAATACTATGTGATATTTGTAGACGACTTTACTCACTTTACGTGGATATATCTCTTGAAACATAAATCAGAAGTGTTTGAAAAATTTGTAATTTTTTGCAACGTGATCAAAAATCAATTTGGAGCCACCATTAAGATCTTTAGATCGGATTCAGGAGGGGAATACATATCAAATGAATTCCAAAAATTTATTGAATCAAATGGAATTTTCCATCAAAAGTCATACACTAAAACTCCTCAACAAAATGGCTTGGCTGAAAGGAAACATAGACATATTATAGAAACATGTCAAACTATGTTAATTGCCAGTAAGATTCCTAAATTTTTATGGGCAGAAGCTACTCTTACTACAATTTATCTTATAAATAGAATGCCTTCATTCAATCTTGAAAATATTTCACAACTACTCTTACTATAGTTTATCTTATAAATAGAATGCCTTCATCCAATCTTGAAAATATTTCACCTTTTAAAAAGTTATATATTATTTCTCCATATTATGAAAGACTTAGAGTTTTTGGATGCAGATGTTTTGTGTATATAGATAAAAATGATAAACTGTCTCCTAGGGCTATTGAATGCGTATTTCTTGGTTATAGCATAGACAAAAGGGTTATAGGTGTTTTGATCCTATTGAAGATAAATTATATGTTTCTAAGGATGTAAATTCTTTTAAGAATGATGCCTACTATAAGTCTAAATCCTTAGAAAATTCTGAATCTTTCATATCTCAAGATTTCTTTGATCTAGAAGAATATGACGATTGTGACTCAGTAGATCATCAAGATAATTCTTTTGAGAATAGTGATGTTTCGAATACAATCGTTGATTCCCAATCCATTGTTGAACCCTTTCCTTTACATTCTACATGACGTCTTAGAGAGCCTGATGATACATGTCTAGAACCTAAGGTCTCAAAACCTCTCCAACGTTTTGTTTCCTATGAATCGTTTGAACCCCAACGCAAAAACTTGATTGCAACTCTTCATCAAGTTAAAGAACCCAAGTTTCTTCATCAAGCTAAAGGTATTCCAGAATGGGAAGATGCTATGAAGGATGAACTCAACGCTCTAGACAAAGCCCATACATGGACAATTGCACCTATACCAAAGGATAAGAAGGTTATTGGATGTCGATGGGTCTATAAAATCAAAACCCATAGCAATGGTCACATTGAGAGATATAAAGCTAGACTGGTTGCAAAGGGTTATGCCCAAAAATATGGAATTGGCTATGATGAAACATTTGCCCCGGTTGCTAGGATGACCACAATTAGAATTCTCATAACCCTTAGTGCCATTAGGAAATGGGATATATATCAACTTGATGTTAAAAATGCTTTTCTGAATGGTTATTTGAATGAAGAAGTTTATATGACTCCACCTCCTGGTTTTAAGTGATTTTGAATTCGTCCAACTATGTTTTTAAACTGAAAAAAGCCTTGTATGGTTTGAAACAAGCTCCTATGGCTTGGTTTGATCGATTTGAAAAATTCATGCATTTGCATAATTTTTTAACTTGCTATACTAACATTGCTTTGTTTGTACGCAAAACAGAATCAGGTATTGTTATTCTTCTATTGTATGTGGATGATATGATCATCACTGGGAATGATAAAGTAGGGATTACAGAGGTTAAACATAATCTTCACCAAGAATTTGACATGAAAGACTTAGGCCTTCTTAATTATTTTTTGGGTATTGAAATTACTAAAAACAATTATGGGTATTTTATGTCTCAGACAAAATTTGCAAATGATATCATTGAAAGGTCTTGTTTCACAGATAACAAAATAGTAGACACACCAGAAGTTCTAGGTACTAAGTTAAGATCCACTGATGGTGAAAAATTAGTTGATCCCACCCTGATTAGACAACTCATAGGTGCTCTTACTTATCTCACTATTACCATACTCGATATTTCACATGCAGTTCATACATCGAGTCAATTTCAGCAGGCACCAACTTCTGTTCATATGAGTGCTGTTTTACGCATCATTCGATATGATAAAAATACTTCTAACAAGGGGGTTCTCTTAACTTTCTCTTCATCTTTCAATTTATCTGTATATACGGATGCTGATTGGGGTGGAGATGTTAACAATAGACACTCTACGACTGATTTTTGTGTTTTTCTAGGTGAATCTCTTATCTCCTGAAAGAGTAAGAAGCAACAAAAGTGTCACTCTCATCCATCGAAGCTGAATATCGAGCCATGGCTACTACGATGATGGAGATTTCCTGGATTACAACTATTCTAGAAGACATGGGAGTTATTTTGCAACATCCTGCAACTATGTATTGCGACAACAAAAGCACCATGTATATTGCATCTAACAATACCTTCCATGAAAGGACAAAGTACATTGAAATGGATTGCCATTTTGTTCGTGAAGAATGTTTGAACAAGAAGATAATACTGTGTTATGTTACATCAGAGATGCAGCTAGCTGATTTCTTCACCAAATCTCTCTCGGTCACTCACTTTCAATTTTTGTTAGATAAGCTATCGGTATATACACTGTCAGTTTGAGGGGGGTGTTAATGTAATAGGGTGACAAGAGCTGTTAGAGCCCGTGCACCATTTGAATATGGGCAAGGGGCCCTGGCCATAGCCGTTGGTATCCAAACGGCTAGTGCTGTCCGGCCAGCACTAGTTCCCTTATGTCCTCTATTTTGCATTCCATGTACACTTTGTAAACTCTATAAATATCCTATTCTATCATCAATAAAAGTATGCTGTCATTGTACACCTTTTGCCTTGTGTTTGATTTGCTTCCGCTCTCTTGATTGCTATATTTGAAGTTTGACACCCATACTCAGGTGACTTTAGAATCTTGGCGATTTGTCGAAATTGTATCGTGAGCATCAACCTTCGATCATCAACACCAATTTACAAAAGCATATGCAACAAAGGCACAACAAAGTAGAAATTAATATTATTTAGCCACAAAAAGCTTAATTCAATACGTACACAAGTCTTGTATTTATAGAAGAGAGAATGAGAAAGAATAAGGTGAGTTAGAGAGAGGAGCGTAAGAGGAGGGGGCTGGTCCACACATACCAGGGCTAAATGGCTGTGTCCCTGGCCCTTGTTCCAGGGCCAGAATGGCCCTGGTTCTAAATTATATAATTACAATAAAATAAAAACTACATTAAAAGAAACAGAAATTACATTTATTTTAACACAAGATCCAATGTTTACCATTTCTCTTCGTGTCATAGGTATCTCTGTGGCCACTTTAAAGTATATCTGTCCACATGGCTGCCTGCAAATGGGAGCTATTTTGTCTTTGCTCTTATGTTTGCAATATCTGTTGTGGTGATTGCTTGCCCCTGTTTTCTTGGGTTGGCAACACCTACTGCAGTCATGGTTGCAACTGGTGTTGGGGTAGTCATGGAGTGCTAATAAAAGGTGGAGATGCCTTGGAAAGGGCTCAAAAAGTTCACTACGTTGTGTATGACCAGACTGGTACACTCACACAGGGCAAGCCTGCAGTGACATCGGTTAAGGTGTTTCAAGATATGGAGCTGGGAGACTTTCTAAAATTAGTTGCTTCAGCTGAGGTTATGCTTTATATGTCCAATATAAGTTTGCCACTAATTTTGTCATGTACATTATATTTAGTTCCTTGAAGCTTAAATTATGGATTCTATTTACTGATCCCTGGTGAGTTAATGAATGAAAACCTGAAAAACAATGATTGACATCAAATGTTATTGCTTGTTAAAAGACTCCTGATTGCAGCCCATGTTCTAAACAGGTTGGTAACCACAAGTTGCTGACCGAGGGTGGGGTATTGGTACCTGTACAGGTTGAGAAATACTTGGTAGAAATGGAAGAATATGCCAAAACCAGAATACTTGTGGCATACGCTGTCATTTTTGTAGGTGTTCTGGTTGTTTCAGATCCTCTTAAAAGAGAAGCAGCAGTGGTTGTTTTAGGCTTGAAGAAGATGGGTATCCTGCCTGTCATGGTAACAGGGGATAACTTTAGAACAGCTCGTGCTATAACTAAAGTGGTGAACATCTCCCTCATTACAGCTTCACTTAAATTACAAAGTTATCTTGCTATTAATGCTATGAAAGGTCTGAGTTTTTATTATTGCTGTTACTATTCTCGTGCTATGACAGGTCAGGCATTTGGATTCGTTACAGCTTTCATTGTTTTCTTATGGAGTTTCCTTTTGATTAATCTTGATTGAGAAACAATAATAACTCAAGTAACTCATATGATTGAAAATGAATATGATGGTGAAAGCATAATGGATGTGTTAAGGGAAAGATAAAGAGAAAGATGGTTAACCATACCATTCCAACTTCTTATCGACAGATTCGAAGCAGAAGAAGGAAATTAAGTGGCAAGTAGTAGGAAGCAAGGAACCTTTTTAAGAAAAAAGGCAAATTAATAAATCGCAAATGGTTGATCAAGGAGAACTGAGTTCAATACCTGTCAGGAAATGTAAATGGAATCAACAAAGAATAAAATAAAAATCTAAAAAGTAAAATAGAAGTTGGAAACTCAAAGTAAGATCCTATAGAATGAAATAGCATGAATACGATACGGGTACTTGGATCATTGATATAGGTGCAATCCACGATGTTGATACTGATGTGCATGATATGTATATCATACGCTACGATACAGTTTTTATAACTTTGGTTTCAGCCAAGAATCGATCTAGAATTCTCGTTTTTCATGTTGAACTTACCATTCAATTGTTTGGATTGGGGACCTGATGACAGTATTGCAAGTATTGATACAGGGATCCTATTGTTTACCTCTGTGATACTATACATCTGATATCCTTTGGAGTTTCGTATCACTGAACGATGGACCTCTGTGTCTTAGAGAAAGCCTATATTGATCTTGACGTTATGTCACACTTAGAGAGCGCTGAGAGAGAGAGAGAGAGAGAGAGAGAGAGAGAGAGAGAGAGAGAGAGAGAGAGAGAGAGAGAGAGAGAGAGAGAGAGAGAGCTAATGATCCTTTTACCATAACCAAAAGAGTAGAAAGAGAGGGAGTAAGAAGTGGTGGGAGAAGAAAGGAATTTCTAAACATCGAACATTTTGGCGGGACAAATTAAAACCAGAGAATCTCATTCAATTTTCATCAATGCCCTCAGCAAGGGTGAGTGGCCCCTTCTCATTGGTTCACAATAGAGGGAAAACGTTAATTCAAAATGCAAATTCTGATTCATAGATTTAGGACTCAATCCAAGTGGAGACAATTCCATGCAATATATGAATTTAAACCCTTTAATATCACCGTCCACATTGAATTCATGTTGCTGGAATATTGGTTGCGAATATTTGACTTCAAAATCAATATCAAGGTAGGTGGTTGGCTTTAAATTGTGCCACCTTTGATGGAGTTTTTACGAGTCTAAGTTGAGGCACGATCTGGACTGTTCTTCATCATTTTGGGAATTGCCTTTGGTATGTCTTTTGCCAGTCATAACAGCTGTATGGTGGGGATATAGCCGAGTATTCTAGTACCAACGATTATGAAATGTGCTAAACACCGCTTTTGCACTCGTGGCATAAGGCTAAGCATGTTAGGGATGGTTTCCCCTTGGGAGAAAATGAAATTGGATGGTGTTATGCATGTAGAAGCAGCTGATTGGGTCATTTTGTTATTTCCCAATGATGTTTTTCTTTGAGAAATGAACAAAAACAAAATATAAAATAGCATCTTCTGGAAGTAGAGATCGCAGCCTCTCTCTGTTTTATTTCTTAGCCCTAATCACACTAATCACAATTAGGGCATTATATATACAAACTTCTAACTTGAATAACTAAAAGCCCTTGATTAGTACCACTAATCCTACCTGACTCCCAATGGATCTAAACTACCCTAATCACACTAAAAGCCCTTGATTCTGATCCATTGGGATCTAAACTACCCAATACATGAATGTAACTGCATAAACTGAAAATGTGTAAAACATATAGATGTCGGCTTGATCTCCAATACACCTCCTCAAGTTGGGTTTTGAAGACTTAAAACACCCAATTTACCAAGAGTTTTCTTTAATCCATGAGTGGTAACTGCGAGAGCGATAGCACGATATTCTGCCTCCGCACTTGACCTGGCCACTACAAATTGCTTCTTACTCTTCCACAATACTACATTACCTCCTAGACATACCAAATAACCGGAGGTTGACCTTCGGTCAACTTTGGAGCTTGCCCAATCAACATTTGAATAAATCTCTATATTAAGTGATGAATATGGAGCATATAGTAAACCATAAGTGTGTAAATAACTATTGATAATCGAAGGTTGAATTGACAACATAGCAATTCGTCAAATCGCCAAGATCTCAAAACATCTGAATATGGATGTCACACATAAAAAACACTAGAAGTTAACAAGAGATCAATCAATGGGTCAAATCACAAACAAAGGCTGTACAAGACAACATAATTTATTGATAAGTGAATGCACTATTAATAAAGGTAGATACATGGCAAGAAGGAAAGAAATGGGACAACAAAGAGTTGTTGCAAGTGATGGCCAGACTTGGCCAGCACTAGCCGTTGGCTTTCAACGGCTACTTGTTGGCCAGGCAAGTAGCCGTTGGCCAGCAAGTGACTGTTGGAGGCACTGCAAAGTAGTAGTAGGAGCTTGTTAAAACTGACTTGCAGTGTATACAACGCGTGATATGTCTCAACGGGTGATAGTGAGATAGGTCAACGCTCCTATAAGTTGTCTGTATGGGGTACGATCATCCAGTTTCTCTCTATCTGTTGCTCTCAATTTTGTTCCAAGAACCTCTGGTGCATCAATCTTCTTTTCGTCGGTTAGACTTGACCAATCAATAATTTCGCTCGTAAATTTTGTTTGAGACATAAAGCATCCTTTATCATTACGTACAATTTCAATTCTCAAAAAATAACTAAGCAAACCAAGATCTTTCATTTCAAATTCTTTGTGAAGATCATTTTTAACTTTCAAGATGTCAGCTTTATCACTTCCAGTGATGATCATATCATCCACATATAAGAGTAGAATTACTATACCTGCATTTGATTTCCTCACAAATAATGCAATATCAGTATAACAAGAAGTAAAGTGATGCAGATGCATGAATTTTTCAAAACGATCAAACCAAGCCTTAGGGGCTTGTTTCAAACCATTAAATGCTTTTTATAGTTTGAGAACATGATCCTGGGGAAAAACAAACTCGGGAGGAGGAGTCATATAAACTTTTTCAGTTAAATATCCATTTAAAAAGTCATTTTTAACATCAAGTTGATATATATCCCAGTTTTGAATAGCACTAAGGGTGATTAGAATTCTAATAGTAGTCATTCTAGCAACATGAGCAAAAGTTTTATCATAATCAATTCCATGCTCTTGAGCATATCCCTTGGCTACCAATATAGCCTTATATCTTTCAATATTACCGTTACTATGAGTCTTAATCTTATAAACCCATCAACATCCAATAACCTTCTTATTTTTGGGTGTAGGTACAATATCCAAGTTTGAGCTTTGTCTAGGGCTCTAAGTTCATCACTCATAGCAGTTTCCCATTCAAGAATACCCTTAGCCTGGTGATAGAACTTAGGTTCTTTGATTTTGATAAAGAATTGCAATCAAATTTTTGCGTTGGGATTCAAAAGTTTCATAGGAAACAAAACGTTGAGGAGGTTTTGAAACTCTAGGTTCTAGGTACGAGTTATCAGATTCTCTATGACGTCGTGTATAATGTAATGGGAAGGGTTCAGTGATGGGTTGAGGATTAATAGTTTCATTTTGGACACTACCATGCTCTAGAGGACTATCTTGATGATCTTTAGGGTCACAATCATCGTCTACTTCTAGATCAAAGAAGTCTTGAGATATAGATGATTCAGAGCTTTCTAAAGATTTAGACTTATAGTAAGCATCATTATCAAAGAAGAAATTTACATCCTTCGAAACATATAATTTATCATTGACAGGATCAAAACATCTATAACTATTTTTGTCTATGCCATAACCAAGAAAAACACATTCAATAGTCCTAGGAGACAATTTATCATTTTTGTTTGTATAAACAAAGCATCTGCACCCAACGATATTTGGTGAAAGAAATTATATACCAAAATTTCCAACAATTACAAGAAATGTAGCCCAAGATGCTATCATTTTTGTCCGTATAAACATTCAATAGCCCAAATTTTTTCAATAAAGAAAAATTATATAATTTATGTATATCTAAATGTCCAAGTTGTTTATGCCAAAGGGTAGCATCTTGGGTTACATTACAAGATTCAAAATTTACATAACTAAATAATCCATTTTGTATAGTCCACTTTCTCTATGGCCTTGACCAATCACCTTCTTCGATAGGTGATCTTGCACCACACAATGCTTGGATGAGAAAGTGACTATACAATCATTATCACAAATTTGAGCAACCGAAAGCAAGTTTAAATTAAGTTTAGGTATAAAACTTACGTTTTGGATTTTAAAACTTTCTTTTTCGAAATTTCTTATTTTTTCAATTTGAAGTTTTGTACCATCGGCCGTAAATACATGATTTCCAACAATATCATGAGATTTATTTAAGGATTTTTTACAATGAGTCATATGAAAAGAAGCACCCGAATCTAAAAGCCAAGACATACGTTCAGAGGTGGAGAGAGCGTTTCCGGAATGCTTGCTTTTTCCTTAAACATTTCTTCTATATATGCTTTGATGTTGGTAGGCAAGACTCCTCTTTCTTTATCTTTCACGTTTCCCACATTTCCAAATTTCGTTTGAAGAAGAGGACAAGTGGTTTTGATATGCCCATTTCCTTGCAATAGTGACATATGGTGTCTTTGGTTGGCCATGGTCTCATGGGTTTCTTGTTTGTTCATTCGAAGTTTTTTTGCATGCAGAGGCTTATACATCTTCATGTTAGCTCCCGGTTTGGAGGCGATAAGAACGACTTCTTTTTCAACATTGATATTTTTCAACCTTGTTTCCTCCATAAAAAGATCGGCCAAAAATGAGTCTCCTTTTGGTCTAGGCTTTCTATGTATTAAGTTTGATTTAATATTTTCAAATTCGTCTCTTAACCCACGTATAAATAAGAAGAAATATTGATTATCCAAAAACTCTTAGAAATTCATCCAATTTTTGAAGTTTTCCGAATTTTTCAAAACTTCTAAGTTGAGTCCAAAGTTCCGAAAACTCATTGTGATAGTCTCTAATGCTTAAGTTTCCTTGCTTAAGCATTATCATCCTTTTCATTAAATCAATTTGAAAAACAAAATCATCTTCAGAGTTAAGTTTTTTTAAGTATTCTCACGTTTCAAAAGCACTTTCGAAAACACTAATTCTATTTCTAAGTTTTTCATCTACATTTTGATAAATAATCTAAGTTATTTTAGCATTCATTTTTTCTCAAGTTTTAAGATCTTGCTTATATTTTTTATGTGCTTTAACAATATCATCATCATCCAAACCATCAATGTCTAAAATCGGTTCTTTGATTGTACCATAATATAATCCAAAAAATACTTTTTCATAGTCTTTGCCCAACTTTGATAGCATTTTCGGTTAAGAATGCATCTAAAAGATTCATTTTTGCTTTCCATTTTGTGCAAAAACAAAAATTTTAGACTTACTTAAATTTCGGAGTGATTTCATGAAATTCGCAATCTATGTTATCAATAGCGGTTAGCGGGTTGTTAGTGGTCGACCGTGATATAACGGTAGCGGGGATATAGCAGGAATATAGTGGATTTAGCGGTAGACTTTTATTTATGATTAAATATATATATATATATATATGTATATATATATATAATGGGTTCTCTAATTTATAAGAAATATCAAGAAACACAACCACTTCTTTTATAATGGGTTCTCTATTTATGCCAAACTTGCTTATGCTTTTCACCAAACAACGACTCAATCCTATTTCCACAATGAAATGCAAAGCCTCAACTTATCTTTTAGAGTATGTCATACAATGCCTAAATTTCTTTTCTGTCATATGCATTTCCAGCATATGTCGATAATCATCATCCACATGAAACTGTGATTTGAAGTATGCTAGAGAAAGTCTAACAAAATTCATTGGAGAAAATTATCTTGCCTCTGAAACCTTGAAAGGCATCTTCCTTGAACAAGTGATACCTTAAATTGCAAAAGACAACTTACACTGAATTATTAATACCATAACTAACATCACTGCTGATAGAGTAGGTACGAGATACGTGACTTCTTAGACCAGTCTTACCAGCTGGAAGAGACTCAACATGAAGAACATGATAAAAAATCAGTGCCAAGGCTTGTTTAAATGTGGCTGTTGCAGTATTGTGATTCAAGACAATTTTAAAGAGTCAATCAAATATCCAAACCAAAATAGACCAAGTGAAATATCCAAACCAAAATAGACCAAGTGAATGTCTAGATAACGTGGACATAAGGTTCCAAAGATGTCTTACTTGCATACGCTATGTGGGGATCGACTATTCTCAAGAAGTCTAAGAATGATACCTAGTGAATGACCCATATCATCCTGAATGACAAGCCAAGCTGTTTACTAAATCTAGTTTTCCAACAAATTTTAGGGATTGAGAAATGATCCTCACCTCGGTTTTTGGATATAAACGTGATTGAAATATTATTAATATAGTTTGGAGTGTTTTGAGTTGAACATTATCATCTGCCATTTCAGAATGCTGAAGAATCAAGATGGATGCATGTTAGAAACTTATGAAATGAAGAACCGTAAACAACAAGGCCAGAGAGAAGGTGTACAGATAAGAACTTGCAAACAAGAATTATTTGACATTTTCTTAAGGTAATTATTTGACATTTTCTTAAGGTAAATAGAGAATTATGTGACCTTAAAACACATGATAAACCTAAAGGAAAAAGGAGTATCCTTGTCAGTTGAATAAGTTCCAATTTCTAACCAAAAAGAAAAGAGATGAAGCCGACTGAGGTCTACTAGTGAAAGTTGTTACCCAGAGCTTAGTCATCCTTGTCAGTTATTCGATGCCACCAACCCTACTCTTACGTCCAGAAAGACAACAAAAGAAACAGTGTAAACATTGTTAAAAAACATACAGACAAAAGAACGTAAGTTGCAATCTAGGTGCCTGCCATAAAGAAGACCAACATCCGATACAAACAACGAAAACTACAAAAAAACACAATAACATGTCTTTTAATATAGCTAGTATCTCCTTCATAGCAGATCGTGAAACATCATGTGCAACCAGCTTCTACAAGCATGAAAGACTAATGATGCTCAACCTAACCATCTTGACCTCGCATGTCATAAGAAAGATCCCTAGTATGTCTTTATTCTGAGCAATTTCACTAGGAGTAGACAATGATTGCAGTTGCAAATGCACACATTAAATTGTTGAAGAATATGATTTTAGTGTCAGTTTTAGTAAATTTGATATTTTAGGTATTATTGTAATTGTCTGTAGTACTAAGGGCATTTTGGTTATTTTTTATTTTACAGCTTATTATATAAAGGCTGACAGGTTGTATTAGGGTTAAGAGGTTATGTGTAAGAAAGAGAGAAAGAGGAGGGGGGGCTTCCATTGGAGGTCCGCCCCTTCGTTCGATCTCTCGTGTTTTCCCTCCTTAATGTTATTATATTTCTTGTTTTAATCCTCCGCAATGCGACTCCGAATTTCAATATGGTATCAGAGCCTTCGATCGTCGTGAAAAAAAAAAGGCAAGATTGCGATACGAAGGTGGTTCAATTGTGGGACTCGTTTAAGAAACAACCAGGAAATTGCGATGCACGAGTAACGTGCGGTTTTGGATGAAAAGCAGAATCCCTCATGCTGAAAATCCATGTTCAAATCACTCTAGTTGGGTCTTTCAAATGATTTCCTAGTGTCTGCATGTTCACGTTTGCGTCGTCGCCATGTTTTTTATCAGGGGGATTTAAGCTATTCGACGAGGCTTAATGAGGGTCTAAGTTTCGTTGTCTTCCATTTGGAAAAAGAGAAAAGTCCGTGTTTGAAAGGGTTTTTTGTTCAATGCAAAGTGGGTGTCATTGATCCGAGATTCATCGTCGAGGACGCCATCCGAGGCATCAGACTGCTCGCCGACGGTGGTGGAGGATGTCTATGATATGGTGATTGCTACTATTGCTGGGGCTCCGCCGAAAGATTTTAAGATGGTGTGAGAAGAGTGGGCTGCCATTCGTATATAGACTGCATTCGAGGGTTTCCTGGCTAGAAGAGCCATGAGGGCTCTCAAGGCTGTTGTTTGACTCCAAGCGATTTTCAGGGGTCGCGGAGTGAGGAATCAGGCAACCATCACTCTTAGATGTATGCAGGCACTTGTGAGGGTACAGGCACGCATGAGGGCACGACGTGTGCGAATGTTTATGGAAGGGCAAGTTGAAGTGTCCGTGCCATTTTCCATCGAAGCATTAGTCCGGTTTTGCTGTAGAAGTGTCCATTTATTGAATTTTGAGGAAAACATAGAAGAAAGTTTCTCTTCTTGTATGACTAGTAGCATTTATGGTTCCGGCATGTTAGGAATCAACCGGAAATTTGAGGTGATACGGCGATGTGAAAAACCTGGAATATTGTTAATGGTACTCTAGTTAGTGATAGGCGTCTCTTCTGTGTTGGAAATGCATATTGAGGTTAAGATACCATAGAAGCTCATCAAGATATAAAACAAGTATCAAATGCCATATGGAGTCTGCTTCCAAAGAAGCAACAACAGAATCATTACCTGATGGAGTTTTTGAGGTGTCTGGAGAACCTGCAGTTGTGATAAATGGGGTTCTGACTGTCATTGTAGATCCGGGTACTCCTAATTACCATGAAGTGGCGAGTGATGTGGAATCGATCTTGAATCATTGGTCTGAAAATTTATCGAACCCAAGTGAAGAGGGATGCACATCAAGTGTTTGATGAAATGTTTCATAGAAACTTTAACTCTGCAGGACAAGTGTTTTGATGAAATGCCTAAAAGAGATATTTACCTGCATATCAAGTGTTTGCTGAAATGCTTAAGAGGGCTGAAATTCATAAAAAGATTGGAGATATGAAGTAGTACTGATGATGTTTTCATGGAAAAACAACTGAATGAACGTAGAAGGAAAGATAGAATGCACAAAATCAGTCTTTCTCACTAGATATGCATGAAAAATAAAATCATAGAAGAGGCCAGAGAAAGTTGTTGGTATAGAATGTGGCAGTATCATCAAGAAGCATGAAAATTAAAACCTTGAGTTGCTGAAATAAAGAGTCAGGAGGGCTGGAAAAGCGGCTGCAGTCACCATGTGAAGGGGCGTTGACCGACTAGTATGAGCAGAAGTGTGTATTCTGCTATTTGAGTAGTAGAGAGAGAGCACCCAACCAACACACCGGCTGCAACCACCATGTGAAGGGGCACAGAAAAAGCCGTGTGAAGTGTGTATGGTGGAGTAGTACCTCCTATCACAAAAAATCAGCTTTGACTTTTGAAGTGTAGCTGCCGAATCACTTTATGGAGAAAAAGAAAAAGAGAGAGAGCAACCGACACCCATAGAAGGGTCGTGTGTTACCCATCTGTTCTTGATTGTTTAAGTTGTTTTACAGAAGCCTCGAAGAGATCGCTCGTGCACGTGTGGTGAAGAAAGAACCAATTTTTTGACAAGTTTGTAGTTCGAAGTATCTCACTCAACTTGAGGGGGGTGTTGAAGAATATGATTTTAGTGTCAGTTTTAGTAAATTTGATGTTTTAGGTATTGTTGTAATTGCCCGTAGGACTAAGGGCATTTTGGTTATTTTTTATTTACAACTCATTATATAAGGGATGATAGATTGTATTAGGGTTAAGAGGTTGTGTGTAAGAAAGGGAGAGAAAGAGGGAGGGCGGTCTCCATTAGAGGTCCGCCCTTCTTTCGATCTCTCATGTTTTCCCTCCTTAATGTTATTATATTTCTTGTTTTAATCCTTCGCAATGCGACTCCGAATTTCAACATAAACCCCATCGCAACTTTACATACTTCAGTAATAATTAGGCACTTCACGAGAGAAATATCCTCCACTAACAACCTGCCAAGTGTACCTGCAGTGGTGGTGTTCGTGGGGGTGGTGGCAGACAGCAGTAGTGAGAGGTGGGAGTGATAGATGAAGAGAGGCGGGAGAGGGAAAGGCGAGAGAGAGAGAGAGAAACCCTCGTCTGCGTTAGCGGCGCTATATTGGCTCTAGCGGGTCGCCCACTAAGGGTCACCCGTTATAACATTTTTTCTCTCGCTAAAATGCTATTTTGGCATGCTTTCCAATGTGCTCAAAATCTTCAATATGAGGCTCTGATACCATGTAAATAACAATTGATAATTGAAGGTTGAATTGCCAACGTAGCAATTCGTCAAATCACCAAGATCTCAAAACATCTGAATATGGATGTCACATATAAAGAACACTAGAAGTTAACAAGATATCAAACAATGGGTCAAATCACAAACAAAGGTTATGCAAGACAACATAATTTATTGATAAGTGAATGCACTATTTATAGAGGTAGATACATGGCAAGAAGGAAAGAAATAGGACAGCAAAGAGCTGCTGCAAGTGCTGGCCAGACTTGGCCAGCACTAGCCGTTGGCTTTCAACGGCTACTTGCTGGCCAGGCAAGTAGCCGTTGGGCAACAAGTAGCTATGGCTGGGCCCTAGTGGCCCACACCATTCACATCAAATGCATGGGCCCTAATGGCCCGTGCGCCTATTACATTTAATAAAGTGATAGATGATTTCAAGTATCTGATGATGTGAAACACTGTACTCATGATGTTTAGAGGGAGAATGCATCCAACTATTTACATATCCGACTGCAAAGCTAATATCAAGTCTAGTGATAGTAACATATATCAGTTTTCCCACAAATCTCTAATATCTACCATCTTCATATGGCTCAGTTGACTCAATAATGTCTTCTTTCAAAATTTTAATAGGAGTAGAACATATCCGACAATCCTCCATTTTTGTTTCCTTCAGTAAGTCTAGAATGTATTTTCTTTAACTTAAGAATAAACAATCTTTGCTCTATATAATTTTAATTCCCAAGAAATAATGTAATCTGCCCAAGTCCTTTAAGTCAAATAATGCGATTAGTTGTCGTTTTAGAATAACTATGCCTTCTGTATCATCTCCTGTAATAATAATGTCATCTACATATACCAGTAATGCAATGGTTTTCTTCCTTTGGTTGATAAATAATGTATGATCACTAACACACTTGAAACCCAAGCTCATAACACCCTCACTGAATTTTTCAAACCATATCTTTAAACCATAAATTGATTTCTTCAGTTTGCATACCTTGTTTGGTTGTTGTCCATGATCATATCCAAGCGGTAGGTCCATATAAATATCTTCCATAAGATCTCCTTAAAGGAAGGCATTCTTCACATCCAACTGCCACAAATCTCAACTTTTATTGACGACCACACTTAGGGTAATTCGAATGGTGTTCATTTTTGTCACTGGTGCAAAGGTTTCTATATAGTCAATCATAGACTGTAACCTTTAGCCACTAATCTGGCTTTGTACCTTTCTATATTTTCATCAGCCTTATACTTTACTGAGTACACCCATTTGCATCCTAGTGTTTTCCTCTCTAGTAGTAAATTTGTAAGTTCCCACGTTTTCTTTTTTTCTAATGCTGCAATTTATTCTTTCATGATTGTCTTTTACTCTCTATATTTCTCTGCCTCTTTAAATGTCTTGGGAATATAAGTGTTATCTGCATTCATCACAAGCAACTGATATCCTTTGGGATAATTAGAGTATGAAGCCATCTTCTTAAGAGAATATTTAGCAATTTCACATTTTCCCTTTCGAAGTGCAATAGGTAAATTATCAAGTTCACCACCAGGATTTTGAGAAGTTACTTGAGGATGAGTCAAATCTGATTCATGGTGAGGACTTTGATTCAGGATAGTAGACTGAAGGAAGGCCTTTCTTTTACCTCTAGTATAAACCTGCGATTTCTTTTCTTGAGAGGTGCATCTCCTCTTCTTTCCTTTCAGGTTCTGATTGAATTTCAACTGATGAAATTGGCATCACATTAGGTGAATGAACATCTGGCGGTTGAGCTTGTCTGTTTGTCTGCTTTGTATGTCTTGATTTTCCATAGTGAGAACAAGTAATTTTTTTCTTATCTTCTGAAATAAATGAAGTTCTACCTCTGTCACGTCCATATCCTCGTCTTCCATGAGAGAGGGAAGAGTTAGGAGTATTCCTCCCCACAAAGGTTGTATTTTCATAACTAATCTTGTTTTCCTTTCTTAAATGTCTTCGATCTTCTACACGAAGTAAGAGAGAGTATACGGTGCTTAAAGAAGGAAGTTCTTCTCTACTGAGAATATTATTTTTCAAAGCTTTATATTTCGATGAGATGCATATAACAGATCAAATTCTTTCCGTTCTTCAAATTCTTCATTGCACTCATGCATGTAACTTTGACATTTTGTCTTCTCATAAACTTGTAATTCTTCCTATAAACCTCTAAGCTCTGTATAATATTCACTTACTGATCTTCTTCCTTGTCTGCACTTGCGATTCTTCTTAATAATATCATATTTTTTAGCTATATTCTTCCTCTGAGCGTAAGTATCTTGAACCGCCAACCATATATCCTTTGCGGATTCTAAAAACATGAATGTACTGCCGATCGAGGGGACCATTGATTGTATAAGCCAAGCACTGACTAGTGCATTTTCCCTACGCTATCGTGAATAAAGGGAATCCATAATAGGAGGCTGTCGAATGTTGCCAGTTAAATAATCCCATCGCCCCCTTGCTATCACAGCTAGTTCGATAGATCTGGCCCATTGAAGATAGTTATTTCCATATAACTTCAAGTTTGTGATTTGAAACCCCTCACCTTTGTCAGAGGAATTATTTTTGCAACCATCACTTATTTTACTTTTATCCATTGTTTCTCAGCTCCGCTCCTTTTTTTTTTTAAATAAGTTGTTGTCTTCTTTTCCTTCACCTTAGAAGACAATCACAACTAACACAAATACTAAAATTTACCTTGGCAATTCAAGCAGTTTTCTGCATTTGGCTGATCAGTACTGGCATGTTAGAGAGGATGCAGTCTGATCTTCACTTCTTCAAAATGACAACGTCCAATACATCATTAGTTCCCTCGACTGACTTGAAGATGCATGTGTCTCCCAAACCCAGACGTTGTTTTCTCCTAGAAGTACTTCACTTTTTGTTCCTGCAAGTTCTGTTCCTGTATTGATTCTACTTGGGACTTTGGACTGCTCTCCACGATACAACATTCAATGTTGTCTCAGCTTCAAACTGCAACATACAGCAGCCTTCAACAATTAGGGCATGATTTCAACATCTCCTGCAGATTCACAGTCACGATCTTCACCACGATAGGCTCTGATATCATGATGTTTTTCTTTGATAAATGAACAAAAACAAAATATAAAATAGCATCTGCAGAAAGTAGAGGTCGGTGCCCTCCAAGGCTGCCGCAACCTCTCTTTGTCTGTTTTATTTTTTAGCCCTAATCACACTAATCACAATTAGGGCATTATATATACAGACTTCTAACTTGAATGATGAAAAAGCCCTTGATTAGTACCACTAATCCTACCCGACTCCCAATGGATCATATTCTGATCCATTGGGATCTAAACTACCCAATACATGAATGTAACTGCATAAACTGAAAACGTGTAAAACATATAGATGTCCGCTTGATCTCCAACACCCAAGTCACTAGTAATTCTATCTTAAGGATAGTTTATTATAAACTCATTCAAGGTTACATGGTTACAAGCATGAATTTTGTAATCTAGTGATTTTCGGTTTTTCCTGTCAAGCATGAATTTTGTGTGGGGTATTGAGCTTTCCCTGCATAGGTAGTTGAAAGTTATTTTATGCCTAGGCAGGGGGTTTCATAATGACCAGGTAAAGGTTTTCTGGTGGGACTTGGTAGTTCAATCAGATAAAGAAATGAAGCAAAAAGCACAGAAATGTGTAATAAAGCTAGAAAACTAACATATACATAAGAATATATGCATTAGAAATGTCTCCTATGTGCCCTTCCTTCACTCGGTTACTTGCCTACTGTGCCTTGGAGCCAAGACTCTGCATAGGTGGACTATTGAGGGAGTAGACTTTAATGACACAGCTCCAAATAGAAATCGGTCTTGCAATGCTATTCCAAATTCTGATGTTCAAAATTCTGTTTGGATTGGTCAAGTTTGTAGATGAAAGCAAAGTTTAATTTATAAATGCTGATTAAATTGAATTGTGCATGGGCATATCAAGAAATATCATTTAGAAATTTCAGCACTAGAAATTGAATTGTGCATGGAGCAAAAGAATATATCTGGGGATTGTAGGCCGGATGCTTTCCTGAAGAGAAGCTTGGGAACTGTCTGATATTTATAGCAGGACCGGTAAGGCTCAAAATGAGGGAGGAAAAATGTTCTCACGATCCTATCTTCTATCTAGTGCTTAATCAACATATCCATTATTTCTTAACTAAAGAAGTGTGCAGTGAATCACCTTATGCAACTAATGCATTTATGCAGCACAAGTGATCCGAACTCATAAGTCTGTGCTTATGCTGTTAATGCTTTATGATACAGAAGATTTTCTTAATTTCTACTATGCATGCTATGTGCACATGTGCGATCAATTCATTTATGTTGTGCAAAACTTTTTGTTTTTAAGAAAGAATAACATGCTTGATTCACAATATGGGATTAGGCCGACCCAACCCAGTATATGGTGAAACTACTTATTCCAGTGAAATAACCCAATCAATGGATTTGTCCTTCCACCAGACTTCATTGTGCTTTGACTTAGAGACAAGACTGTGGAATATAGCTTCCCTCCCTCTGTTGGAAACTTTATATCCAAACCAATATTCCTTTTTCTGAAAGATTGCAAGGCTACGCTTTGTTGAAGAATATATGTATCTGCTGTTTTTTAGAGTTATTTCTGTAATTTCTAATATTTGGGTATTATTGTAATTGCCCGTAGTACTAAGGGCATTCTGATCATTTTTTGTTTTACAACCCATTATATAAGGGCTAGACATTTTGCATTAGGGTTAAGAGGTTGATATTAAGAAAGAGAGAAAGAGAGTGGGGCAGCCACCATTGGTGGTCTGTGCCCTCCTCCGATCTCCTATTTTTCTTCTTCAATGTTCTTAACATTTGTATATTTGATCTTCTGCTATGCTACTCCCGAATTCCAATATGGTATCAGAGCCTATTTTGATCATTGGGAGCAGTAGAAGGCGGCGAATAGGCAGAAAGTTTTGTTGGGTCATCTTAATCCCATCGCACATTGATTCGACGATTCAATTCTACAAGCTTCAATTTGTTTGGCTGGGGATAGTGCACCATATCATCAGACCATTATTTTTGGCAATGATGTTGTAATTGTTGCTGCATTTCGAACAACTATTTGCAAGGCCAAATGTGGGGGCTTCAAGGATACCTATCTCGATGACTTACTTGCACCTGTACTTAAGGCAGTACTGGACAAGACTGGTGTGAACCCTGTTGAAGTTAGTGATATTGTTGTTGGGATAGTCTTGGCTCCAGGATCTTAGAGAGCAAGTGAATGTAGGATGACAGTGTTTTATGCTGGCTTTTCTGAAACTATACCTATAAGAACTATCAATAGGCAGTGTTCTTCTGGTTTACAGGCTGTTGCAGATGTTGCTGTTGCCATAAATCCTAGAGCTAATGTGCATGTAGAAGCTCAGGATTGTCTTCTTCCTATGGGAATTACATCAGAAAATGTTGCTGGTAGATATGGTGTCATACGCCAAGAATAAGATCAGGCTTCTGTTGAATCTCATAGGCGAGCTGTAGCAGCAACTGCTTCAGGAAAATTCAAAGATGAAATCGTTCTTGTGGACACAAAGATTGTAGATCCCAAGACAGGAGCAGAAAAGGCTCTTACGGTGTCCGTAGATGATGGAATTTCTACCAAATGCATCATTGTCTGACCTAGCAAAGCTGAAACCTGCCTTTAAGAAGGAAATGCCACAAAAGAAACGTTTATTAAGAAGAATGATTGACATGGAAACATCATGGGCAAGGAAGCAAGCGATAAGGTTCTTATGTGTAAAAAAAGTATTGTAGGTAGCAATCTAAGTGATTGTTAAAATGACTTCTGAAGATATTAGAGACCGGTCCGGAGAGATTGATGTGGCTATAATTAGTCAAGTCAACATTTCATCACTTGAATGATGATGTGTTCTGATCACCACTGATGCATGTTGCCTATCTGATATGAATGGAAAGCAAATGTAAAAGGAAGAAGAAGATAATGAAGAAGGAAGGCTATTGGTTGCCTAAAGTGAATGAGCCATCCTTTCTGAAAGTGGTTACACAAAAATCTGGAAAGATCAGTTTTTTGAGAAAGGTAATTTAATTTCTTTTGAATTTCAAATGCCGGAAAAGGAAGTTACATATTATTTTCCTGAATTTATGGAAAAGTTAACCAGAAAAGTAATTATGGAAAGTTACTTTTTCTGATTTTGTGAGGAAGGAAATCCGAAAAATAGTTATGGAAGATCATCTTACTGTTTTGGTGGAAATGATAAGATAAAAAAGGGTAGTATTATCCCCACATTTTTAGGAAATAAAAAGTGGTAACTGTTATTCATCATCTGCATAAAGAAAGTTACTGCAGAGAAAGGAAGGATAAAAAAAGGAAGATGGTTAGTTACCTAGTGGGCCCCATCCTTCTCAAGTATTGTGTAATATGCTGAAAAAGGAAGGTGTAAAAAGGATTGATCGGACCTTTGTCAATGAGAGACGAGAGAATAGTCATGCCAATGCTCTGTATGGTATCTAAATGTTTAAAGGTTGCATACCGTGGAGTGTATTTGAAGTCTTGAATTTTATACTTCTAGTTGTGCGAATTATCGAGGTATCAAGTTAATGAGCCATACTATGAAATTGTGGGAAAGAATTATCGAACGTAAGTTAAGACAAGTATCAAATACAACAAAAAACCAATTTGGATTCATGCCAGGCAGATCTACTGTTGAAGCGATTCACCTTTTGAGACGTCTTGTGGAACATTTTAGAGCAAAAAAGAAAGACCTTCACATGATATTTATTGATCTAGAAAAAGCTTATGATAGAGTACCGAGGGAGGTTCTTTGGAGAACTTTAGAAAAAAAAGGTATCCCATTGACATACATTAACCTTATAAGAGACATGTATGATGGTGCAAAAACATGTGTGAGGACTCATGAAGGAATGACAGACTTCTTTGAAGTTAATATTGGGTTACATCAAGGATCAACTTTAAGTCCATACTTATTTATAATGGTGATTGATGAGTTAACAAAACATATTCAAGATTAAGTACCTTGGTGTATGTTATTTGCAGATGACATTGTATTAGTGAAGGAGTCTAAGTAAAAAGTTAATAGAAAATTAGAACTATGGAGAGAAACATTGGAAAGCAAAGGCCTCCAACTTAGTAGAACAAAGACAAAATATATGGAATGTAAGTTTGATCATTTGGTTACCTCAGAGGACATAGAAATTAAAATTGGCACACATTGCATCCCCCAAAAGGAAAGTTTTAAATACCTAGGGTCAATTTTTCAGAGTGATGGAAGAATGGATGGAGATGTTACGTATAGAATTATTGTTGGTTGGTTAAAATGGAGAGGAGCATCATGTATTCTTTGTGATAAGAAGATACCATTAAAGTTAAAAGGTAAATATTATAGAGCAGCAATTAGGCCTGCCATGTTTTATGGTTCTGAGTGTTGGGCAGTTAATCATCAACATGTACAAAAGATGTTTGTGACAGAAATGAAGATGTTGAGATGGATGAGTAGTCATACAAGAAAAGACCATATACATAATGAGGTTATTAGAAACAAATTAGGAGTGGCACCAATAGAGGATAAAATGAGAGAATATCGTTTAAGATGGTTTGGACATATAGAAAGAAGATCAAAAGAAGAACATGTAAGAAGGTATGAAAAACTAAATTTGAAAAGTATTAAAAGAGGTAGAGGACGACCACAAAAGTGTTGGAAAGAAACAATAAAGAATGATCTAGCTTATTGTGAGTTAACTGCTAACATGGCACACGATAGGGATATGTGGAAACAAAGAATCCATGTAGCCGACCTTGTCTAGTATGGGAAAAGGCTTAGTTTGTTGTTGTTGTTGTAGTTGAAGACAAGACCTCATGGGGAGTTTGTGTAAGCTTTGATATCCTCTTTTACTTATATCTGGAAGGCAAACTATATGCTGGATACCTTGCATATTTTTTTGAAGTGCACCAACGATGAACATGTGCTCAAAATGTCACAAGGATATGATGTTGAAACAAGGGCAGGCCTAGTTGGCTGCGTCCTCCATTGGTATCATTGTGAATGACAAATGTGGGGATCGTTTCTATGCATCTCACTGCCACATCCTCTCCAGAAGTGAGGATTGTCTCGTTTTTCCTTCTTAGTTTGTTGTGCTTTATTAATCAGGAGGACTATAGCACAAGGATTGAATGCCTTAGTGAGAAGATTTATGTGTTGTTGATGCTACTCGTATGTGATAAAAGAAAAGTAGGGTATTGCTGCAAGGGAAATAGCTGCCACAAATGAATTATGTTACCGTGCTGCGGAGAATGGCATTTAAGGACTTTTGAAGATCAGAGCCAAGAAAGAGATGGTTGCATTATTGAGATGCATAAAAACACAACAGACTCTATTGAAAAAAAGGAAATGGCTAGTGTTGATTTGATATAGTGAACCGTTTTCCATCTTGATGAAGGCATAGTGTTGATTGCATGTTTAATTATACTACTTGCGAGAACTATCTTATGTGTTGGTTTGGGTCGGAAGTCATTGTTGCAGCTAGGCAGGAACTAGTTGACATGTTAATAGAGCAGTGAAATATAGTGGCATATGATGTGCAAGTAAGTTGGTGCTATGAGTTTTTGGAGAGAGATCTTTTTCACAGTTGCTGCCACTGCATACAAGTTTTGTTTGGTCATATGCAGTACATTGAAGAAGGCGTTACCAGTGGAGTTGCTTCTTCTTTAAGAAGAGATCATCGTGTTGAAAGAGTGAGAGAGATGATCAGAAAACGGAATGAAAAAAGCAGGAAAGAGAAGGCAGTCGTGTAGGGGCTCAACGTTCAATTGTGGGCAGATGGGATGAAATGTCTCCAATCTGTCAATTCTTGAAAGTTTACAGAAAAGAGATAGATGCTGAATATTGTAGTCATGAGACGACAGAAATGTTTTTTTATTTGCAGCCATTGAAGTTGCAGAAATTTGCAGCTATGAAAGCTGCTAAAAAAGGGCAATCATGAAGGCTGAATTTAAGAATTATTGTAGTTAAACAACTGCTAAAAATTATCGTAGCCATGAAGCTGCTGAAGATGAACAACCATGAAGGCTAAGTTGAAGAATATTGCAGCCATGAAGGTTGCTGAAAAGTATTGCAGCAAGGAAGGTTGCTTGAAAATGGACAACCAAGGGACCTGTAAAATTCAGAAAAGATGCAGAAAATATGAAGTCGTACGTAATAAGTGTTTTCTTATTTGGTTAATAAGCATAATTGCAAATAGAAGAAAAAGACAAAGTGCAGAAAATTAGTGTTTCTTGTTATCACATATGCTGAAAATCAACTCAAAGAAGAGGCAGATGCGTTGTTTCTTATGGAATGTGACAATATCACAAAGAAGCATAAAGATTAAGACCTTGAGTTCCTGAAGTGAACAACTAAGAGGGTAGGAAATGTGGGTGCAATCACCATGTGAAGGGGCGTATACCAACTAGTATGAGCAGAAGTGTTTATTCTGCTATTTGAGTAGTAGAGAGAGGACACCCAACACACCGATGGCAGTCACCATGTGAAGGGTTGTAGGAAAAGCCATGTGAAGTGTGTATGGTGGAGATAGTACCTCATACCATAAAAGATCAACTTTCTCAAGAGTAGAAAAACATGACTTTTGAAGTATAGCTGCCTAATCACTTCATGGAGAAGAAGAAAGAGAGGGAGCATCCGACACCCATAGAAGGGTCGTGTGCTACCCATGTGTTCTTGATTGTTCAAGTTGATTTAAAGAAGCCTCGTAGAGATCATTAGTGCACGTGTGGTGAAGAAAGAACTAGTTTTTCGGCAAGTTTGGAGTTCGAAGTATCTCACTCCCAACTTGAGGGGGAGTGTTGAAGAATATATGTATTTGCTGTTTTTAAGAGTTATTTTCGTAATTTCTAATATTTAGGTATTATTGTAATTACCCATAGTACTAAGGGCATTTTGGTCATTTTCTGTTTTACAACCCATTATATAAGGGTTGGACATTTTGTATTAGGGTTAAGAGGTTGATATTAAGAAAGTGAGAAAGAGAGGGGGGGCAGCCACCATTGGTGGTTTGCCCCCTCCTCTGATCTTCCATTTTTCCTCTTTAATATTCTTAACATTTGTATATTTGATCTTCCGCTACGCTACTCCCGAATTCCAACACGCTTGTCCGTATCATGCTGGATAATCTGCTCCTTCATGCTTCTATTAGCAACATTAACGATTTCCACTCTGAAAGGATCCACAGCTGTTTTTGGTTGATGTGCAATTTATCATCCTGGATAATCTCCTCCGTAACACTTCTCAACAATCCTGCTAAATGTGTGCAAGTTATGAGACTAACATTGTTGATGTGCTAGGCCTGAAATATGTCACATTATTTTTCAGAAAGTTAGGACCAATATTTGCGACTGTAGACTGTAGTACAAATATCTTTGGCGCTTTCAGAAAAACCTGACATGTTTTCTATACAATTTCTTTATGGAGATTGATTCTGGACATATATATATATATATATATATATATATATATTTATATATATATATGTTGCAGAAAATAACATGTTCCCTGTACAATTCTTTTATGGAGATTGATTCTGGACATGTATAAATGTTACAGAAAATAGGAAAACACTCTAAAACTGGGTGTTAATTTGGCCTTCCTTGTGAGTGCAGGTTGGTATTACACGTTGAAGCAGAGGTAATGCCATCTGGAAAAGCTGAAGTGATCCGTTGACTTAAAAAAGATGGAAGAGCAGTTGCCATGGTTGGAGAGGGCATCAATGACTCACCTGCCCTTGCAGCAGCTGACTTGGTATGGCGATTGGGGCAGAAACTGACGTCGCCATTGAAGCAGCTGATTTTGTGGTGATGAAGAGCAATCTTGAAGATGTAATCACAGCCATTCATCTATGAAGGAAAACCTTTTCACGGATACGTTGGAATTACATTTTTGCGATGGGATATAACATCATGGCGATTCCCCTTGCAGCCGGTGTTCTTTTCCCTCTACTTAAAATGAGGCTTCCACCATGGGTATCTGGGGCGTGCATGGCATTCTCTTCAGTAAGTGTTTTGTTCATCATTTCTTTTGAGAAGATATAAGAGGCCTAGGCTCACGAAGATACTGGAGATTAACAAGGAATAGGCTTGTCATGTATTCCCTTGCTTGTGGAAGTGTGTGTATTCTCTCTCCATGCACCATGAGAACTGACGCACAAATTCATGTGACCAATAGTAGTTTTTGAGTTGGTCATGACGGAGGTTTGGGCTGCCATTCATCCTTCAAGACAGGTGATTGGATAATTTCGTAAACTTTTTGCTGTGGTATTTGAGGCCACACAATCTTTTGGAAAAATAATCCTCACAGAAATGATGAGGAGATAAGCAGAAGTGCCGTTTCTGCTGGCTTTATTTCTGGAGACTGAGGCATTGGTTTGTCATGTGTTGGCCTCTCGTAGAGGAAATCCTATTTTTGGAGAAGCAATAGATGAGATTTTTTTAGAAAAGCCAACAATCATTTGTAGTACATTTATATTATCAATAGTGCGTGAACACCACCATACCATTGGGGTGGGAAATCCAGATTTAGTGTATTGTTAATGTGTGTTGGACCAGCGCACTAAAGTTTATATTTTAATCTGAAAAGTAACATTATTGAATTTCAAAACGCCAAAAGTATATTTATATTTTTTTAAATTTTAGTATAAACAATTCATATGGTCTAGATTTGGTGCAGTATTCATGCACTGTGCACCAAATATGGTCTCCCCATTGGAGTTTATAGATGCTTGTGCACCAAATATAAACAATACATGGATGCGACACAAGCACATGATGCCTGGCATTGGGATGTTGCTGGCTTATTTGTCAAGTTGGCTTTCTTGATTGCCATTGCCAGGATCAGCGCACCTGCCATAGGTTATGCAAAACATGTATCTTTAAGCATCATAAGGTCGTTATTAGGTTTTGATTGCTGGTGCAAGTCTTTTGTTGCTGGCAAAAGAACCAAGCCATCTCTGGTTTGTGATCCCCCTACTTATTGTAGAGTCCAAGATTATGCTTGTCACTCGTAGGGCCTAGATTCAATATTGTCTTACACAAGGCTGCTGGAGGGAAGGGGGTTTTGGGGGGCCATGCCTCCCTTTGGAATAATAAAGATCCTATGAAATTTTGCAGAGTAATAGAGTGATTCTTGCTTTTCCTATCTTAGAGAGAGAGAGAGAAGCACCAAAGTTATTTGGACAATTTGTTCAAAAAAGAAATCGTATCCTTCCCATGGACTTGTCCACAGAGATTTTCCGCATAAGGTTTTCACTTTCTTACTTTTCTACAATTTATACCCTCTTTCTCTTCATGGGAATTAGGGGTGTGCGTTTGGTTCGGTTATTAACCAAAAAGCAAACCATCTCTAAATTTAAAAACAAAAACCAACCCAAATTCTACAGGTAGCCAAACTGCAATATTTCGGTTGATTTAGTTTGGGCTCAATAGCTGAATTCTAAGATACACTCTCTTTCCAATATAATTATATTGACAATTCCAGTAGCGTTACACCAAAAATTCATGTTCAATCCAAAAAGAAACTGGTTTAATCACCATTTTAAAGCACGGGAAAGGGTATTCTCAACCTTAAAATTTGGCGCAGATTCAAAGGGACATTAACTTTCATTTTGGCGCATCCAAAGCGTTTTGGAATCTGGTGAAAGATCGTAAATCCGAATTCATTTCATAAAAATGGGTGATTGGATATCATCAGGAGACATCCGTAGTAAATTGAAGCAAATATGAACCTGCTAAACTAGGAGGTTTGGATCCAATGTTGACATCATGAGTGGGTCCTTCGGCCAGCCTTTCACTCAGCCATGCTGATCAGCCAAAAGGGACCCTTTTCTTTCCGTAAGATTTGAAATCAATATTAAGAAGGAAAATCATGGGTGTCACTTGCCTTATTTGGGACGTGGAAAAGGAAACCAAGCGTGGACAAAAATTCCAGCAAATAATAGAAGATAAGAATGCTAAAAATGTTTCCAGTTGATATAGAAGAAATTCATGCATGCACATGTAATATAAGTGTATCTATAAGAATATATAAATATATACATGCATATATTTATATACCTAAATCTCTCTATATAATTCGTCTATATTTATATATGTACATTCACATATTATATAAGTATGTAATAGGTAAGTACATATGAGTGTGTGTGTTTCTAGGTATTTTACATATAAGTATATATGCATGTATGTATGTATGTATGTATGTATGTATTATCAAATATATAAGCTGTTGTAGACCAGATTAATTGACTTGGGTACATTTGATATGGCCTACTCGAGCAAAGTGTGACTTGAAAAGATTTCTGGGGATTGACTTGGTTCTTGTATGGAAAGGAGATTATCCCCTTGATCGACTTGGGTCTTGCACCAAGATGAAAGTGGAAAGCCTTTTGAGCAGAACTTTTGCAAGGTTAATTTTATGTACTCCAGGCCTTTCTTATAGAAAGGGTCTTCTCAAGCATTGTAGACATTCAGAAATGACCCAGTTCAATATAAAAAATTATTCAGGCAATTCGACTTTCTTTCTCTCCTTTATTTTCTCCCTTATGTTTTGGTGTGTGTGTTGAGTGCTCCGTCGTTGCTGCATCTATTCCGCATGGCTCATCAATAAGGTCTCGATATTCCTCTTTCATTTTTGGTGTTGCGAATCATGTTCCCCTTCACTGCATCATTTCATCTAACCTCTTTAGTTGCATAGTGTTTCATGTTGAACTGACAGTTAGTACATACATCAGTCATCATGTAGTTGCACATTTTAATTTCATCACAGGCTATTATTCCTTGAAATTCAAATCTGATTGCGTCGCCATACCAGTGTCATCCTTACTCAAGCATTGATGATAACCTTCTTGAATTGCTGAATAGGTCAACCTCAATATTTGCATTCATGCTTTATGTCTTTTTATATCTAATATTCATTGTTGTTTGACTTAGCATCTGCATGAATCGGTTCCCCTAGATTCCTCGCTTACTTAGTAATCAATTCGCATTCAGCAATTTTCATACACATTAGCAACTCTGATTCACATTTAAACTGCTTGTTAATTAGCTCGTCCTACATATTTGAAATTTGTGGTATTTTTTTTGGATATCATCTAGTAACAGCACTTGGCATCTGTACTAATATCCTTTGGTGCAGTTGCTTTTGTCTCCCTCTTTACAGCTTTAAATTCAATTTCTTCCAACCAAGTACAGCTTACTCCGAGTTATAGCCTAAGCATCTTGATTAGAGCCAAAGATCTCACCTAACCAGCCCCTAGTTCAGGCTTACATCGAATTGATCTGTACCAAATTCAATCAATTAAATCCATACTTCTTTCATATCCATCATTTCAAACTTAGAGTTTAACCACGACTTGGTTTTGATTATTATCTCATTGTCATTCCCAATCAACAAATATTCTACATAGAATAATAGAATAATAAAGTAGCTCACACTGTTCTACACATATATGCATTGGTTTAGTTTATTAACTATAAACTCAAGTTCTAAAATAATATTTAAAAAAATCAAATACCATTTATGAGGTAACTGTTTAAGGCCACATAAGGATTTCTTCAACCTATATACTTTATCTTCATGGCCTTCAACAACATACCTTCTAGCTGTTGTATATAAAAGATTTCATCTAAATTACTATTTATAAAAGCGGTTTTACAACTAATCTCGCCTTAAATTTGTCGATTGTTCCATTGATTTTATATATTTTTTTAAGAACTCATTTATATTATGTGACTTTCTTTCCATTTAAGTAAATGTACTAATTTCAAGATTTGGTTTTTCTCAATGAATTCAATTTTCTTATCCATTGCTTTTTTCTAGTCAGTTGATTCAAATGAGTTAATAGTCTGTTGATAAGTAAAGTTATCAATTAACTTATCTAAATAATTACATATTTTCTCTAAAATGTAAGTTTAATAATTATTTAAGTAAGATAATATGTCCCTCAATATTTTATATCCACTTAAAGTTTTAGTTTGTTCATAAGATCATTTACATCAAAATCTATTGAGTTTAAATGATATTGATCAAGATCCACTAGATCATCAATGCTCTTATAATCATCTTCAAGAATGTCATTTTTAGTATCTTTTAAGGATTCAACATCCCTACTCTCTATTAAACTATAGTCCTCATGATAAAATTTATATCTCCTAGAACCTTTTGGGTATCCAATAAAAATACATTTTAAGGACCTAATTGATCAAGGATATTAACATGTGCAATAGATCTTCACTTTTGAAGATGACTTAAATCTTATTTTCTTCCAAATCACATCTCATATAGTTTAGAAAATACAGTCTTATATGGTACTCTGTTTAATATACATAATTATAGTCATGACTTCTCTCCAAAATACCTTGAGAAGAAAGGCATTTATTAATATAAACCTAGTCATATTCAATAAGGTCTTATAATATCTTTCAGCTATACCTTTTTGTTAAGTTGTTCTAGGCATACTATTTTGATATGTAATACAAAAGTCTTTACAATATTCTAATAATTTTGTAGAGTTATATTTACCACCTTGATCAAACTTTAGAATTTAATTGTCTGTTCTAATTGGTTTTCAACTTCGTACTTATATTCTTTAAATACATTTAGTGTTTCAGATTTATGTGCTAAAAGATATAAATATTCATATATTGAATAATCATCAATAAAAATTATAAAATAAACCTTCTCACGATGAGATCTTACCTAAAGGGTCTACATATATTTATGTTAATATTTTTTAATAGGGTTGTTGTCTTATTTATTTTTTTAATAAATAATTTTTTCGTTATTTTTTCTTATATAGAAGCTTTATACATATTAAAACTGTTTTCCTTAAACTCAAGCAATAAGTTAAAATTGACTAATTTCCTTAACTTTTTCAAACTTATGTGCCTTAATCATTTATGCCGTATATTCACATCAATAATAATGACACAAGTAAAAGAAAGTTTCATTATTATTAATGTTTAACTTAACCAAACCATTTTTAAAATAAAAAAGCCAAAAAATGTTATTCTACCATATTTTCCTATAGTGACTTTCTTAGAGACAAATTTGACCACAAACCTTTTTTTTACCAAGATAGGTATTGAAACGAGATTACACTTAATAGAAGGCACATCAATAATAAGTACAATGTGTACCATGTACAAAAATCCTAGAAGACCCAATCCATCGAATATTAGCAAATGAATTATTCTATATGTACACTCGATGTTCCCTAAAATTGTATTCTTTTAGGTCCATAGCTTCCTTTTTACCTTTTAAGATATATTGGATAGCTCTAGAATTGATCTACTAACCAATTATAGGGTGGTATAAATACATGCACTGAGAAATCACACATATTATTTCTTTCTTCTCATTTGCTTCATAATGTTGAGTGTTGTCACCGTTGTTCCTCTTGTTGCGGCAATTCATTTGTAATGCTCCATCTTGCCACAATTGAAGTGCTTGATTTAAGAGCGAGTTTTACGATTTCTTGAAAAATTGTCCACCTTTCTTGTTATATTTGTCAAATTTTTTATTTGACTTTTTTATCTTAGTTGTTCTTAGAACTAATCTCCAAATAATTTTCAGTAACTAGTAATTTTTCTCTTTTATACTTGTTCATATGTTCTTGTTCAATTACTAGTTTTAAAAGAAGTTCAAAAAGGTTAAAGTTAGACCCAAGTCTAAGAGTTGTAGTCATCATATTTCATGAAGAGTAAAGACTATTCATGATAGTGTATATTTGCATGAGTTTAAGAACGATTGATTTCGTTACAACTAAGTCCTAAATATAACTAACGTTTGGTTTACATTTTTAAGTACTTTGTCTCCTTTCATTTTATAAGAATTATATTTTTGTAAGGATAGAGCTATGTGGAAACAAAGAATCCATGTAGTCGATCCCTTCTAGTATGGGAAAAGGCTTAGTTGTTGTTGTTATATTTTTGTAAGGATAGCTCATCCTATTCAACTGTTATAGGGTCAAACAACTCTTTAGCCGTGTCTATTCCTCAAAAACCTAATAAAATCATCTTTCATATATATATATATAATATATAACATAATAGTCTTGTCATCTTTCATAAAAGTTTTATATTTCCCTTTCACTTCAATACTGTTTTCCTTGTACATTGTTTTTAAACCAATCGATTTTTTTTAACCAATCGAAAAAGGAGCCGGAATCATGTTCGCAAGGGAGGAGCCTGATATCCCCGTCCCGATCCCCATAGAGGATTTCCTTGCCCTTTTCTTCCGTTTCCACGTTCCAAATCTACTCCGTTGGAGACAGGTCTTGGCACAAGGGTGAATCCCCTCCCATCACCATCCCCATGTGCAAAATTGATTATCTAAAATCCACTTAGGATCTAAACTGAAACTTGTTTTCACCAAAAGGAAAGCGCTGTATTTCTGCAACCATCTCTTATGGGCAGGGAGATCAGCTAGCTCCTCTGCGTTGAACTTGGAAAAGAGTCGGATGGACGCCAAATCATCTAGTGGCCCATCCTCGCTTCGTCTCTCAGCCTCATCCCGACGATAAGAGGTCACCCCCATGATCGCCCTGCGTCCACAAACCACGATAACCAATCGACATCCTTCCTCCTAATCACTCTCTCACTACTGCCCCAATTCCCTCTCAACGGTGGTCGGGCAAACGAGAGAGCACTTGGCAATGGCGTCCGCAGCCATCACTTCCCCGCGCGTTGCGCTCAGGGCCAAGGAAGCCTGCTGCGCGTCTTCGCCCCACCCCTCGGTGTCGCTGCCGCAGCCCAAGTTTGGCCTCCGCTCCTCCGCCATCTCCCCCTCCTCCTTGTGCTTCGCCGCTTCCAATTCCTCCGATTCCCTCCTCGCTGTCGTCCGCTCTCAGACTCGTCCTTCCGCCTCCGCTCGCCCCACCCGCGGCCTCGTCGTCTCCATGGCGAAGAAGAGCGTGGGAGACCTCTCCTTGTCGGACTTGAAGGGCAAGCGCGTCTTCATCCGGGCTGACCTTAACGTCCCTCTGGACGAGAACCAGAATATCACCGATGACACCAGGATCCGAGCTGCCGTCCCTACCATCAAGCATTTGATCTCCAACGGTGCCAAGGTCATCCTCTCCAGCCATCTGGTAGGTTGATTCTTCGTCTTCTTCCCCGTTTCTCTTCCTGAGAAAGCTTTAAGGTTCTCCTTGATCGTAATGTTCATTCACAACTTTGAAAATGCTATTTTTGACCTGCATGGGTTAATGTTATGGAGGTGTCTTTCGCTTGGGGCTTATTGGGTCCTTGCTCTTTAATCTTGTTCTTCTTTTCTACCCAGGTAGGAAATTCTTCGAGTTTGATCTGCATTGGTTGTTATTGATATAGTGGTGCGTTTCGTTTTCTTTTTATTAAATACTTGGTCATTGAATTTCCCGACCCCATGGTTCTTTTCTATCCAGGTAGAAAAATCTTCTATTTTCCGGTACTATTTTTGCCCACTTCTGCTTTCTCTGTTGATCTCTCACAGAACTCTATATACAGTTCATATCTTATGTGGGTCATTGGTCTTTTTTCTGAATAGTATATTAAGGTATCTAGAAGTGAGGACTGATGTTAATTGACGACAGTATATATTAACTTTTAAAATCCTTTTGTACATAGTTATGCTCATCTCGTATGCTGTATATCTCATGGATCCACTACTCACCGGATGGTAGTTCACCTTCCCTTTTTTTGTTGAGTTCACAATAACGGTTTGTTTTGCGCAAGTGCTTATGCCTTCGCTCTATTTGATGGATTGGAACTTGAAATTTTAAAAAGTACGATACGATAACTGTTATCATGGTCCGCGCTCAGAAGTGCTTATGAGGTGATGATATACTATTCCAAACTGGTTCGATCACGCAACTTCTTTTACAATTTTATAAGTACTCATAGTCATGAGTAAGACAAATTTTATGCTGTAGCTTGTTTGAGTATTATCCGTTATTTGCACTTGTTGATGTCTGACTGTAGCGTGAAAACTTGTTTTGCTACCACACTTATTGAAAGAGTCATCAGGCTTGAAATCTGGTTGCCACGTATTTTTTATCACCTTTAGCTTGGTCCATGTTTTCAACTCTAAGAAAGAATTTGATTGATTCCAGATATATTTAGTTGCAACTCTGTTTGTCTTTTTCATTTAAATATGGCTTATGATCTCCAATTGGTTTCATTTGATCTAGTCGTAGACACAGAAAATCCTCACTTCTGGTTCTTAGGCCCGAAGTGAACCTTTTTGTGTGTCTAAGTCGTATTTAACAAAAGGGTGTGCCAGCTAGCTTGCTTAAGCTAGCGAAGAAAGTTTTTGAAATCTGACTTCTATCGGAGCGACTGTGAGCAAGTGAGCTCTTTTTGTCGCAGACCTTCTTGCACCGATGCGCAAGGGTCAGTCTGTACGCTTGGCAAAGTCTTTTAATTAAACCTCTTTGAAAATACCCTAAGTGTTTGGGCTTTGTACGTACGATTGCAAATTTTATTACACGTGGGATTTGCACGTGCCTATGTCTTTCTTTTTATCTTTTTAGGGCCAACTAGGTGTGTGCACAAGTGACCTAAGTTGGGCGATTTTTTTGAGCGGGAGTGTGGGGCTTGCTTTGATGCAATATGCATCCTAACTCGTGGTATGGCGTATATGCAATGCAAACTCACACAATTCCAAAGGGAAAACCCGAATTGAAAGACAATGCGGAAGGGAAATGACTTAATGTAAATTGCAAAAGGGAAATTGCAAAAGGGAAATATGGCTATATCTTAAGAACGGAAAGGCTCAATTGTGGAAGTGTGTGCCGTGTATATATGGAAAGACTACGCACACAACTGAACCTTAAAACCCAAATCTTAAAGATATAGCCGAAGAGAAATACTTATAATATATATGGGCTCGAAGGTCGCCAACGTGTGCGTGGGTGTTGTGTGTATATCAGTGTTGTCTGACGCGTATCGTATCGTGTATCGCTGGGCTCCACGATACGGGCGTATCGTATCGTATCGTATCGTACTTTAATATTAAAATAATGTAAAAATAATTAAAAATTAATAAAAAATCGAAAAAAATCGAAAAAAATCAAGAAAAAATCAGGAAAAATCTGATAATTGCTTTAAATTCATATAATGTAAGTTTAGTACAGATTGAGCATTCAACATTGAACAATTGCATCCAAATTTATATATTTTGAATCCAAAAAATAAAATACAGACATAGTTTACACTTTACAGTACACTACAGTTACATATAATGTTACATTTTACAAATTGTAATCAGGATCATCAACTAAATAATCTTCATCTTCTCCTTGTTGCAGATCCTCATCATCATCAGCCACGCCCACACCTTCTTCTTCAAAATCAAATTCTTCATCTCCATAATGTTGTTGCGCTCCTTCCAAATTAATCCAGGCAACGTCTTCTTCTGTTAGGAGGGCATTTTCTTCAGTGTCTTCCATAACCCAATCTTCTAATATATCAAAATTATCCAAACTTATTGGATCGAACTGACTTTCTTCTCTATTTACTTTTTTTAATTGCCTACGACACAAACAAAGATAAACAATTAGTAAGTAATATTAACAATTGAAAACTGAAGTTAAATAATATCGAATTGAAAATTTGAAAGTAATACAACATTACCTTTCACGAAGGCGCATGTTACAACGAATATAAACCAAATCATTAAGCCTTTTGTGTTCCAACCTGTTGCGCTTTTTTGTATGGATGTGTTCAAAAACACTCCAATTTCTTTCACAACCTGTTGCACTACAGGTTTGGCTTAAGACTCTAACTGCAAAATCTCTAAGGTTTGGACAATCACTTCCAAACCTATTCCACCAAACATCTGTAAAAAAAATATAAACATTAGAGACATAATAATCCACAGTAATGTAAGATGCAACTTAAATATGAAAATAAACAATGTACCTGGACGCATCGTAGAGCGGTTGCGAATTGCAACAGGCAAACCCATCAAGTGAAGAGCATTATCATATATCTCCATCTCTCGATGTATCGCATCTACTATGCTCTCATCAGGGACTAATCTGTCGATGCATTCAATGATTCCTCGATTAACCTCACCGTCCCTTTTGAAGGTTGCTGAGTACCTCAATGATGGGTTTAGATAGTAGGCTGCTGCATGAATAGGCTGATGCAATTGTTTATTCCATCTACTATCAATTATTTTCCACACGGGCACATAATCTCTTTTTTTTCCATTAAAGTTATTTCTGATTGCTTCTTTTGCCCTGTCCATGGATTCATAAAGGTAGCCCATAGATGGTTTCTCCTCGCTGTCAGCCAATCTCAAAACTTTCACTAAAGGACAAGTAATTTTTAATAATCTGATACATGCATTCCAAAATGAACTTCTAAAAACCGTTTCTGCAATCTCATTTAACTTTCTGTTCCTTCTGTTTTGTGGCAACTCTGCAAATTGTTGCCACTCATCTGAGGAGAACATTCTCTTTAAAGCTTGCTTCTGTCTCACAATACTCTGTACAGATAAGAAGTTTGTTGCAAACCGAGTTGCAGCTGTGCGAAGAAGCTCTGCACCTTCTGTGTATCTCCTCATCATACATAAAACAAATGCATGGTTGTAAATAAATTTTGTAATATCTTGGCAACACTCAGTTGCTGCCTTTATTTCATCCATCTCACCGATGTCCTCGAGGATGAGATCTAAACAATGGGCTGCACATGGTGTCCAGTAGAAAGTCCCATAAATATCAGCTAACTCCTTTCCGGCTGCTTTGTAGTTAGCTGCATTATCTGTAATCAATTGAACTACATTTTCTAGCCCAACCTCTTGTATAACCTTATCAAATTCCTCTCGTAGGATCTCTGCAGTGTGCCTCTCCTCTGACATATCTAGAGATCTCAAAAACATGAGTCCTTTAGGACAATATACAAGAAAGTTTAGCAATGTCCTTCCTCGCCTATCGGTCCATCCATCTGCCATGATAGTGCATCCTGTTTCCTTCCACGATTGTCTCAAAGTCGAACAGTATTGCTGCACTTCAATCACGGTCTGATCTAATATCTTCCCTCTCAACTTCTGATAAGAGGGCATCCTGTATCCTGGACCAATGTTAGCAATTGCATCTGCCATTGCTTGAAAATGAAAACTGTTTGCTGCATTAAATGGAATGCATGTATCATAAAACCATCTGCCCACTGCAAGGTCTGCTTGATCGTGCAGTTGTTCTGAAGCCATAGCAGCACGAATTCCTGGCTGAGCACCAGGTGTAGTGGAAGGAGGAAAGAACGAATGTATGCTAGAAGAAGAAGCTCTTCCTCTACTCCTTCCTGAACTTCCTCTTCTGCCACCTCCAAAGTCTTCAGATGCAACCCTCTTTCCTCTGCTAGGTGCTCGCGAACTGCTACTACCAATATCTGTTCTAGCATCTGAAGGCAAACTATCAGTGAATCCAACTCCAGTGGCAGTAGCATCATCAGCTTCTTCACACATCTGGAAATCATCCTTTTGTTGTCTCCTTTCCTGTATGCTCTCAATCATCTGCAAGCATTGCCATTTAATACCTTCTGGCACACTTCTAACTCTGCCTGTGCATGGAGCAACTTCTTTCCTGGTTCCTGCTAGGTGGTGTTTCAACCTTGAAATTCCACCACTAACCACCTTTTCACAAAATAAACATATGATTTTTAACCTTGAACCCTCAACTGGTATACCCCACTGCCATGCCGGATCATCAGACTTTGAATGAGAGTCTCTACCACCCCTTCCTGCCATCTCAATGGAGTACTTTAATTCAAAAAAAAACCTGAAAATAAAAGCACTTCGTAAATCCCCCAATCTTCAAATAACACTCAAATCGAGTGTCTCCCACTTCATGAATGCAATAAAAATCGTATACACACACTTAATAACTTCATATTTTGTCATTCAAAAAAAAAACCCGAAATAACACAAAAAACAATAAATATAAAGGAAAAAAAAAAAAACATTAAAAATATACCTAAATCCGAGTTTGGAGGCTTGGACGGACACCGTAGGGCACGATTTTAGAGCTTTGAACACCAAGGAGGCGAAAACCGACTCTTAGGGAGCTTGAAGAACTCAAAAAGAGAGAGGAAACCCGCAAAAAATTGCGGGTTTCCCTCAGCCCGGGACCCTTTATAAGGGTCCCAGGGCGTATCGTGCGATACGGGCCGTATCGCACGATACGGTGCGATACGCCCGCACCTGCGATACGGGGGCCCGTATCGTATCGTGGTGGCCCACGATACGATACGTATCGCACCGTATCGTACGATACGGTGCGATACGGACAACACTGGTGTATATTGAAAGACAACTCACACGACTTGTAATAAAACCCAAATATAATTGCAATATGGCCTTGACTAAGGTCTTGGGAGTAAGAGCGAAAGATCAATGTGTGTGAGTGTGGAAATTGAAAGACCACGCACACAACTTGAATTAAAACGCCCAAGGGAAATTGCAATACGGCCCTTACTAGGGTCTTGGGAATAAGAGTGAAAGCTCAATGTGTGTGTGTGGAAATTGAAAGACAACACACACAACTTAATTAAAACCCACGCAACTTAAAACATATAGGTATAACTATATCTTAAGGGCTGATTAGGCCCGTGTATGTGCTATAATCGTGTGCAGCTAAGAGCGGAATAGACTCAAGTGCACGTGTGTGTGGGTGTGCCAAACCACATTATTACAAGCGGGGGGAGACAACGCTCCATTATTACAACCCCGTGTCAAATTTAATTAAACATAAGCAAGTTCATAACAAGGACCGAGTTAGGCACTTACGTTACGTATAGCTGGTCCGGGTGTGACTTACTTTGCTTTGGCCTAGTGAGTCGCCTTGGACAACCGAAGGGGAGCTCCTTGGATACGGGTGGGCGCCAAGTAGGGTCTTAGCCGAGTGGGTGCCTTGATGAAGGTCGGGTGGTATTTGCAACAAATGGGGATGTTGAGCGAGTTGGGGCAGGTTCGGGTGTTGGCTAGGTGGTGGCAGGTTGAGGGTGAAGGCTTAGCTAGGGGCTGAGATGGGTGGCTGAGGGAAGGTGGTGATGTGGGGTGTGAAGTGGCCGGGTGTAAGGGAGATGGCTAGGGTGTAGCAGTGGCGGGTGATGGATGGTGTGGCTGGGTAAGAGGGGGAGTGGAAGAGAGGTTAGATAGGGCTGAGATGGGGGTACTAACTGGAGGTGATTGCTGTGGTGGTGGAAGGAGGTGGCAATCGGGTGTGAAGTGTGTAATCGGGTGTGAAGTGTAGGTGGCAGCCGAGTGGGAGGGCAGTCGGGTGGAGCGACGATGGATGGTGGCGCAGCTGGTGGGGGTAATGGAGTGAAATGGGTGAGAGAGAGGGCAGGTGAGAGAGAGGAGAGAGAGGGCTGAGAGCTACCCAAGATCCGCCCCAAAACCCGTCCCAAAAGGGGGGTTTTTATAGGCATGGGTTGGGGTCGGTTGGGGTGGTTTTAGGGTAGATATTTAGGATGTTGTGGGCTGGGTTGGGGTGGTTTGGGTAGGTCGGTTAGGGTGGTTGGGATTTAAGGGTTAGGGCTTAATTAGGTGGGTTAAGGTGGGATTAGGTTTAGTCTAACTAGGGTCTTGGTGGTCTAGTTAGGTGGGATGGGCTAGGTGAGGTCGGCTAGGTATGGTTTGGGGGTGGTTTTGGGTGAGGGTGGCTAGAGTTGGGTTAGGTTTAGGGGGAATGGCTAGGTGAGGTGGGTTAGCTTAGGGCTAGGTTTAGGAAGCATCCCCTTGGCCTTGATCCATGGACCTAGTTGCAGCCAGATTCGTGTTGGTGCAGCCCCAGGTTAGGTGTAGGTGCATATAAGCTTAATCCCACACTCTTAGGCTAAACCCACATGATTAACCTAAAACTTGACACAAAAGTCAAGCCCATCAACTTTCTCACTCATACTTTATCCCCCATTCTCTCTCTTCCCAAGCTTTTCACGTGAATTCTTTGTGGGCCCCACCTCCATTTATGAGAAGGTGATGTGGGCCATGGATACAGATATTAGATTGGATCTTTGGATCCAAATCCAAATCCAAATCTAGATACATGTTTGGATTTGGATCTGGATATATATGGTTCAGATCCGATCCAAATCTGATTTTTGACGGTTTGTGCGGGGCTTGACAGCATCAATACTCCGTCTTGCGTTGGGTTTTCGCCAACATTGTCGTCCGTTCTTCTTCTCACCTTTCGGAGATCATTTTAACAAGTTTGTTGATAACAGGGGCTTGGATGTCCGAGATTTTGGGGATGATTCTGATACGAGAGTTGATGTACCGGGCTTGAAATATGCTCCGGTTTCGGGCTCTCTTTTGCTTCTTCGGTCCTGCTTTCATCAGGCCAAGTTGCTTTGCGGGGTTTCAAAACACCTTTTTAAAGGTTTTAAAAGCTGTATGTATATATTTTAAAACATATATAGTTTTAACATATGTACAGGGTTGCCTGGAAGGCTCCTGGGTTTTCAGACTCAAAATAACCCTTTGGGGTTGCTTTTGCAAAACCAGGTGTTTTGAGCAAATCGTGGGATTTTGGGGTGTTTACACTAGTGCATTAGTTAGACTGCTGGAACCAACTAGATGGAAAGTTCTTCGTTCTCTTTGTTTTCTAAGTAATCACAAACTGGTCATGTATCTTATGTAAAGAAAGAACGAATATCATGCTTGCTATCAAGCTCTTGGCTTGCATCTGTGGGCTGCTGCCTATTGCCAGCTTATACTACAACAACAACAACTAAGTCTTTTCCCATACTAGATGGGGTCGTCTATATGGATTCTTTGTTTCCACACAGCCCTATCATAATTTGTAGAATCCATGGTAAATAAGTCTGCAAAAGTTTTGCGCTGGCTGTTGGAAGCCTAACGCAACCCTCCTCCTTTATCCGGGCTTGGAACCGGCCATGCAAGGGTGATCCCTTACATGGGGTGGAGTTTATTGCCAGCTTATACTGCATGATTTAAATTGATTGTGGCTTATTAACATGTTTCTTTGAACATTTTGAAGATCCTTGGCATTCATTCTGCAGATAGATACCTTATAAACTGATAAACCTTCTGTGTTTAGGGGCGTCCAAAAGGTGTGACACCGAAGTATAGTTTGAGCCCTCTTGTACCTAGGTTATCTGAACTTCTTGGTATCAAGGTACATCTCTTTTCATATCCTTACATGATCAACTGCTTATTCATTTGGGAGTCCTCAATTTTTCTGTGCAATTGATGGGATAAGCAGGTTGAAAAAGCTGATGACTGTATTGGTGAAGCAGTTGAAAAGCAGGTGGCCACACTTCCAGAAGGAAGCGTTTTACTTCTAGAAAATGTCAGATTCTACAAGGAGGAAGAAAAAAACGACCCTGAGTTTGCTAAGAAACTTGCTTCACTTGCTGATCTCTACGTGAATGATGCATTTGGGACTGCACATAGAGCACATGCATCAACCGAGGGAGTGACCAAGTTTTTGAAGCCTTCTGTTGCTGGATTCCTTTTGCAGAAGGTAGAATTTTGTACACTTTTTTCTGTTTCTATTAACTTGTGTTGGTGTGTGCACACGTCTCTGTGTGAAGACTTATGAAGCAGGGGACTGTTTCAGGAGTTGGATTATCTTGTTGGTGCTGTTTCAAGTCCAAAGAGACCATTCGCTGCCATTGTTGGTGGTTCCAAAGTGTCATCCAAGATAGGTGTGATTGAGTCATTATTGGAAAAGGTTGATATTCTTCTACTTGGAGGAGGAATGATCTTTACATTCTACAAGGCACAAGGTCTCTCAGTGGGGTCATCTCTTGTGGAGGAGGACAAGCTTGATCTTGCTATGTCACTTCTTGAGAAAGCGAAGGCCAAAGGGGTGTCTCTTTTGTTGCCTACGGACGTCATCATTGCAGACAAGTTTGCTCCTGATGCAAACAGCAAGGTTTGTTGCTTCTTGCTCTGTATCTTTGATGATGGCTGCTGCTGCACAAGAGTATCAACCAGTGATGTAAATATCATATCGGACGCGGTATAGTATGGTATGATACATGTGATTTTTAAATTATTCTGTAAAGAAATTCATTGAAAAAGTAAAAGATTATAAAAATCATGAAAATTTCTACAATATGCACCACACCTAAAGACAAAGGATTCAACATCAAAGCAAACCAAATCACATATATACATCACTCTCAGGCTTCAAACTTAGGATGGATGACTATTAATGGATATAAGATATTAGGTTGGTCTTAAGGAGAGAAATGGGTACACATAATATGGTGTCCTTATCATAGCATATCGGACGATCTTGCTCCTATATGGTGCCTTTGCGATATAGGTATCTGAATTGTATCGGTTTAGGTACCGATACACAATGATATGCATAGTATCATATGATACGATAAGATTTTTATAACATTTGTATCAACTATATCTGACTTCATTTTGTTTTTGTTTTCTCTTTGTGCACAGGTTGTTCCAGCGTCTGGGATACCTGATGGCTGGATGGGACTCGATATAGGACCTGACTCCATCAAAACTTTCAGTGAAGCATTAGATACCACCCAAACGGTGATATGGAATGGCCCTATGGGTGTGTTTGAGTTTGAGAAGTTTGCATTGGGGACTGAGGTATACTGAACATCTCTTTATATGCGACGACAGCATGTTGTAAGAATTGGTTTTAATCAGTCACTATTCAAATCAAGTTGATGGAAAACATACTCTTCAGGTTTAACCATTTCACCTTTTAGTTAGTTTTCATAGAACTTTTTTTTGTCTCAATATTTTTGAAAAAAATCATTTGATTAAAACAACCTATTCTAGCAACAGGAGGTCTTTGTTCGTGTGTGTGTGTGTGTATGTATGTGGAAAACGAACCGAAAAGTTTAGGGTTTTGTCTGAGTTTGATTTGTGCTAAGGTCTTTCATGTTTGATTGCTTTTTCATAACCGAAAGTTGTCTCCTTTAGCTGATTACTTGCATTATTTTAAGTTGGTAAATGAGCCAAATCGACGCTGTCCGCTTCTTTCTTTTCATTCATCAGGCTCCTTGTGTGTATGGTTAATTGACTGACAAATTGGATCTTTTTAGTACCTGAGTCGCTTATTTTTTCTAAATTATATGAACAGGCGATAGCCAAGAAGCTTGCAGAGCTGAGCGGGAAGGGTGTGACGACGATCATAGGTGGTGGTGACTCCGTTGCAGCTGTTGAGAAAGTGGGAGTTGCAGACAAAATGAGCCACATCTCAACGGGGGGAGGAGCCAGCTTAGAGCTCTTGGAAGGGAAGGTACTTCCTGGAGTTTTGGCTCTAGATGAAGCTGTTCCTATTACTGTGTGAGGCATTCATGAAAATATGGAAATAGAGTTTAGTGTTGATGCAGTGGTACCATGGTGCCAAATCCTGATGTGCTCTTTGTAGAGTTTGGACTAGAATAATGTATGACCTCCTGTATTCCCATTTTTTGCCATGTTATCATGTCTTGTTGTGTCCCTTTTGTTTTCTGCGTATCTGTGATTAAAACTGAGTGGAGAATCTGTTGGCTATTGGCATTGAGGGAATAACACAAGTGGCTTCAAGGCTTAATAAATTTGGAAATGAGCGATTTTTCTCTTTATATGGCCACGAACCGAGTACTATGTTGTATGGCCCTGATAATATAACTATAGCATGAAATGCTTTGGCGTAAGTGTCAAAAAAAAAAGGCAGCCGTCTTCCCTTCCATATTTTCGAGATGATTGTTCACCGAGCTTGAGAAGGTTTTCTGAGGAACAAGATGGTTGCAAAATGTCTGAACTCGGATGATGGTTCTAATACATATGCAAGATAGGACTAAGCTCATTTAAGAAATGCATTGTTCAAACTCCAGGTCGAGTTGAATTGAGGAGACTCAAACTCGGTTCAATTTATTTTGGAGCCAAAGTCGTTATAAAGTAATCTAATGAGTGAGTTGTTTGACACCAAACAAGCCATCAAATGTTAGCGTCCTGGATTATACCCCTTCAAGCCAGTAAAGTACCAGATTTCTAGAACTGTTAGTGTAGATAGCCACAATGTTTGCTCGGTGAGTTCGGCCTATAAGTTGGCAGAAAAGAGAAACTGGCCGGAGTATGTGTCAATCTGGAAACATAATGGCCCATAGCTCCTAAGATCCTTTCTATGGCTGGTTAAAAAGGAAAAACTCCTTACACAGGAAAGATGTACGAGGCATTCTACAGGGAATTTTGGGTGCTACTTATGTAAACATGTTCATGTGTGGAAGAACTGTTTCAATGTGAGAACAATGTGGAATAGAACAATTGAGGATATAACAGCAAAGCTTTCTATAGTTGCAGTTTCAAAGGTTAGATGTTGAAAGCAAGGTTGTAAAAATCATATTGTTTCTAATGATACGATACATGTTTATCATGTATCGGATGCTAGAATGACATGATATAGGTATATATAGTATTTGAATAGTTATCAAACTGTATCAAGCCATAGCGTATGATATGGTGCTATATCACACAGTATTGTATGATATGTCTGTATCATACAAGTCCATGTCAAGTTTTTTACCTTTAAAACCCGAAAACCAGAGGTTTTCATGGGTAATTTGTTTGTTCTAAGGGCTTCCTTATTGTTCATGTTTGTTATCAAATCTTTTCCATATCTTCTATTTGCTTCATTTTATAGAGAAATAATGAGATTTTCTCTCAACCTTGTGAATAAACATGTCTGGTTCCAGGTTACCCAGAACCAAAACCGCAACCGAACCGTCGAGTCGATGGTTCTAGATCCGATTTTTAGACAGTTACAAATTTGGATCCAGATCATATTCCAGTTCTAGTTTCAAGACGGTTATGGTTCCATTTTTTAGATAGATTTGGATCCAAATATTAGTATTACATTATGTATAAATTATATGTAATTAATACTTAGTTTATACAACTACATAAGTATATATAATTGGACTTAGGATCCAATTTTTTAAAGTGTATAAGACTAAGAGTATGACTATAATTTATATAACTATATAAGTTTATAATTATAAGTATTACATTATAATACATATATTACATTTAAAAGTTCTTATAGGTTATAAGTTATAACTTATAAGTGTGCGTACATGATATATTACATTTTACAAAATGTATATAGACTATCTAGTAATGCAAGTATATATTAATATATGTAATGTAATAGTGTAACTATGTAAGTATATAGAATTACATATATGATATATGCAACATATTATGTAATATAAGTATTACATTATATATAAAATAATAAGACATCAAACTTAAGTTATAATATTATAAATTATAATAAAATATAATACAATAAATGTATAAAAATTCATACAAGATGTAATATGTAATAAAATAAAAGAAATAATGGGTGTGACCATAATTCACTTACTTATGAATTATGCCTCCTAGGTATCCTCTTAGGTGAAAGGAATCAAACCTCACTTAGTTCTCTTATCTTTCAGTAGAAACCCTTACCTAAAGTGATTGACTCTGAACTTAATCATCATTATCGCTTCATGCTTGCATGACATCAGTCCTAGTATTACCCGTACTAGTTCTTCCTTTAGTAGTATAGTTTTCGGTATATATATCAATTGACACTTCTTTACGGTCCTATGCTCGACGTATTGCTCTTGTCCAATCATCTAGGCAAACCTGAGCTTCTAAGGACTCGAGTTGTAAGTTAGAACAGTTTTTTTCTAATATATTACCGTTTGCACTAAATACTTGCTCTACAATACTAGTTGAGATTGGAACAACAAAAACATCCTTAGCAATTAAATATAAAATTGGATAAGTAAGTTGATGCTCTTGCTATCATTTTAAAATATTTAATTTCTCTTCAGCCTTATCTTCTTCAAATTCATGAAGATCATAATGAGTAACATTATATACCTCAAACTCTGTTAAGTCCATAGATTTTTGCTACTTTCTAAGTCTATATTTCAAAATATGACAAAAACTTTTCACCAAGAGAGAAGGATGCATGATTGTCACTGTTTTATTCTTCTACTTATGGAATAAGATGAGTATGTGTAAAACTATAATCGACATATAATTGATTAATGTTTAATCTTATATCATTAATTAAACTGTTGATATCCTTAAACCCATTTAATGAAAGATTCTTATAATAAGCATTCAAAAATAATTTTAAGCTTTCTAATTTTAATCTAGGATCTAATCCAACATCAACTAAATTAATTACTGGAATATCTATATAAAAATTAAGTAAATTTTCTATCATCTCTTGCACAATATGAGACAACTAAGAATCAATATAAAATTGTGATAATACATGAACTATTTCTATAGATTGATAAACAAATAAATGACAAGTCAGATAGTAAACACCATGTAATACATTTGTAGCATTATTAAAATAAAAGATCTAAAGGACATGTACAAACATCCCAATTAGATTCAAACAAATTCGACCATGGAAAATGAAAGTGCATAAACTTTGTAAAAAGGTCTCTATAGGGCATAGTCACAAACAACATTTGGTAGGTCAAATTCCAACGATGTTCAATGTCTTGTAGAAATTTTCTTGATGTTTAACCTTTTCGTTTACAAAAATCTACCAATTCATTTCTAACATTAGAACAACTCTAAAGAAAATTAAGGCCATCTCTAATAGGTTATATTTTAGGTCGTATAATCTTCAAATCATCTTGTACACACAGGTTAAGTACATGACAAGCACAATGAATATGAAAAAATTTACTCTTAAAATAAGTTGATATATTCTTTGTAACTCAAAAATAACATACATATTTGCAATAGCACTATCAAGTGAAATTGATTTTTTGAAAACCTATTTTAACATATAACAAATATTTTATTTTGTATATGATTTATCAAAACAATGAAGTGAAAGACGATATTTTTGAATTGATCAACTCTCATCTATCCAATGAACAATAACTCCCATATATTTATGCAACTATAGTTATCAATCTAGATATCAACACATAGTGACACACTACACTCAAATGAGAATATAACTAACTCTTTTTTCTCTCTTAATATAACTTACAAATATGCCTACTAACCGATTGCTTGGAAATAAGTGTAACTAAAGGATTATGAGAATTTTTATGTAATCAACAAATCCAAGTTTTTTACTACAATTAAAAGAAATAAGTTCTACTCAATCAAAACATACAAATTCCTCTCTATCTTGAGTGAAGTTGTAGTGAAAAAGCCCCATAAAGCATATCTACTAGCAAAGAAATTTTCCTATACAAAAAGTAGTGTTTAATTAACACATAAACTGATTACTGTCGGATGCTTTTCCATAACATGATTTTTTAGTATGCCATAACCATCTCTTAGCTTAAAATTGTATACCTTATCATAGTAATTGCACTTTTCTTGATTCATGATATCTTGTTCATCATAAAATTTTATAAAGTGAATCTTAAATAAATTGGTTCCCTATGACATAGCTTTTGGAGGGTATCTTTCATGTGTAGGCTATATTTTTTGACCTTCCGGTAGTTAAATGGTTTCCTACACAAATGATACGTTAGTACTGCTTGTGCTACCTATATATGTCATACTTTCTTGACTCAATGGTATTGGCATCATGGGTCTTTGAGGAATGTGACAACTACGACTTCTATTCAAAATAACTTTCCCTTTATTTTTTGAGTTGGAAGAACTATCACTATGGTAAGTCACTAACTTAGTAAAATAAATTGAATAAATTAAAAATTAATAAGTTAAGGATAAAATAATATGAAAATATAAAATTAGAGACAAAAATTGAAGGAACACTTAAATGTGCTTTGATAAGACTATAGACTCTAGTCTTTATCTGCTATTGAAATAAAACTTGTACGAATGAAAATTACATTGAAATGAAATGAGAACGAGATTAAGGGAAAGAGAAAGAGCGAGATTGAGAGATATAGCAAGAACAATTTTAAAATTTTAATTTAAAAAAATCATGTCAAACAGTCAATCAGACGATAAGCTAGATTGACCGTCAGCAAATAAATGGGTACCGCATGGTGCCTTTTTATATTTAAAAAATTTAAATTAAAGGTAGCTAACGATGTTGACTGACTATCGAGTACCCAAGCACCATGTGGCGCTTGGGTACAACTTGATTGACTATGGGCACCACATGGTGCCTGCTTGCCTAACCGACAACCAGCCTAGTTGTCAGCAATTGCTAAGCAGTCAACAACACTGATCTCTTGTTTCACTACCCAAGCACCACATGGTACCAGAGTACACTTTTGATTGACAACGACTATCAACAAGCAGGTGCCACTGGTTAAGTTTTTTTAATTTTTTACTGCTAATTTCAGGTTGGAAACAGTAGATATTTATATGGATCCAAACGAACCAATGGTTTGGTTATAGAATCGGCCCAACAGTTTGAATCGAAATTGAACCATCGGTTGCAATACCTATTTCAGACTAGTTTTTGAAATCCAAAAACCATAACCGAACTGGGACCTACCCTATTGCAGTTATGATTTTGAAACTGGCAGTTCTCTTTCCATCCAATTTGCAGAACGGTTAGATTTTAGTTCAATCCATCGGGTCGGTTGTGAACCATCCATGTTTACTTGTGAAAATCCATAGGGTTTTTGTAAAATATGTGGTATAATCTATTCATTTCATCCTAAATTCTTTCTTACTAAAAAACTTGGGGTTTTCATAGTTTTCGAGCTCCTTCACTTTCTCAAAGCATTTTTCTTGTTGTGGTTTATTTATGTTCACCTTAATGGCATTCGATCAATCTGTGCCAACATGAAAGTACCACAATCCAGTGCATGAAGATAATAGGCTTGTAAATAAGTGCATGCTTTATAATAAGTTTAAGCATGGAGTTATTCTTCGTATGAGACACCTTACTGGAACTAAAAGAGATGTAAGTACTTATAACTCGGTGCCCAAAACTATAAAGTATGAAATGGAGCAAGTTTTGAAAGCAACAAAAGAAACAAAAAAATTACAGTATAAAGAGAGCAAAAATAGGCAGTTGGGATATGTTTGATAAGTTTGAAGATGATTCTCGAGAGATATATGGTGATGAAATACATATAATTGAGTAGGAGAGGAGACAACTGAACAAACAAGGAGATGACGAGATGAGGGAAAGGGTGTATGTTCTGGTAGTAGTAGTGATGTTAGTTCTTGTTCCACTACAAGAACTCATTTTCGCAGAATGTCTATGAGGAGTGGTAAGGGAGGTAGAGTTAATGTGTTGCATACATTTTTTTTTCCCACGTATGACTCTTGGAGCTCAACTAGGTATTAGATTGACTATAACTTCAAAAGATGTAATTGAGAAAGTTGATCTAAAGTGTGTAGATTTTTTTTATAAAAGTCCCCAACCATTTAGTATTGTAAATTCATTTTCCTCAAGTTATTCCTAGGATTGGCCAAGGTTATAAGGTCCTACTTATCATATTTTGAGGAGTAAATTGTTATAACAATGTGTTGATATTATTCATGAATGAACTTCTAAATTTAAAGAGTCATGGAAGACTACTGGTTGTTCTATTATTGCTGATGGTTGAACAAATTTCTTATGGTATTGCCTAAAGGGGATATTATTTTTAAAATCATATGACATATTACATAATGATAAAATTATAAATCATTTGCTCCCCATTTTTGAAGAAGTTGAGGATGTATGTGTTAAAAATATTGTAGAATTTATTACTAACAATGTTGTAAATTTTGGAGTAGCAGATAAGATGCTTGAGTTGAACTTAAAATCATATGACATGTAATATTGATAAAACTACACATAATTTGCTCCATATTTTTGAAGATGTTGAGTATGTGTGTTGAAAATATTATACATTTATTACTAATAATGTTACAAATTTTAAAGCAGTTGGTTAGATGCTTGAGTCGAACCATCCATTCTTACTGTAGACCCAAGTGTTAAACATTACATAGACTTAATGCTTAGGATTTGGCTGCAATTGATGAAATCAATGGGACTATTGATACATGTGAAAATTAATGTTGTAATTAGTGTATCAATGCTCATATCGTAGAGGGCACTGATACGCGATAATCATGCTACATCTTACGATACAGTATGATACATCATATTAAAAATAAATTATTTTATAAAATTCAAAAAATATAAAATATATAAAAATTTGTAATTAAAAATACAATGTAACCAAGTGGTAAAGAACACAATGAAAATACAACTTAAAATGATATTTTCACGATCAATAAATTAATACCATGAGTCTACAAGCCTACAAGAGTAAGAAAGTTAAACTTAAAGTTAACAATATACTAACAAGCTTCTAAAAGTTTACAAAGTTAAGTTATTACATAACAAAAATACAAAGTTATAAACTATAATAGTCCAATTTCATTGTTTCATTGCACAAAATGTGGACATAATCAACAAATACATCATAAAAACTATAATCATGGTACAACAGTTCAATTTCATTGTTTAATTGTGATTGATGCATTTGTAAAATGTATTGTTATTGACTATATATGTAGCGCTTTTATTGTCACAATACATGATAGGAGTAACTTCAAGTGATTCTTGAAGATCTTGAAGAAGTCTTTTTAGCTATGTTAGTTCTGTAGTTGTTTTGAACACTGTATTATGCTTCAGTAGATGAGAGCGATATATACAAGATATACTTTTTGTATCATTATTGACTATATACTTTTTGTTGTTTTTTGCATATTTATGAGATAAGAGAGTCTCCAAGAAAGGTATAGTAGTTTGTTGTAGAGTACTTGTTATTCACATCACTACCCAAGTTGGCATCACTATCCAAGTTGGCATCACTATATGCAATTAACTAAGGTAGGGAGGAAGAGGATAATAATACTCCTTTTTCAGTGGTATGTCTGACATATCGTATGATCCGCATGCATTATAGGCATTATAATAAGGGTCACCGCATCATCATCATTATCAACGCCACCATCATCTGCATCCTCTTCCCCTAAAATTGGGTCATCCAATCCTTCACCTTGTACATCGTCATCTCTAATCTCGGCTTCTGCTGTTTAGTTTGCATCCTCTAAAATAATAAGACTCTTTTTTTTTGACTCAATCATCAAGAATATCAATATTTTCATAGCAAAGTAGGTCATATGACACCTTCATGGTCTTTCTTGCATCTCTTTACATTTGTCTATAAAGAAAACAAAAGAAAGAATACAATTTACTTAGAAGTTAGAAAATATCATTACTTATAAATTACAACTTGCAAGTATAAAGAATAACAAAAATATCTTTTTACCTTTGACTTACTTCATATAGTATGCAATATACACCAAATCACGAAGATATCATGCTCAAATATGTTTCTCTTCTTTGTGTAAATGTGTTAGAAAACTCCAATTTTTCTCACATCTACTCGAACTACGTGTTTGACTTAATATGCATTGAGAAAACCTCAACAAATTCAGTGCATCTAAACAAAATTGAGCCCACTATTCATCTAAAATAAAACATAATAAATAAAAGAATTAATTCTTAAGAAGCAACACAAGTCATAAGAATGTTCACCATTTGTAAGTCTCATATTTCGGTTAGTCACGCCAGGTGTCTCAATTGTCTTGTCATTTGTTAGGCTAGATCTAATGATAATATCATTAGAAAATTTAGTTCAAGATAGAAAGAAAACTTTGTCATTTTTTGTTATCTCAATACGTAAAAAGCACCGTAGATGTCCAAGATCCTTTATCTCAAATGCCCTACCAAAGGTCACAGTTAATGTTTTGGATCCCAATTACATCACTCTTTGTGATGATCATATCATCTACATATATCAAGAGAAGAACAATACCTTCAATAGATCACTTTATAAATAAAGTAGTATCAGTATAATAGGTAGTCAAACCATTACATATCATAAATTCACTTATTTTGTCAAACCAAGCCTTAGGACCCTGTTTAAGTCCATAAGAAGACCTTTTAAGACCAAAAACTTGATTCTTTGAAATGTTAAGACTGAGAAGAAATTCTATGTAAACCTCTTCCTTTAGCCATCCATTCAAAAAATCATTCTTAACATTCATTTGAAAAATATTTTATTTTTTAATTGTACTAAGAGCAATAAGAATACTAAGAGTTGTCATTCTATCGATTGGGACAAAGGTTTCCCTATAGTCAACACCATACTCTTGAGAGTATCCTTTAGTCACTAGCCTAGTTTTGTATCGTTCTGGGGTACCATCACCATTAGACTTGATTTTGTATACTCATTTGCACCTGATTGGTTTTTTGGTTTCGAGATGCGTTACAATATCCCATGTTTGTGCTCTATATAGAGCATCTAGTTCCTCATTCATGGCCTAAATCCAATCCTGAGATGTTTGAGCTTTCTTAAACGTCCTAGGTTCCTTCATAGCTAGATTAATATATAATAAGATGCTATGTCTTGGAGAAAAAGTTTAATTAGATACGAATCTCTTGGAAGGTCTAGAAAAAAACCCGAGTTTATGAGGTTTTATATACTACGAGTCAATATCGACTCGTATGATATGGGTCGTATCATATGGTATGGCGCATATCATACCATATCATGCAATACAATACGATACGACCCGATAAATCATAGAGCACGATATGTTATCATGTACCGTATTATGCTGACTTACGATATATGATAAACTCATACCGTATTATACAATACTGTATGAGTTTTACAACATTGGTGGAAATATCATAAAGTTCATTTATAATCATTCATTTTTGTTGTATTTGATGAGAATCCACAGTAGTGGAAGGGAGTTGATTAGGTTTTTAGTGAAAAGTTTTGTTACAATTATTATTACTATTAAAATTTTTGTTATACATAAAAATGTATTAAAAAAAATGTTTGCATCTAACAGATGGGGCTCCATAAGTTGGTTAAGAAAGATGGAGGAGATTGCTACAATGAATATTATTTTCAATGCTAACTTTAGGAGAAATACACTACAATTTTTAGGATGATTTTTCCATTGGTCAAGGTAATGAGAATGATAGAGACAATGAAGATATGCTTGTTATACCTTATATATGTGATGCAGTGGATAAAGCTAAATTGGAAATATAAGCAAACCTTAACTATAAACATTTACTTTAAGAAAATGTTTGGAAGATAACTGATGCACACTAGAACTTACGAATGCATCATGATTTACATGTGGCTAAATATTTTCTTAATTCCTTCATTATATTTTCTCCCAATGTAAAAGAAGAAGTTAAGAAGGGGATATTAAATATAATTGACTTTATACAAGATTCATCTACTTAGTGCAACATCTATTTAAAGCTTAAGAAGTATATACATAGTGTTGGAGATTTTGGCATGCCAGTTGCAATGCAGCTCCACTCCCAAATGCGATCGGGTATGATTTGGTTTATTAGTTTGCTATATAAGTTATTAGCTATTTAATTTTAAATTGATTATGACTTACAATGTTTCTTATTACTATATTTTATTTTGCTTTGGTATAGATGCACCTAACTTATCGAGGTTTGTTTAATGTATCACACCCTGGCATTGGAATCACCCAATCACTCAAAACTTGTGACCGATGCTAGATTGCATACAATCTAGCAAGATTTCACTAATGATATAGTGGTTTAGCAGAAGCTTAAGATTGATGATTGAGAGGGTTAATTGGGAGTAATAGCAAGCAAACTTGAGCATAAGTAAAATAAGTAAGCAAACTTGAGCATAAGTAAAAAAGTAAAGATTGTATTGATAACAAAAAAATTGTGTCCCCTGACATTCTTATAACTCAGATGTGGGACTCTTATTAAGTACGAAAGTAAAGGGTGCCCCTTAACTAAGGCAGGGCCCATCTTACACACTAGAGTTTCCAAGTAGTTCCCACGTAGGGGCCTCATTACACAATCATTCGTAGGATCCATGGTCAAAGGGTTACATTCTCCAGCCTAAATGGTTGACGTCCATGGCAAACCTACTCGTAAATGATATTCTCACATTTGCTTCCAAAATTGGCATATGGTGAACTTCTTCTCCCAACTTGCATCTTTCATCATATCCTTTCTACTTAACCAGATAACACAGGATGTGTCCTCTTTTGTCTTCCATAATGTGGAGGATGTACTTACTTCCTTCACTCCTAGTGTACTTAGTGGTGTAGGTTCCCATTCTGGTTGGTTGCAGTCTACATCTTTCATATTAGCATTTAGGTTACTCACATGAAAGATATGATGCTATATATGTAATCTGGAATATCCAATCGATACGCCCAATTTCTCACTTTTTTGATAATAGTATAGGGACCATCATACTTACTAATTAGCTCAGCATGTTTCCCGTGAAAGATTTATTTGCTTAGGGTATAAATTTACAAGGACTTGGTCACCGACCCCAAACTCGACAGCATGCCTCTTCATATCTGGCCACTTCTTCATATGCTTTCTTTCCTTCACAAGGAGAACATGGGTAATATCATGTTGCTCCTGTAGATTGGTGTAGAAGGTGTATGCAGTAGAGGTCTTGCCTTCATATTGTGATACGAGAGTGTGTGGTTGCTACTGTTGTCATGTGGTCTTCATATTGTGTTGCGAGAGTGTATCACTTCAACACCAACAAAGACTCCAATAATCCTATTGAACATTGGTTATCAACCTTGTTTTGCTAAGCTAATAAACAACTTTACACATAAGTCTCTACATTAAATCTCATGTAACGCCAATAATAAGCTCTCTCCACCAAAATAAGCATGTGCTTCATTTGAGGATGTCCTGCCCACAAGGAATCATGGCATTCTTGTAAAATATTTCTTTATAAATGATCTTCGCAAGGTACATATATGCGTCCACCTTCATTCAATGATAATCTCTTCATAAATTATCTTTTCAAAAGTGTTTGGCCTTACTCTCATCAATTGGTGCTTGTAATTGCTTCGCTATATTGTCATTCTCTAAGCCAACGGTGATGTAGTCAAGAAGATCACTACATTTGTGTGTAGATATTCCTGCAAATGTCTACCAATGTATTCACCCCCATTATTTGAACGAAGAATTTTCACAGAGGTATTGAATTGAGTGAGAGTAAATTTATGTAGATTTCATTTTAAGGGGCTCTTTGGTGTTTTCCAAGTTGGCACACTTCATAGTTCACATTCAAAATGAAATTTATTTGACTTGACTCTAAGATGAGGTAAAACATATTGGAGCTTAGACACAGGCAGATGGCCTAGACGATAATGCCAAAGATAAATATCCATGTCTTGAGCAATTGAAGCTTGAGCACTATAAGAAGCAATATGTTGAAAGTGATCTTCTAAGATATATAAGCCCTTCTGTAGACTACTATGACCAAAGATTTTCCCTGTCTTTAGATCCTAAAACACACAACTAATAGGATTAAATGTCACACTACAATTTAGAGTACAGCTCAATGAACTGACTAAAAGTAGATTTATAGGAAAGTTGAGAACATGATAGACTGATTTTAAATCTATAAAATATATGAGTACACTTTCCTGCCCAATCATATAAGAATATGAGCCTTCTGCCAACTTAATTGGCTCTCGTTTTTAAAGAGGATGATACTCTTGAAAATATGATGACTCTCCTACCATATGATCTATAGCACCGGAATTAATATTCTAAGTTTTTGAAAGAAAAGAAGAAAATTTGTTACCCTTGGTAGTGTGTGTCACATGTGCTAATGTAGCGTGAGAAGAAGAGATTTGAGAATTTTCAGATAATTTTGTTTTTAAGTCCTCTATCCTTTTAATAAGTTCCTGAATGCCATCTGTACTAGGCATTGGGTTTTCAGCAACATGGGCAGAGTAATTTCGAGTTTTAGAGAAATCAGGTCTACCATGTAATTCTTAATAATTTTCTCTAGACTGCCTTGATTTACCAAAGTGAGAACACATAATTTTATCCTTCTCATCAGGGTGAAAACGATCACGTCCACGTCTACGATTTTGTTGTCCACCTCTTCCATAATAATGTGAGTTTTTTTCCCTTGTTTGAAGTGCATGTTGTTCAGTAATAGTAGTGTTGTCCTTCTCAAGAATTTTACGATCTTCTTCTCGAATCAATAATGAGTATATTGTGCCAAGTGAAGGAGGTTCTTTTCTGCCTAAAATATTAAACGTAATAAGAATATTCAGATGTGACAATGAGTCTACGAATCAATAATGTGACAATATTTTTGCACCATCATACATGTCTCTTATAAGGTTAATGTATGTCAATGGGATACCTCTTTTTTTCAAAGTTCTCCACATAACCTCCCCCGGTACCCTATCATAAGCTTTTTCTAGATCAATAAATATCATGTGAAGGTCTTTCTTTTTTGTTCTAAAATGTTCCATAAGATGTCTCAAAAGGTGAATCGCTTCAATAGTAAATCTACCTCACATGAATCCAAATCGATTCTCTGTTATACTTGATACTTGTCTTAACCACTGTGTCTAAGCTCTAATATGTTGACGTGAATTTCAAGTGGGAGGCTTGGGAGAGAGAGCATAAAGTAAGAGAGAGAAGATTGGTGGGCTTGACTTTGTCAAAGTGGGTTAGCCATATGGGCTTAGTCAAAGAGGAAATGGGTTCAAGCCATGTGAGTTGGACCTAACCTAGGGCTACACCAACATGAAGGGCGGCTGGACTTGGATCAAGGCATGGGCTACACATGGTCGACCGACTCCAAGAGGTAGGTCTCTCAACCTAACCTAGCCACTAAACCTAACCCCAAACTAGCCTAGACTTAGCCTACATGCCCCAAACCGACTCCATTTTACCCCCTAGCTGGATCACTATCACCCCCAACCGACCTATCATTTTAACCCAACTGACCTCCCTATTAAACCTAAACCGACCCACTTTGACCTAGCCCAATCCCTCACCACCGACCTAGCCTAAACCCCTTTAACCGAGTGCACCTTGCACTCAGTTTTCGCCTAGATCATACCCTTAGTCCCACTGCCTCACCTCCCTCAAACCTACGCACTCACCTTCCCCCGTCCCAACTGCTACACCAGTCCTGCACCCCTACACACCAGCAGTAGCACCCTGCCAACCTACTGCACATGCCCCTTACCTACTGTGTTGCCACAGCTCCACCCGCCTATCACCTGTCCCGCACCCCTGCCCCACTACCGCACCATCACCCATAGCCTGCTGCACTCCAGCAATGCCGAACGTCACCACACCCTCCTGCAACGCGCCCATCTCTCGCGCACCCTGCCGCACCTCCTCACCAACCCACATCCCCAACCGAATCCCTTGCCACAACTGCACCCGCACACCTTGCAGCGCGCCTGCCGACCTACCTTAGCAGCACCCTACACTAACACCCCACACCCTTTTGCTGTGACCCAACCCCATCCTACCTAACTCACCTAAGACCTCACCTAGCTAGGACCACACCCATTATGCCCTAACCTAAACCTTGGCCGAACCCAGCCCATCCTAAGCCATCAAATACTTGGCTGCCCCCAAGTGAACCCGAACTCCACTCTCACGTCTAGACCCACCTAGGGAGACCTATCTCCTGGTTGCCAAGGAGGACGGACCCGAGCAACTTGAGAGGCAAAGCCGACCACGTGTAAGTGTTTGTTTAAGTTCGGTTTTTACCTTACTCGCTTAAGATAAATTCAATTCGATACGAGGTTGTAATAATGGAGCGAAGTCTCTTCCCGAAATGTAATATTTGTGCTTGATACACATCCACACACGTGCAATTGAGCTTTCTTGCTTTTATTTGTACACAAAGGACACCCACGTGCACTTGAGCCTTTCCGCTCTTATATTGTACACACATTGAGCCTTTTCGCTCTTAAGCTAAAGTATATATTTCCATTTGGGTATTTACTTTAGTGAAAGCTGTGTGAGTTGCAATTCAATTTGGGTATTTACATTCAAGTCATGTGAGTTGTCATTTAAATTTCACTCACACACGCGTGCATTAAGCCTTTTCGCTCTTAAGCTAAAGTATATATATTTCCATTTGGGTATTTACTTTAGTGAAAGTCATGTGAGTTGTCATTTCAATTCTACACAACCACACACATTGAGCCTTTCCACTCTTAAGCTAAAGTATGTATTTACATTTGGGTATTTACTTTAGTGAAAGTCGTGTGAGTTGTCATTTCAATTCTACACAACCACACTCATTGAGCCTTTCCGCTCTTAAGCTAAAGTATATATTTCAATTCGGGTATTTACTTTAGTGAAAGTCGTGTGAGTTGTCATTCACACACATTGAGCCTTTTCGCTCTTAAGCTAAAGTATATATTTCAATTCGGGTATTGACTTTAGTGAAAGCTGTGTGAGTTGTCATTTCAATTTCACACGAAAAGCACGCACAAGCACTCGAGCCTTTCTACTCTCCACTCTCACACACATTGAGCCTTTCCGCTCTTAGGATACAACATATTTATATATTTTCAAGTTGTGTGAGTTTACTTCATTGTCGAGTTGCATTTCCCTTTGTGTGGATTTACATTAAGTCGCGTGAATTGCTTTACATTTCGGGTATTTACATTAAGCTGCATGAGTTGCACTTCAATTTCGGGTATTTACATTAAGTTGTGTGAGTTGCGCTTTCAATTTGAGCCTAGCTCACATCATCATCTCAAAACCTGAAAATATTTGTGCATCTTTGCATTCGTTAGCTTTCAAAAGCACCCCGAATCTATGCACAAACCATGTTGAAAATAGGCCACATGTGCACACACATATCAGGCCTAAATAGCTAAAAACCCCAAAGACTTAGGTTCGTCCAAAGTCACAATAAAACTAGCAAACTAGGCATACATCGACTTCTTTTGAAACACTGATATTGCAAAAGTTTTGTAAAAATGAAGTTTTAAGCGTTTAAATTGACCCTTGAGCATCGGTTTAAGAAGGTTTAAATGAAAAGATCCTGCTTCCCCACAATCGCAATAAAAGTCAGAATATTTCAAAAATCTTCGCTAGCTTAAGCAAGCTAGCTGGCACGCCCTTAGAAACGAACTTAGGTGGGAAAAGGTTCATTCCCGGTCTCAAAACCAGGAGTGAAAATTTTTACGCCTACAAATCTTTGGCACGCCCGGTGGGACTCGAGTCTTAAAACTTTGATAAAATAAACAAAACTCTGCAAAATTTTTGCAAAAAGTGTTCAAAAATTTTCGCTTACTTGCATTTGTAGGAATTTAAAATTTGTTGAGTCATGTGTAGTTCAGGCTCCAACGAAGTGACTAGCCGAGCCTTGCGCTCGTCAAGTTCTCTTTCAAAAAAGATTTCAAAATCTCAACTAAAATGCAAAAAAGAAGAGTTAAAAAACTTGCGTAGGGAATTCAAGGCTAAAATAGATGCAAGAATCGACGCCCTTAGCCAAGAGGTTGAGGTGGCCGACTCTTGCTCATCGCATGGCGAACCCGCCAAAGCCAAGAAAAGACCTACCAAGACCAAAAAACCCAAGGAAACCTCCGCAATGAAGGGGGACCAATACTACGATTCCTTCACACTAAAGGTTTGCAAAGCCCTTCAACAACTGTTGAAGGGGCAAAACAAAGAAGAGAAATCGTATGCCCTTTCTGACTTCCTTCCTTCGGATGATGAAACAGATAGCAACGACGACATACCGAATTTCCATCGGTATGATGGCACGGGAGATCCTAGATCCCACTTGCAACTCTTTTCGCGCAGAGCCCATAAAAAGAAAAGGGACTCTGCGAAATGGATTTATTGGTTTCTCCTTTCCCTCAAGGGGACTGCTTCAAAATGACTTGCTTCCTATGACTTAAGCCATTTTGTTACTTTTGAAGAGTTAGCAAATAGCTTTATGCAAAGATTTTCGCACAACGTGGAAGTAACGCCCACATTGAACACCTTGAGGGATACAAAATAAGCTTCGAACGAGGATGTACAGGCATTCATCGTTCGATGGAGGTCCCTCCTTGGGCAAATAAAAGAGCCCATCTCTGAAGGATGTGTAGTAATGCTCATCCTCGAAAATTTTAAAATGGAGATAAAAACTCTTCTCTCATTTCATGAGATTGCTACCTTTCACAAGTTAATAAAGAAGGCTTCCTTGTTTGAAACCAATCTGAAAAAGGGAGTCTATGACGACTTGTGGAAGAGAAAAATACTTTCAAAAATGATATTTGAAAAACCCGGAACTTACGGGCTACCCATAGCAGACAAAGGGGCAAAACCCCAAAAGATTGCAAATGTCTGAGTGGAGTTAAGCCCGACGGGCACTTCAAAAAAGCTCGAAGAAAAAAATGAAAAATTTCAAAAAAGTTTTGAAAAACGGGAGTATAGCCCATTGGGGCAACTTGTGTTGGAGGTCCTAGACCTCCTACTCGCCCAAGGTTTGGTGGTACTCCCAGAAATTCTCGAGGGGACCCCGCCAAAAGGGAGGTTTTTGAACAGGTTTTGCAAGTATCATCGGCTCAAAGGCTATGATACGAATAAATGCTTTTCCCTTTTGAATAAAATTGAAAACTTGATAGAGCAAGGCTGGCTCTAGGTCACTAAAGAACTTGAGCGTGCCCAAGCTCTGCTCAAACAACCCTTCCCCAATCACGCAAGTACCAGTGGGAAGGGAAAAGAGGTATGTGCTTTCTCAACCTCAAAAGGTTTAGTGCATGCATCATATTCTGGCTTCACTACTTGTCACACACCACCATCTCTCATCATATACAAAAAAGTCGCCCAAGTAGTGATTCGGGGAGTGCTTAGAGTTCCGCCCCCGGCTAGAGCCGTCTTAGAAATTTCGGGTGCTCCAAAGCACACAAATAGAGCCAACATAGGAGTGAGCCTTAGGCAAAGTGTGGGGGAGATGTCCAAGTTTGGGAGGATCTATCGACCCCCACATCTAGAAAATACTAAAAAAGTGGTCAGTGTTCCTGGCCCTTCAAAAGCATGTATTCCTAAGGTATTGCAAATCATGGATAAAGGTAAAAATGTTTTAACCTCATGATTTTGAAAATCATCTTTCTAAGATCCCGATAAACATGTCCATCCTAGAGTTGATACAAACCTCTCCTAGGCATAAACTAGTTTTAGAAAAAATCTTAGAAAGAGCCAAGGTTAACTCGAGTATAACTCTTGAGTCCTTGTTATTCCTAGTTGCACCCATATGTGCAAAAACGCCCATTGTATTTTCGGAAGACGAAATAGAAAAACCATATGAAACCCACAATCAAGCCCTGCATATGGAGGTGGTATTGAATCACCATCCTCTAGACAGGTGCCTGGTTGATGGGGGAGGAGGTCTCAACATCCTTTTGCTACACGTGGCATGTCAAATTGGAGTCACCTTGACTTCTGTCAACCCAAGCCCCATCATTATCATTGGATACGATGGGAATACATCAAAACCTTTGAGAGTCATAGAGTTACCCATGGAAATAGGGGGCATAACCCACACAGGGGTGTTCCATGTCTTATTAGACATACACTCCCATTACAATCTACTTCTAGGAAGACCCTTGATTCATAGCCTTCTGGCTGTGCCATCCACCTTCTATAGGTGTGTAAAAATCCCCCATGAGAATGAAATCGTGGTAATTCTGGGCAAAAGCCACCCACAACTAAGGGGGGTTCAAAACTTCCCTTGCTTGTCAAGTCAAAAGGCCTATGGGGCCAACCCCATGAAATCCATGGACGAATCATATGAATTCGTCCCCCAAAACCCTAGGACAGTTTTGTACGTCAAGGGGTAGCCCAAAGCTGGCCCACCAAAAGTCATGACCATCTTAGGTAAATCCAAACTCCCTATATTTCCAAAATCCCTAAACAAGAAACCCTTTGAGCATGCCATGGATGACAGTAAGTTCGAAGGTCATCCTTTGTACAAGGTGTTTTCTAAAACAAGAAAACCTTGGAACATGCTGCTCAACATGGGCTACATGGCCTACCAGAGTTTAGGGAACAAGAATAGAGGTCGTCTAGAGCTGATCTTTCCAAACCCAAATCAAAATAGGTATGGGATAGGCTATATTCCCACCATACCCCTAGAACCGCCACCTACGACCACTTGGGTCAAGGGTGCCCTAGAACCTACTAAAACTGAGACCTATGGCTTAGATCTCTTATTTAGAGACTGATTCATGGTGTTTTCTTTGTAGGTGTGATGGAAGACCCCTCTTTAACCAAAAAGCTAAAAAAATTACAAATTTTCAAAAACCCAAAAACATTGGAAAATTGCGAAAAACCAAAAAAGAGAGTAATTTGCATTTCTCCAAATGTTTTGTCTTTGCAAAAAGCCAAAAAAATAGAAAATGACAAAAACAAAATCGTGTACATACCAGCTCCTGGTAAAAATTTGGAAAAAGCCAAGGAATTTGAAGAAAAAGTCGTCTTCATAAAAGGACCAAAATCTTCAAAACTTGCAGAAATTCCAAAACCAAAACTAGGTGTTTGTAAAAAGCATGCATCAACTCCAAATTCCGTAGGATTCAAGATTCTCAAGAATGATCAAAGCACGGGGGAGGATCCCCTTCTCCCTGAGGAGGATCAAACCTCCGAGCTTCCCGAGTTTCACAAAATCCTCGATTTAGAAAAACCTTCAAATTCTGTAGGAGGGGATTTTATAAAAGTTGACCTAGGGAGTGAATCAAAACTAAAACGTGTTAAGATATGCGCATGTCTGCATGAGCATGAAAAAGCATCGTTCATTGCATTCCTGAAAGCCTACATAGACGTTTTTGCATGGACATACGAAGACATGCCGGGTTTAAACCCAAAAATTGTAGAGCATTGTCTTCCCCAAGATTCAGATTCAAAACCTATAAAACAAAAGCTTCGAAAGATCCATCCGAACGTACACTCTCAAGTGAAAGAGGGTTTAGAGGATCTTCTAAAAGCTGGTTTTATAAAACCCATTGCATATTCTGATTGGCTTTCAAACAATGTTGTAGTTCGAAAATCTAATGGAAAAATTCGAATTTGCATCGATTTCAGAAATCTGAACAAAGCCACTCCAAAAGATAACTTCCCTTTGCCAAACATCGATTTGATAGTCGATAGCACGGTAAATCATGAGATGTTTTCTTTTATGGATGGCTACTCGGGTTACAACCAAATCAAGTTAGCCCCAAGAGATCAGGCTAAAACTACTTTTACCTCACCCTGGGGCACATATTGCTATACAGTTGTAGACACGGAAAATTCTCACTCCTGGTTCTTAGGCCTAAAGTGAACCTTTTCGTGTGTCTAAGTTCGTTTTTGTAAAAAGGGCGTGCCAACTTGCTTACTCAAGCTAGCGAAGTAAGTTTTGAAAATCTGACTCGTTTGGGGCGACTGTGAGCAAGTGAGCTCTTTTCGTCGCAGACCTTCTTGCACCGATGCGGAAGGGTCAGTCTGTATGCTTAGCAAAGTCAATTTTGAACCTCTTTGAAAATGTACGAAGTGTTTGATTGGGTTTTCTTTGTATTGTTACAGATTTTATTTCATGTAGTATTTGCACGTGCCTATGTCTTTCAATTTTATGCTATTTAGGCCAACAAGGTGTGTGCGCAAGTGACCTAAGTTGGGCCAAGTATGGGATTTGCTTTGATGCAATATGCGTCCTAACTCGTGGTATGGTGAATATGCAATGCAAACTCACACAACTCCAAGGGAAAACCTGAAATTGAAAGACAATGCTTAAGGGAAATTGCGTAATGTAAATTGCAAAAGGAAAATTGCAAAAGGGAAATATGGCTATATCTTAAGATAGGAAAGGCTCAATTGTGTAAGTGTGTATCGTGTATATATGGAAAGACTACTCACACAGCTGAACCTTAAAACCCAAATCTTAAAGACATAGCGGAAGGGAAATACAACTATATATATATGAGCCCGAAGGTCGCCAACGTGTGTGTGGGTGTTATGTATATATATGTAAAGACAACTCACATGACTTGCAATGTAAAACCCAAATAGAATTGCAATATGGCCCTTATTAGGGTCTTGGGAGTAAGAGCGAAAGCTCAATGTGTGTGAGTGTAGAATTGAAAGACCACGCACACAACTTGAATAAAAACCCCAAATTAAATTGCAATATGGCCCTTATTAGGGTCTTGGGAGTAAGAGTGAAAGCTCAATGTGTGTGAGTGTTGAATAGAAAGACAACACCCACAACTTAAATATAAACCCACGCAGCTGAATATATATAAATAGAACTATATCGTAGGGGCTGTCAAGGCCCGTGTGTGTGCAAAAAGGTGTGCAGCTAAGAGCGGAAATGCTCAAGTGCACGTGGGTGCTTGTGTGTCAAACCACGTTATTACATCTTCGGGGGAGACTACGCTCCATTATTACAACCCCATGTCAAAATTTAATTGAATATAAAGCAAGTTCATATAATGGACCGAGTTTAGGCACTTACATGTAGCTGGTCCATGTTCAACTTGTGTGGACTTGGCCTTAATGAGTCACCTTGGGCAGCCAAGGGGAGTCCCTTAGGTAGATGGTTGCGGCAGGTAGGAGTGCTGGCCAGGTGGTGGAGTGTCTAGGTGCTGGCCGAGTGGAAGGAGGTGTCTTGGTCGGCTGAGGTTGAGACGTGGTAGGGAAGGTAGGCTGATCTAGGGTATGGTGCTAGGAGTTGGGATGGATTTTGGGGATAGGTAGGGCTCGACTGTAAGTGAGGGAGGCGTTGGGGAATGGTGAAGGAAGGCTGGGAAGTGGGCGACTAAGGGTGGTGTTCGGCTGGGATGAAGAGGGTGAAGAGAGGAGTTTCGGAAGGTGAAAGGGGAGGTTGTACTAACCGGGAAGGTGGTGGCAGTTGGAGTTGGAGTGTGGTGGAGGAGGAAGGCTGATGGTGGTCGGGAAGGATGAAGCTGGTGGCCGAGAAGGAGCTCCTCGTCGAAGGTGGAAGGAAGGGCAGGTAGTGCTCGGTTGGGAGTGGAAGGGATGAAGAGTGGTGCTGGCCAGGTCCCAAGGGCATGGAGAGAGGGGGAACCCGCATGAAGGAGGGGGTTTATATAGGCTGGGATTGAGAGCTAGGTCGGTTGGGCCAGATATTTATTTTGGTGGGCTGGAAAATGGTGGGCTAGATCTTTTCATTTAGGTGGGTTGGGACATGGTTTGGGGTAGGTCGGTTAGGTGGGCTGGGACATAGTGGTTAGGGACTTAGTTAGGTTAGTTTAGGCTTAGTTGGTAAATGTCTAGGTGGTCTAGCTAGGTGAGGTTGGGGCGGTTTTGGGTGAGAAGGGTTAGGTTTAGGTTAGGTTTGGGTTAGGTTTTAGGAGAAATGGCTAGGTGAGCTAGCTTAGGGCTAGGTTTAGGAACCACTCCTTGGCGCCGGTCCATTTCCTTAGTTGCAGCTATGTCTAAGTTGGTGCAGCCCTAGGTCAAGTGTAGGCGCATACAAGCTTGAACCCACACTCTTGGTTAAACCCACAAGGCTAACCCACTCTTGACCAAAAGTCAAGCCTACCAACTTTCTCACTCATACTTTATGGCCCCCTTTCTCTCTCTACCCAAGCCTTCCAAGGCATTTCACGTGAAATATTGTAGGCCCATCACCCCCATTTATGAGGAGGTAAAGTGGGGTTTGGATCTGGATATATATGGTCCAGATCTGACCCAAATCTGATTTTTTGATTCCTTCATGGAGTTTCAAAACGGACGGTTTGTGCTGGGCCTAACTTTATCAGTACTCCGTCTTGAGTTGGGTCTTCACCAACATTGTCGTCCGGTCTTCTTCTCACCTTCAGGAGTTCATTTTGATCATTTTTTTGATATTTGGGGCTTGGATGTTTGAGAATTTGGGGATGCTTTTGATATGAGAGTTGATATGCTAGGCTTGAAGTATGCTTTGGGTCTGGGCTCTCTTTTGCCTTTTTGATCTGCTTTTGTTAGGCCAGGAGTCTTTTGGGGTTTCAAAATACTGTTTATAGTCTAAAGCTGTATGTATAAAGTTTTAAAACATATGTATAGGTTCAAGATATGTAGAGGGTTATCGGGAAGGCTCTTGGGTTTCCAGACTCAAAATAGCCCTTTGGGGCTGCTTTTGTAAGACCAAGCATATTTGAGAAAATCGTGGGATTTTGGGGTGTTTACAGATGCCCCTCTTTGGCATTATAAATATTTATTTGGATAATGGCAAAGATGACAACACCCCTTTTAATGTCTCCCTAGATCTATCCACGAAAATTTGGGATCGTCCCAAATTTTGAGCAAAATCTCTCTTTTGAACCTGGTGGGAGGAGATATCACGCCAAAGGGGACACTTTCTATGGTTTCTGATCCTAAACGGGGATCATGTTATGCAAGTGTTCATGCATGAATATGCACATGCATGACATGGATGAGACGCCAAGAAGGGCGACCTTAATGCCTTTACCCTTTTCAGCCATTGAAGACTAAATGAGAAGGAATAGAAAAAGTGCAGCAAGTGGAGCCCACTAGGGCAGCAAAAAATATGAATGTGGCAAAGACTAGGTGGGGAGCAGCGGTGGCAAAATGAAATCAGGCAGCAAAAAAACAATATGAACACTGCCAAGTCTAATGTACGAAATGGAAAAAAGATGTTACTGTGGGGGCGCGATGACTAGGGGCCGATGGAGATTGGAGGTGATTGTGGCAAAAGGAAAACATGCAGTAAGATTCACTCGGTGAAACACCTTGCTGACAGGAATGCGTCCTAGAAAATCTGCCAACAGGAATGCCAATATTATGGTTGTCATAGATGCACCAATAAAACCTTCCCAAGTTTTCTTTGGAGACAACTTGATTAATGGTGTTCGGCCAAAGAAGAACCCAAAGATATATGCAGCAATATCGTTGATAACAATATGTGATACAGGCAGAAAAAAAACCACCTAACAAGAGGTTGGCAAACAAGGAATCCCAAAGAAGAAACGTCGGACGTCTAATACCATCTTGTGAATAACCTACATATTATTCAACATAAAATGCACTTACATTATACGGCATATTGGAGGCATTCCTCCAATCTGCCTTATGACCAAAATCGGCTTTTCCTGTGCAGCCGTCACCCTCTCTTGCTTAAACATTCTATCTAACCCTAATCACCTATTAATACCCTATCTAACTTAATTTTCTAATCTACCCCTACTAAGAATTAACTATTTCTAAGATAACATAAGACTCAAAATGACATCTTGAGACTTACGAAGACCTGCTGCTCCAAGTGAATGGGCCCTATGTTGCTCGATGTTTGATTTTTCAAAATCTATTTACAAAAGAGAAACCGCTTTTAGCTTCGGTCCTAAGGATCTCGAGCTCTTCGCATTTGCCTTTGCTTGAGTCTTGACACTCGCTAATCTAGCGGAGGTTTTATAAGAAAACAAGCTATATTTCAAAATTCCTACGCCTTACTCAAAATGTCGAATTCTCAAACAAAATGAAATTCAAGTAAGTAAATCCTATTTTTACTTTTTGATTCCTCGAAATGAACCATGTTTTACTTGGGATAAGTCATGGGGATGGGAAAGAGATACCACGGTCCCTTCTGAAGCATCCCGTGGTTTGAGGCATAGAAGGCGGAAAACTGCTCTTTTTGAGCTTTTTGGCCGTTTCTTCCTTTTTTTCATAGAGGGTCTCCCTTTGGGAGTATTTTTTCTTTAATCCCTCTTTTCCATAAAAGAATCGAATTTTGCTTTTTGATTCAGGTTTCTTTCTTTGGGAAAGAGATTGTGGGGGGGATTTCCCTTTGCTTTTGGCCATATTTTCCTTTTGGAAGGAGAAGAGAAGAGGGGAGGACTTATCCCAAGGTCATACTCGATCCATTCCAGATCAGCCTATTTAGAAATAGCACGTACTACTTGCAAGTATCTTGCTATATTGAACTAGGCCTTTCTTTGTAAGAAGAAGGATTTTGAAATGCAACCACGTGTTTGGAAAGCTCCACTCTTTCACAAGTGCGAATTCTCTTGCTCAGGGTTACACAATTTGCCTTTGAACCTTACTTTCGAGGTTTCAAAGCAGCTATCCCTAAGAATTTTCGAAAACGGGAATTTAACCCAAACCCTACACATAATACTTCTTCAAGTATTGAATATTGATAGGATCTGCTAAATTCCTACCTTCTACATCGATCAACCAGTATGAGTTATTCGTGGTAGTTGCACGTACAACATAGGGTTCATCCCACTTGGGGTGCCACTTTCCAAGTGGATGTGGGCCACGATAGTGGATGATTTTTAAAACCAGATCTCCCACTTCAAAGTGGCGAGGTTTCAAATGTTTGTGGTAGTGTCGGGCGATCCTTTGCCGGTATGCATGAGCATGATCCATAGCAAGGAGTCTCCTTTCATCTAACAAATCTAGTTCGGCCATCCTAGCATGCTGAAGCGTCTCTAGGGGGAGGTTGAGTGCAATGGATGTATGGAATGAATGCAATTGTGTATGAATGGGAAGAATGGCGTTTGTGCCATAGACCAATTCGAATGGTGTGGCATTTGTGGGAGTCCGGATGGAAGTTCTATAAGCCCATAAGGCTTCATCCAGCTTCTCGTGCCACGTCCTACCCTTCTCTAAAATCTTCTCAATTATGCTAATGAGAGTCTTATTCGTGGCTTCGGCTTGGCCGTTGCCTTGAGAGTAGTAGGGCGAGGAGAAGTGGTGAGTTATGCCATAAGTGTTGCACAACTTAACCATCCGCTCGTTTTTTATTGGGGTGCCATTATCGGACACAAGGTCTCTTGGAACTCCGACTCGAGCCAAGATATTTCTCCTAATGAAAGCCACCACATGTTGCCCCTGTACGTTGGTCAGGGAGATGGCTTCGACCCACTTGGAGAAATACTCAGTGGCTGCTAAAATGAACCTATGCCCATTCGATGCCTTTGGAAATATTGGGCCTACAATATCAAACGCCCACAAGGTAAATGGCCAGGGGCTGACCACAGAATGCAATGATGATGAGGAGATATGAATGGCGTGTCCATGCACTTGACATGGATGACACTTCCTAATATGATCGTGGCAATCCTTTTTTAGGGTGGACCAAAAATAACCCGCCCTAAGTATTTTCATTGCCATCATGTTGGTATTGACATGACCTCCACATTCTCCATCATGGAATTCATGCATAACAGTCCTACCTCCTCTAGGTCGACACATCTTAGTAAAGATGCCGGTAAAACTCTTTTTATACAAAACCCCACCCAAAATCATATATTGGGTAGAAATTTTCCGGATGAATGCCTTATCTTTGGATGTGGCATCCTTAGCGAATCCCCCATTTTCTAGAAAGCATTTTATGTCATAGAACCAAGGTTTTTCAACAGAATCTAGATTGTTTTAACAAATTTCCAAATTGTGTTTGGATGGAGTGGGCGCATGCCATATTTCTAAGGATCGGGTTCTCAAAGTGGGATCGACCCTTAGGGCTGAACCCAAGGATGAGAGGGCGTCGGCAATGCCATTATCCTCTCTTCCTACGTGTGTGAGTGTACACGATTGGAAGGATTCGACCAATCGAGTGGCCAACTCATGATATGGAAGAAGCTTTTCGTTTCTAACTTGCCAAATTTTCAAAACTTGGTTTATAACGAGGAGTGAATCTCCAAAGACCTCGATGCATGCTGCCCCTAGAGTTTTCGAAATCCTTAAGCCTTAGGAGTGCTTCATACTCAGCTATGTTGTTGGAACATTCAAAATCTAGGCGAATGGCTATGGGGATCTCACCCTTTTCAGGGGATACGAGGATGACCTCTTGTAAACACCCCGAAATCCCACGAATTTCTTAAACAAACCTGGTTTTGTAAAAGCAGCCCCAAAGGGCCATTTTTGAGTCTGGAAACCCAGGAGCCTTCTAGACAACCCTGTATATATGTTTTAATCTTTATCTTTCAAAAACATATGATATGGCTTTTGAAAACTTTTAAAACACGTTTTTGAAACCCCGAAGTGGCTTGGCCTGATCAAGACAGGACCAGGAGAGCTAAGAAGAGCCCGGAACCGGAGCACATGTCGAGCCCGGTACAACAACTCTTGTATCTGATTCACACCCCAGGATCTCGAACGTCCAAGACCCTGTTCTTATCAAAATAGCATTTGAAGTCATCTCCGGAAGGCAGAAACGGAGGCGGACGACTATGTTGGCGAAGACCCAATGCAGACGGAGTACTGATGCTGTCAGGCCCCGCACGAATCGTCCGTTTCGAACCCAGCTCGAAGGAGTCAGAGTTCAGTTTGGATTGGATCTCGACCATATATATCCAGATTCCAATCCAAACCCATATGTGGACTTGGATTTGGATTTGGATCTAGAGATCCAATCCAATATCCATATCCATGGCCCACATCACCTTCTCATAAATGGAGGTGGGGCCCACTTGAAATTCACGTGGGATATTGGGCATGAGAGAGAGTGGGGGTGAAAAATATCAAGAGTGTTGTATTAAGCTTGACTTGTGTGTCAAGTTTGGGTTTAATCATGTGGGTTAGCCTAATTGAGTGGGTTTAAGCTTGTAATTAGCTAAAACCTAACCTAGGGCTGCACCAACATGGGGTGATCAAGGTCTATGGGTCCCTCACCTAAACCTAACCCAAAATGACTAATCCTAGCCTAAACCCCTAATCCACCCCTAATCCCAACCTAATCACCTAACCCACTTCTCTAATCCCGTCCTAATCCCAACCTAATCACCTAACTCACTTCCCTAATCCTAGATTAATTTCCCTAATCCTAGCCTAAACCTAGCCTAATCACCTAACCTAGCTCACTAAACCTCACCCTAAAACCCAACCACCTAACCTAGCCCTAAACCCCTAAACCACCCATAGCCCACAATCTACCCAAACCCCTAGTTTTAAAATATCTGGCCTAACCCTTTCCAGCCCACCTTATCTACATACCACCCTACCTAAACCACCTAACCACTACCCCAAGCCCAGCCCTAACCGACCTACCCATCCCCTATTTAAACCCCCCCCTTGGGGGCGGGTTTTGCAAGTGGGAACCCTCACCTCACCCAGCCGGGCCCTCTCCTTCTCCCACTTCCTCACCTAGCCGGGACCATTCTCCATCACCTCCACCTACTCCACCTGCACCGCCACCTTCCCTCTTCCATCCATCACCACCTCACCCAGCCGGATGCCACCACCTTCATCCAACCGAACCAGCCGAGCTCCCATCAACACCCGGCTTCTCTCTTCATCCACCCGCCACTTCTCCCCATTCGGTAAGTACCCAAAACTCCATCAAAGCCCTTCTCTTCCACCTCTCCACTCTTAGCCACCCACCCTATCATCATCTCAGCCCCTTTGCCACCACCCTTTTCACCTAGCCGAACCTAGTATAACCTAAACTATCGGCCACTACCTAACCATCCTATCCCATTCGGCCTTCCCCTAGCTGTCCCATTCGGCCTTCCCATAAATTCACCTTTTAGGTCCAGTTTCCCTAAACTCTCAACTCCCCTAGTGACCCTAAGAACCCACTTATTCAGCCCCTTTAAACCCCCACCTCGAGGCGACATCTACTTGCCACCGGCCACCTTCGAGGCGCCTATCCCGCGCCCCACTTGTAGCCGGCCAGCACCTTTGATCACCTATCTTCGCGGAGCTCCCATTTGCAGCCCAAGGCGAAGGTCAAGCCCACTCTCAAGCAAGGCCTCTACGGACCAGCTACTCGTAAGTGCCTAAACTCGGTCCTTAGTTGTATACTTGCTTGAGATTCAATTTGATACGGGGTTGTAATAACGGAGCATAGTCTCCCCCCGCTTGTAATAACGTGGCTTGGCACAACCACACACGTGCACCCTCTTAGTCATGCACGATTTTGAACACACACGGGCCTAATCAGCCCCTAATACATAAGTGTATATATATACTTTCATTTTCGAAGGGTTTTGTTTAAGTTGGGTGCGTTGTCTTTCAATTCAAGCACTCACACACATTGAGCTTTCGCTCTTAGTTGAAAGACCCAAGTAAGGGCCGACCTATACTATTTGGGTTTCATTTCATGTTGTGAGTCTTTCAATTCAAGCACTCTCACACACATTGCTTTCGTGAAAGACCCAAGTAAGGGCCGACCTATACTATTTGGGTTTCATTTCAAGTCTTTCAATTCAAGCACTTTCACACACATTGAGCCTTCACTCTTACTCCCAAGACCTTAGTAAAGGCCTTATTGCAGTTATATTTGGGTTTCATTTATGTCGTGTGTGTAGTACTTCAATTCAAGCACTCTCACACACATTGAGCCTTCGCTCTTACTCCCAAGACCTTAGTCAAGGCCATACTGCAATTTATATTTGGGTTTAATTTCATGTCGTGTGTGTAAGTCTTTCAATTCAAGCACGCACCCACATTGAGCCTTCGCTCTTATTTGCAAGACCCGAGTAAGGGCTCATATACATAAGCTATATACATATTTCCCTTCGATTATTTCCCTTCGGTTATTTCCCTTCGGTTATTTCCCTTCTGTTATTTCCCTTCAGTATTGTCTTTACATTTCGGGTTTTCCCTTTGGAGTAGCGTGAGTTTGCATTGCATCTACGCCATACCACGAGGTAGGACGCATATTGCATCAAAGCAAGCCCTGCTCGAATTCGCCCATGTAGTGGAGTGTTCATAACACACAAACTAGGTGGCCCGAAAAGGGATAAAAGAAAAGACTTAGGCACGTGAAAATCCACGTGATCTAAAATATGCAATCGCATCCTAAAGACCCGAAATAGACACCTCGAACCGCTTCGTAGACTTTCTCTCCAAAACTCGATTTTTGCAAAGCGTACAGACTGACCCTTGCGCATCGGTGCAAGAAGGTCTGCGACGACAAGAGCTTACTTGCTCACAGTCGCCACGTTTAGAAGTCAGTGTTAAAAATATCTTCGCTAGCTTAAGTAAGCTAGCTGACACGCCCTATTTGTATACATAGGCCTTAGACACCCGAGAAGATCCACTCCAAGCCCCGAAAGAGGCAAAGAGGCGGGGATTTTCGCGCGTCTACACCTCTTCACCAACCCCTCATTGGTTTCATGCCCCATCAAAGTGCATCTTCCACACTTGGTTTTCGAATGAATTTGCCAAAATGTGGTTTTGAAATTGGTTTTACAATATGCCTTCATCAGGCATTTTATTAAGTATGGAATATGCGTCCTTTACGGGGAACTCAGCCACGTAGTCTGCTAGGACTTACTCCTTAATGGAGATCTGGTGATGGTATTTCAGGTCATACTCCATTAGAAAGAGTTGCCATTTGCCCAATCTACCAGTGAGAATGGGTTTTTCGAACAAATTCTTGATTGGATCAAGCTTGGACACTATCCAGATCTCATGATCTAGGAAATAGTGTCAAAATTTTTGGCAGGCCCAAACTAGGGCCAAGCACGTCTTCTCCATGGCTTTATAATTCCTTTCGTAAGCTAGGAGAGTTTTCGAAAGATAGTATATGGCATACTCCTTGTGAGTGTCATCCTCGTATTGAGCTAACAAGGCTCCCAAGGCATTCGCATGCACGGAAATGTAAAGCAGAAGAGGTTTTCCTTGCTTTGGAGGATTTAAAATAGGGGGATTAACTAAGTATGCCTTTAGTCTTTCAGATGACTTATGGCAGTCATCATCCCATAAAAATTTCGTGCCCTTTCAGATGACTTATGGCATCTAGTCGTCAAGTTTGAGATGAACCTGCGAATGGATTGCAATCGACCTTGGAGGCTACGAATCTGCGTGAGATTGGAGGGTGGAGCCATGTCTATGATGGCTCGAGACTTAGATGGGTCGACTTCTATGCCCCTTTTGCTCAACATAAAGCTTAAGAGCTTTCCGGACTCTACTCTGAACACACATTTCTGAGTTTAGCTTTACTTTGTAAAGTCTAAGCCTTTCAAAAATCTTTTGTAAGCATTCGATATAAGTGCATCGAGTTTTGGATTTGGCCAAGAGATCATTCACATATACCTCTACGAGCTCATGAATCTGATCATGGAAGATCGTGGTCATAGCTCTCTGGTATGTGGCGCCAGCATTTTTCAAACCAAAGGGCATGACTGTATAGCAGTATGTGCCCCATGGGGTTGTGAAAGCGGTCTTTCCCTAATCTCGTGGGCTTAGTTTGATTTGGTTATACCCTGAATAGCCATCCATAAACGAAAACATTTCGTGATTTGTAGTACTATCGACTATCAAATCTGTGTTTGGTAAAGGATAATTATCCTTCGGAGTGGCTTTATTCAGGTTTCTAAAGTCGATGCATATTCGAATCTTCTCATTGGTTTTTCGAACAACTATATTGGATAACCAATCAGAATATGCAATGGGTTTTATAAATCTGGCTTTTAACAGATCTTCTAAACCCTCTTTGACTTGTGCGTGTATGTTTGGATGTATTTTCCTAAGCTTTTGCTTTATGGGTTTTACATCCGCATCTAAGGGAAGACGATGTTCGACAACACTCGGGTCTATGCCCGGCATGTCTTCATACGTCCATGCAAACACATCTAAGTAGGCTTTTAGATATGTAATGAATGATGACCTTTCATGCTCATGCAAACATGTGCCTACCTTAATGAGTTTGGGCTTTGAATCACCCCCTAGGTTTATCTCTATGAAATCTCCTCCTACTGAATTTGAAGGTTTTTCAAAATCGAGAATTTTATGAAATTCTGGGAGCTCAGAAGTGGGATCTTCCTCAAGGGGGTCCACCTCTAGGCTTTGATCATTCTCGAGGTTTATAGATCCTAGGGAATTTGATGCGTGGATTTTAAAACGACCTGGTTTCACACTTGGAATTTCTATTGATTTCGAAATTTTTGGTCTGGTTATGCAAAAACGTTCCTTTCGAAATCTTTTGCTTTTTCCAAATCCTTACCAGGAACAGCTATGTACAAAATCTTTTTGGAATTTTATAAATTTTCAATTTTTTTGTGTTTTTGTAAAATGAGAATTTTGGGAACTATACAAACTACTCTTTTTTCGAGTTTTTCATTTTTAAGTGTTTTTGGCTTTTGTAATTTTTCTATTTTTCGGATTTCGAGTTTTTCAAATGTTTTTGTATTTTTGATTGAGGGATCTTCCATCATACCTACAAAGGAAAAATGCTACTAGTTAGACTTTGAACAAGAGGTCTAAATCGTAGGTCTCTTCTAAGGTAGGCTCCAGGGCACCCTTGACCCAGGTGGTCACAGGGGGTGGTTCTAGTGGTATTCTGGGAGTATAGCCGATCCCATATCAGCTTGGATTTGCCCTAGGCAGTATGGGTTTTAGGATACCCTGATTTTGTGCCCCTAGACTTTTGTATGGCAGATAGCCCATATTTAACAGCATGTTCCACGATTTTTTGTTTTTAGAGAAGTTTTCATATAAATCGTGGAACTGGAACTTGCTGTCGTCTATGTTATGCACATAGGGCTTTTTGTCTAGGGGTTTTGGAAATAGGGGATTTTTGGGTTTTCCTAGGATGGTCAGGACTTTGAGGGGACTAGCCTTGGGTGGCCCCTTCACATATACGACTTTCCTGGGGTTTTTTAATGTGAGCCTTGGCGGCGCGAGCAGGGTCTATCCCAGATTTGCCTCATGGGTCTGGGAACTTGACAAACAAGAGGAATTTATAACCCCTTGAAGCTGAGGATGACTCTCACCTAGGATCACTACGACTTTGTCCCTGAAAGGGATTTTGACATACCTGTGGAAGGTGGATGGCACAGCACACAAGCTGTGTATCCAGGGCCTTCCCAGCAACAGGTTATAGTGGGGGTGGATGTCCAGGACATGGAACACCCCCGTGTGTGCTATCCCTCCCGTTTCCATGGGGAGTTCGATGGATCCTAGTGGTCTAGACGCATTTCCATCATATCTAGTGATGACGATGGGCCTTGGGTTTACGAATGTCAAGGTGACTCCGATTTGGTTCACCACATGAAGTGGAAGGATGTTGAGCCCTCCTCCCCCATCGACTAGGCACCTATCTAGAGAGTGGTTATTTAGAACCAGCTCAATATGTAGGGCCTGGTTATGGGACTCGTAGGGTCTTTCTACATCGTCTTCCGAGAATACGATGGGCGTTTTTGCTCCTATGGATGCCACTTGATTGGACAAGGATTCTGGGGTTATGTTCGAACTAACCTTTGCTCTTTCTAGAATTTTCTCTAAGACGAGTCTATGCCTAGGCGAAGTTTGTATTAGCTCTAGGATGGACATGTTGATAGGAATCTTTGAAAGATGGTTTTCGAAGTCATATATTTTTAATACGACATTTCCTTTATCCATTTTCGGCGAAACTCTAGGAATACATGCTTTTGAGGGGCCAGGCACACTGACCAACTTTTTAGCACTTTGCAGATGTGGGGGTTGATAGATCCTCCCAGATCTTGTTACCTCCCCCACAATCAACCTAGGGTTCGCACCTAACATGACTCTAATCGAAAGTTTTGGAGCACCTTGAATTGTTAAAACTGGTTTAACTGGGTACGAAACTCTTGGTGGTTCCCGGATGACTACTTGGGTGGGTTTTTTGTAAAGTGTGAGAGTAGATGCACAAGTAGACAAACCAGACTCATATGCATGTACTAGACTCTTCGAAATCATGAGAGCACATACCTCTTTTTCCTTCCCATTGGTACTTGTGTGCTTGGGGAAGGGTTCTTTGAAGATAGCTTGGGTAGGCTCAGGTTCCTCAACGACCTGGAACCGGCTTCTGCTATCAAGTTCTCGATTTTATTAAGCAGGGAGAAACACCGTTTTGTATCATGGCCTTTGAGCCTATGATACTTGTAGAATCAATTTAAAAATCCTCCTTTGGAAGTGACTCCCTCGGGAATCTCGGGGAGTTCGATCACTCCTTGGGCAAGTAGGAGGTCTAGGACCTCCGACACAGGTTACCCCAGCGGAGTGTACTCCCGTCTTTCAAAGGGTTTTTGAAAGTTTTTCTCCCTTTTATTTTCTATTTTTTTGAAATTTTTTGAAGCACTTGCCGGTTTTGGATCCACCCGGACATTGGCGATTTTGTGGGATTTTGCCCCTTTGTCTGCAGTGGGTAGCCCATAAGTGTTGGGCTTCTCCAAGCGAGTTTTCGAAACCATGCTTCCTTTCTACAGATGATTATAAATCCTTTTTTTCAAATTTGTTTCGAAAAGGGATGCTTTTTTTATCAACTTATGGAAAGTTGAGATTTCGTGAAGCGAGAGAAGGGTTTTCAAATCTGTAGACACGAAAAATTCTCACTCCTGGTTCTTAGTCCTGAAGTGAACCTTTTCGTGTGTCTAAGTTCATTTTTGTAAAAAGGGCGTGCCAGCTAGCTTACTCAAGCTAGTGAAGTAAGTTTTGAAAATCTGACTCGTTTGGGGCGACTGTGAGCAAGTGAGCTCTTTTCGTCGCAGACCTTCTTACACTGATGCGCAAGGGTCAGTCTGTACGCTTAGCAAAGTCGATTTTGAACCTCTTTGAAAATGTACGAAGTGTTTGATTGGGTTTTGTTTGTATTGTTGTAGATTTTATTTCACGTGGGATTTGCACGTGCCTATGTCTTTCAATTTTATGCTATTTAGGCCAACAAGGTGTGTGCGCAAGTGACCTAAGTTGGGCGATTTTTGCACGGGAGTATGGGATTTGCTTTGATGCAATATGCGTCCTAACTCGTGGTATGGCGAATATGCAATGCAAACTCACACAACTCCAAGGGAAAACCCAAAATTGAAAGACAATGCTTAAGGGGAATTGCGTAATGTAAATTGCAAAAGGGAAATTGCAAAAGGGAAATATGGCTATATCTTAAGAGAGGAAAGGCTCAATTGTGTAAGTGTGTGTCGTGTATATATGGAAAGACTACTCACACAGCTGAACCTTAAGACCCAAATCTTAAAGACATAGCGGAAGGGAAATACAACTATATATATGGGCCCGAAGGTCGCCAACGTGTGTGTGGGTGTTGTGTATATATATGTAAAGACAACTCACACGACTTGCAATGTAAAACCCAAATAGAATTGCAATATGGCCCTTATTAGGGTCTTGGGAGTAAGAGCGAAAGCTCAATGTGTGTGAGTGTAGAATTGAAAGACCACGCACACAACTTGAATAAAAACCCCAAATTAAATTGCAATATGGCCCTTATTAGGGTCTTGAGAGTAAGAGCGAAAGCTCAATGTGTGTGAGTGTAGAATCGAAAGACAACACCCACGACTTAAATATAAGCCCACGCAGCTGAATATATATAAATAGAACATATCTTAGGGGCTGTCAAGGCCCGTGTGTGTGCAAAAAGGTGTGCAGCTAAGAGCGAAAAGGCTCAAGTGCACGTGGGTGCTTGTGTGTCAAACCACGTTATTACATCTTGGGGGGAGACTACGCTCCATTATTACAACCCCATGTCAAAATTTAATTGAATATAAAGCAAGTTCATATAATGGACCGAGTTTAGGCACTTACGCTGGTCCATGTTCAACTTGCGTGGACTTGGCCTTAATGAGTCACCTTGGGCAGCCAAGGGGAGTCCCTTAGGTAGATGGTTGCGGCAGGTAGGAGTGCTGGCTGGGTGGTGGAGTGTCCAGGTGCTGGCCAAGTGGAAGGAGATGTCTTGGTCGGCTGAGGTTGAGGCGTGGTAGGGAAGGTAGGCTGATCTAGGGTATGGTGCTAGGAGTTGGGATGGGTTTTGGGGATAGGTAGGGCTCGACTGTAAGTGAGGGAGGCGTTGGGGAATGGTGAAGGAAGGCTGGGAAGTGGGCGACTAAGGGTGGTGTTCGGCTGGGAAGAAGAGGGTGAAGAGAGGAGTTTCGGGAGGTGAAAGGGGAGGTGGTACTAACCGAGAAGGTGGCAGCAGTTGGAGTTGGAGTGTGGTGGAGGAGGAAGGCTGATGGTGGCCGGGAAGGATGAAGCTGGTGGCCTCGAAGGAGCTCCTTGTCGAAGGTGGAAGGAAGGGCAGGTAGTGCTCGGTTGGGAGTGGAAGGGATGAAGAGTGGTGCTGGCTGGGTCCCAAGGGCATGGAGAGAGGTGGAACCCGCATGAAGGAGGGGGTTTATATAGGCTGGGATTGAGAGCTAGGTCGGTTGGGCCAGATATTTACTTTGGTGGGTTGGAAAATGGTGGGCTAGATCTTTTCATTTAGGTGGGTTGGGACATGGTTTGGGGTAGGTCGGTTAGGTGGGCTGGTTAGTGGTTTGGGGTAGGTCGGTTAGGTGGGCTGGGACATAGTAGTTAGGGACTTAGTTAGGTTAGTTTAGGCTTAGTTGGTAAGGGTCTAGGTGGTCTAGCTAGGTGAGGTCGGCTAGGTGAGGTTGGGGCGGTTTTGGGTGAGAAGAGTTAGGTTTAGGTTAGGTTTGGGTTAGGTTTTAGGGGAAATGGCTAGGTGAGGTGAGCTAGCTTAGGGATAGGTTTAGGAACCACTCCTTGGCGCTGGTCCATTGCCTTAGTTGCATCCATGTCTAAGTTGGTGCAGCCCTAGGTCAAGTGTAGGCGCATACAAGCTTAAACCCATACTTTTGGTTAAACCCACAAGGCTAACCCACTCTTGACCAAAAGTCAAGCCTACCAACTTTCTCACTCATACTTTATGGCCCCCTTTCTCTCTCTACCTAAGCCTTCCAAGGCATTTCACGTGAAATATTGTGGGCCCCTCACCCCCATTTATGAGGAGGTGAAGTGGGTCATGGATACATATATTGGATTTGGATCTTGGGATCCAAATCCAAATCCAAATACATGTTGGGTTTGGATCTGGATATATATGGTCTAGATCCGACCCAAATCTAATTTTTTGATTCCTTTATGGCATTTCGAAACGGACGGTTTGTGCGGGGCCTGACTTCATCAGTACTCCGTCTTGCGTTGGGTCTTCACCAACATTGTTGTCCGGTCTTCTTCTCACCTTCAGGAGTTCATTTTGATCATTTTTCTTATATTTGGGGCTTGGATGTCTGAGAATTTGGGGATGCTTTTGATATGAGAGTTGATATGCCGGGCTTGAAGTATGCTTTGGGTCCGGGCTCTCTTTTGCCTTTTTGATATGCTTTTGTCAGACCAGGAGTCTTTTGGGGTTTCAAAATACTGTTTATAGTCTAAAGCTATATGTATAAAGTTTTAAAACGTATGTATAGATTCAAGATATGTACAGGGTTGTCAGGAAGGCTCTTGGGTTTCCAGACTCAAAATAGCCCTTTGGGGCTGCTTTTGTAAAACCAGGCATATTTCAGAAAATCGTGAGATTTTGAGGTGTTTACAACAGTCATGCCCTTTGGATTGAAAAATGCCGAAGCCACATACCAAAGAGCCATGACTATGATCTTTCACGATCAAATTCATGAGTTCTTAGAAGTGTATGTGGATGATCTCTTGGTGAATTAAAAAACCCGATGCACACACATCGAATCTTTGCGAAAAGTTTTCGAAAGACTGAGGCTTTACAAAGTGAAACTAAACCCTCAAAAGTGCGTCTTTCGAGTGGAATCCGGTAAGCTTTTAGGCTTTATGATAAGCCAAAGGGGCATTGAAGTCGACTCCTCTAAGTGTCGAGCCATCACAGACATGTCTCCACCCTCCAACTTAACTCAAATCCGAAGCCTCCAAGGTCGCCTCCAATCGATTAGAAGGTTTATTTCAAACGTCGCAACGAGATACGAACCTTTCAATAAGCTTTTGAGAAAAGGGGTGAAATTTGTATGGGACGATGATTGCCAAAAAGCTTTTGAAAGATTAAAAGTGTATTTGGTTAATCCTCCGGTTTTAAGGCCTCTAAAGTAAGGAAAACCACTTTTACTTTACATTTCTTTGCATATGAATGCATTGGGTGCTTTGTTAGCTCAATATGAGGATGATACCCATAAAGAGTGTGCTATTTACTATATTTCGAAAACTCTATTGGCTTATGAAAGGAATTATCAAGCCATGGAGAAAACGTGCTTGGCCTTGGTATGGGCCTGCCAGAAATTTAGACATTACTTCCTAGATCACGAGATCTGGATAGTGTCTAGGCTTAATCCAATCAAGCACTTGTTTGAAAAACCTATCCTCACGGGTAGGCTGGGTAAATGGCAGCTCCTCTTAATGGAGTATGACCTGAAATGCCATCATCAAACCTCCATTAAGGGGCAAGACCTAGCTGATTATGTGGCTGATTTCCCCTTAGGAGATTCATATCCCATACTTAATGAAATGCCCGATGAGGGCATCTTTTTAAACAATTTTCAAAATCATATTTTAGCAAACTGTTTAAATGAAAACCAAGCGTGGAAAATGCACTTCGATGGGGCAAGAAACCAAAGTGGCAGGTGCGGGAGTCATCCTCATATCCCTTGAAAAGGGAGAAATTCTCATTGCTATTCACCTAGATTTCGAATGTTCTAACAATACAGCAAAGTATGAAGCACTCATACAAGGCTTGCAAATTTCGAAAACTCTAGGGGTATCATGCATTGAAGTCTTTGGAGACTCTTTACTTGTCATAAACCAAGTGTTAAAAATTGGGCAAGTCAAAAATGAAAAACTCCTTCCATACCACGAATTGGCCACCAAACTGGTCGATTCATTCAAATCATGTACACTCACACACGTAGAAAGAGAAGACAATGGCATAGCAGATGCCCTCTCATCCTTAGGCTCAGCCCTAGGGGTCGATTCCACCTTGGGAACCCGATCCTAGAAATATGACACTCACCCATTCCATCCATCCACGATTTGGAGATTTGCCAAAACAACCAAAATTCTACTAAAAAGCCCTGGTTTCAAGACATTAAAGATTCTTAGAAAATGGAGGATTTTCCGAATTCACTTCATCTAAAGACAACTTTTATTCGAAAGATTTCAACCCGATACGTAATTTTGGGAGGGATTCTTTATAAAATGAGTTTTACTATCATCTTGTTGAGGTGTGTAGACCTTGAGGAGGCTAGGATTGTAATGCATGAATTCCACGATGAAGAATGTGGAGGACATGTAAATGCAAACATGATGGCGATGAAAATACTTAGGGCTGGTTACTTTTGGTCCACTCTAAAGCAAGATTGCCATGATCATGTTAGGAAATGTCACCCATGTCAAGTGCATGGACATGCCATTCATATACTATCATCAACCTTGCATTCCGTGGTAAGCCCATGGCCATTCACCATGTGGGCGTTTGACATCATAGGACCAATATTTCCAAATGCATCAAACGGACATAGGTTTATCCTAGCAACCACCGAGTATTTTTCTAAATGGGTTGAAGCTACCTCCCTGACTAATGTCCAGGGGCAACATGTAGTGGCGTTCATTAAGAAGAATATCTTGGCTCGATTCGGAGTTCCAAGAGACCTAGTGTCTGATAATGGCACCCCCTTCAAGAATGAGAGGATGGTAAAGTTATGTAACACGTATGGCATAACTCACCACTTCTCATCGCCCTACTATCCTCAAGGCAACGTCCAAGCCGAAGCCACCAACAAGACTCTCATAAGTATTATTGAGAAAACCTTAGAGAAGGGTAGGACGTGGCATAAGAAGCTTGATGAAGCCTTATGGGCTTATAGGACTTCCATCCGAACTCCTACAAATGCCACGCCATTTGAGTTGATCAATGGCACAAACGTCATTCTCCCCATTCATACCAAATTGCATTCATTCCATACATCATTAGCACTCGACCTCCCCCTAGAGACGTTTCAACATGCTAGAATGGCCAAGCTTGATTTATTAGATGAAAGAAGGCTCCTTGCCATGGATCATGCACACGCATACCGGCAAAGGATAGCCCGACATTATGAAAAGTATATGAAGCCTCGCTACTTCAAAGTGGGAGACCTTGTATTAAAAATCATCCACCATCATGGCCCACATCCACTTGGAAATTGGCGGCCCAAGTGGGATGGTCCTTATGTTGTACGTGGAACCACCACGAACAATGCATACTGTTTAATCGATGTTGAGGGTAGGAATTTAGCAGACCCTATGAATGCCCAATATTTGAAAAAATACCATGTGTAGAGTCTAAGCTGAATTCCCTTGCGAAAATATTTTGAGGAAATCTCTGAAACTTTGTGAGTGAGGATCAAAGTGGATCGTATGACCCTGAATGAGAGAATCGATGCTTGTGAAAAAGTGGAGTCTTCAAAAACAGATGGGTTACATTTCAAAAATCTGCATCTTACAAAGGAAGGCCTAGTTCGATATAGCAAAATACTTGCAAGTAGTATGTGCTATTTCTAAATAGGTTGATCTGGGATGAATTGAGTAGATCATTGGAATAAGTCCTTCCCCTCTTCTCTTCTCTTCCCCAAAAGGAAAATTTGGTAAAAAGGAAAAAGGAAAATCCCTACAAAAGACATTTTCCAAAGGAAAGCAGAATTGAAAAGAAAAATCATTCTTCTATGGAAAAGAGGGAACAAAGAGAAAATACTCTCAAAGGGAGACCCTCTATGAAAAAGAAAAAAATTGCCAAAAAGCTCAAAAGAGCAGTTTTCCACCTCTTTGCCTCAAACCACGGGACACTTCAGAAGGGACCGTGGTAACTCTTTCCCCATCCCTACGATTTATCCCAAGTGAAGAAAGATTCATTTCAAGGAGTCCTAAAGTAAAAATAGGATCTGCTTACTTGAATCTCATTTGGTTTGAGAATTAGACGTTGTTGGGTAAGGCATAGAAATTTTGAAATGCTGCTTGATTTTCTTGTAAAACCTCCGCTAGATTAGCGAGTGTCAAGACTCAAGTAAAGGGAAACACGAGAAGCTGAAAATCCTTAGGATTGAAGCTAAAAAGGTTTTTTTCTCTTAAAAACAAATTGAGAAAAGCCCCAAAACGTCGAGCAACATAAGACCATACTCACTTGATGTAGCAGGTCTTCATAAGACTCCCAAGTTCGACCATTCCATAAGTAAGTCTCTAGAAAGCCATATTTTCTAGCACATCATCCATGTCATTCACTCATATGTGCACGCATGGTCATCAAATGCATGATCCCAATTAGGAATAGAACCGCATTAGGTAAAGTCTCCTTTGGCAAAATTCCCTCTTACCGGGCATAGGAAAAAGTTTTTCTCAAAACTGGGATGATCTCATATTCTCGAGGACGAATCCAGGGAGAAAGCAAAAAGGAGTGTTGTCTTCTTTGCCATTATCCAAATAAATTTGGATAATGCTAAAGAGGGGCATCTATAAACACCCCAAAATCAAATGATTTCCGAAACAAATACCTGGTTTGTAAAACCATTTTAAAACCAATTTTGAGCTTTCAAAAACCCAAGAGTTCCAAAGTTTTAAAACTTTGTCAAAACTCTTTCAAAATATATGTTTCTTAAACTCGGACCATGTCCCAATTTTGTAAGCAGCCAAAGCAAGTAAGTGGAGCCTGATCGGAAAGCAGCTCCAAAAGCAGGTCAAAAACCTAGAATTCAGCCCAACCTGATGAAAGTAGGGCCAAAAAGCAAAAAAAGAGCCAAGGTCAGAAGCAGACTTCAACACTAAAATTCAGAAGGAGACGAAGCCAAAGCACCAAGCAGAACCATCAGAAATCCAAGCCCAAGCTTGAAATCCCAGAAATCAGATGAAACGAAGTCTAGAAGGTGAGAAGGAGATCGGACGAAAAGGTTGGAAAAAACCCAGCTCAAGGTGGAGCACTGATGAAGCCAGGGCCCGTGATAACCGCTCGTCTCGAAACGCCAAGAAGGACTGAAGAAACAAAAATTTAGATTAGATCTGGACATAAATATCTAGATCCAGACCCAAATAGTGTTTGGATCGGATTTGGATCATAAAAACCAAATTCAAGATCCAAGCCCAAGACCCATCCCCTTGCTTATAAATAGAGGTGAGGGTGGATGAAAGTTGACGTGAATTTCAAGTGGGAGGCTTGGGAGAGAGAGCATAAAGTAAGAGAGAGAAGATTGGTGGGCTTGACTTTGTCAAAGTGGGTTAGCCATATGGGCTTAGTCAAAGGGGAAATGGGTTCAAGCCATGTGAGTTGGACCTAACCTAGGGCTGCACCAACATGAAGGGCGGCTGGACTTTGATCAAGGCATGGGCTACACATGGTGGACTGGCTCCAAGAGGTAGGTCTCTCAACCTAACCCTAACCTAGCCACTAAACCTAACCCCAAACTAGCCTAGACTTAGCCTACATGCCCCAAACCGACTCCATTTTACCCCCTAGCTAGACCATTCTCACCCCCAACCGACCTACCCTTTTAACCCAACCGACCTCCCCATTAAACCTAAACCGACCCACTTAGACCTAGCCCAATCCCTCACCACCGACCTAGCCTAAACCCCTTTAACCGAGTGCACCTTGCACTCGGTTTTTGCCTAGATCATACCCTTAGTCCCACCGCCTCACCTCCCTCAAACCTATGCACTCACCTTCCCCCGTCCCAACTGCCACACCAGTCCCGCACCCCTGCACACCAGCAGCAGCACCCTGCCGGCCTACTACGCATGCCCCTTACCTACCGCGCTGCCACCTTCCCGAGCCATAACTCCACTCGCCTGTCACCTGTCCCGCACCCCTGCCCCACTGCCGCACCATCACCCATAGCCTGCTGCACTCCAGCAGTGCCGAACGTCACCACACCCTCCTGCAGCGCGCCTGCTACGTGCCCATCTCCAGTGCACCCTGCCGCACCTTCTCACCAGCCCACATCCCCAACCGAATCCCTTGCCACAGCCGCACCTGCACACCCTGCAGCGCGCCCATCTCCCTAGCGCCTGCCGACCTACCTCAATAGTACCCTACACTAACACCCCACACACTTTTGCCGTGACCCAACCCCATCCTACCTAACTCACCTAAGACCTCACCTAGCTAGGACCACACCCATTACGCCCTAACCTAAACCTTGGCCGAACCCAGCCCATCCTAAGCCATCAAACACTTGGCTGCCCCCAAGTGAACTCGAACTCCACTCTCACGTCTAGACCCACCTAGGGAGACCTATCTCGTGGCTGCCAAGGAGGACGGACCCGAGCAACTTGAGAGGCAAAGCCGACCATGTGTAAGTGTTTGTTTAAGTTCGGTTTTTACCTTACTCGCTTAAGATAAATTCAATTCGATACGAGGTAATAATGGAGCGAAGTCTCCCCCCAAAATGTAATATTTGTACTTGATACACATCCACACACGTGCACTTGAGCTTTCTCGCTTTTAATTGCACACAAAGGACACCCACGTGCACTTGAGCCTTTTCGCTCTTATATTGTACACACATTGAGCCTTTCTGCTCTTAAGCTAAAGTATATATTTCCATTTGGGTTTTTACTTTAGTGAAAGCTGTGTGAGTTGCAATTCAATTTGGGTATTTACATTCAAGTCGTGTGAGTTGTCATTTAAATTTCACTCACACAAGCGTGCATTGAGCCTTTCCGCTCTTAAGCTAAAGTATATATTTCTATTTGGGTATTTACTTTAGTGAAAATCGTGTGAGTTGTCATTTCAATTCTACACAACCACACACATTGAGCCTTTCCGCTCTTAAGCTAAAGTATATATTTCCATTTGGGTATTTACTTTAGTGAAAGTCATATGAGTTGTCATTTCAATTCTACACAACCACACACATTGAGCCGTTCTGCTCTTAAGCTACAGTATATATTTCAATTCGGGTATTTACTTTAGTGAAAGTCGTGTGAGTTGTCATTTCAATTCTACACAACCACACACATTGAGCCTTTTCGCTCTTAAGCTAAAGTATATATTTCAATTCGGGTATTGACTTTAGTGAAAGTTGTGTGAGTTGTCATTTCAATTTCACACGAAAAACACGCACAAGCGCTTGAGCCTTTCTGCTCTCCACTCTCACACACATTGAGCCTTTCCGCTCTTAGGATACAATATATTTATATATTTTCAAGTTGTGTGAGTTTACTTCATGTCGAGTTGCATTTCCCTTTGTGTGGATTTACATTAAGTCACGTGAGTTGCTGTAGACACGAGGAAATTTCTGACCCCGGGCTTCTTAGGGCCTAGAGCGAATCTTTTCGTATGTCTAAGTCGCTAAAAGGGCGTGCCAACTAGCTTACTCAAACTAGCAAAGTAAGTTTTGAAAATATCTGACTTGTTTGGGGCGACTGTGGACAAGTGGGTTTTTTTTGTCGCAGACCTTCTTGCACCGATGCGCAAGGGTCAGTCTGTACGCTTTAAAAAAGTCGATTTTGAGCAAACATAACCTTTTTGAAAAGTATGCAAAGTGTTTGGTCTGTTTCACTTGTCTTGTTGCAGATTTTATCAACGTAGGTTTTGCACGTTTCCTATGTCTCGAGTTTTAGCCAATTTAGGCGTGGGATGTGTGCGTCAAGTGCCTAAGTATGGGCGATTTTTGCACAGGTGTATGGGGTTTGCTTTGATGCAAGTATGCGCCCTAACTCGTGGTATGGCGAATATGCAATACAAACTCACATAACTGAACGGGAAAACCCAAAATTGAAAGACATAGCCAAAGGGAAATTGCAAAAGGGAAAATATAGCTATATCTTAAGAGCGGAAAGGCTCAATTGTGTAAGTGTATGCCATGTATAAATTGAAATGCAACTCACACAGCTGAACCTTAAAACCCAAAATTTAAAGACATAGCAAAAGGGAAATATAACTATATATATATGGGCCCGAAGGTCGCCAACGTGCACGTGTTGTGTTGATGTGTAAATGGAAAGACAAACACACGCAGCTGAACCGGGAAAACGCAATGGAAAGTATAGAAATATGACTATATCTTAGCGGCTGCCAAGGCTAAAATGATGCGTGAGGTGCACGAGCAAGCACTCGGGTGTTCTTTGTGTGTGAGTGTGTAAATGAAAGACAAACCCACATGACTTAATGTAACCACCTAGCTGAATTGAAATACTTATATAGAATAAGAGCGAAAGCTCAATGCACGCGTGTGAGAGTATATAAAATTAATGACAACCAACGCAACTCTTACTAGAGTCTTAGGAGTAAGAGCGAAGGCTCAATGGTGCACGAGGGTGCTTGTGTACGAGTAAGAGCTAAGGCTCAAGTGCTCGTGTGTGCTTCGTGTAGCAAACCAAGTTATTACAATCGGGGGGAGATAAGGCTCCGTTAATACAACCCCATATCCAAATTGAATCAAAGCGTAGAAAGGAGATATGAAATACCGAATTAAAACACTTACGTGATTTGGATGTTTGTCCACTCCAATCTTCGCGAGTTTGCTTGGCTTCACACCCACGGATGAGTCTTCCTTGAATCTTGAAGCGAAAGATGGCTAAATGGAGCCTTCAAACTTGAGGGTTTTATGAGGTTCACGGCACTAAGGTTGCGGGTTTTGGTGTGGGTATGGGTAAGGCACGGTAGTGGCAGGTCTTGGTGTTTAGGTGGGGTGATGGTGAAGTGCATGGGATAGAAGATGGGGTATGAGATAGGTCACGACTGAGGTTGGGTTTGGTTGGGTATGATAAGGGGTGTCTAGCTAGGCTAGGTTCGGCTGGGAGTGTATGGCGTGGGAGGGGATATTGAGTTGGGGTGTTAGGTGGGAACTAAGGGAGTTGGGTGCTAGTGGCTGGCCGGATGGGGTTGGGGTGTTGGGCGACTAGGGGAGTTGGGTGACTAGGGGAGCCGGGTAAAAGTGGAATGATGGTGGCCGACTGGAGGGCTAGGAGGTGGTGGCAGGTGGTGGTTGGGGCGTGGTAGTGGTGGCAGATAGGGTGTTGGTCGGCTGGCAGGTGAGGCGATGGAGGTCGGTGGTAGTGGTAGGAAGTAGGTCGGTTACGGGTGGACGCCAGGCGCTAGGCGCCAGGCGGGTGGCAGGTCGGCAGAGAGTGTGCAGGGCGAGCGCAAGGGGCTGCGTGCTTGCAGGGCACGCGGGTGGCACGCTACGGTGCGCAGGGTGCGCGGGTGACGCGCTACGGTGCGTATGGGAAGGTAGGTCGGTTTGGGTGTATAGGGGATGGGTGGGTAGTTTAGGTTTAAGGTGGGCTGGGGTGTTAGGTTGACCTAAGTGGGATTAGGGGAGGTCGGTTAGGTGGTTTAGAGGGATTAGGAAAAGTGGTTTAGGGGGGAATTAGGGGCATACCTCTTAACAACGGTTTAGGGTGTGCTTGAGCTCCTATTAGCCACCTTAAGCCTCTTTGTTCAAGCAATATCAGCCCTTCAATTAGGGTGGGGCAACCCTTAACCAATCCCACACTAAACTACAATTAATAAAACCCTAAACAAAGAAAGCACTAAAGACTCACCTTGGACCTTCTCTCTCCTCCCTTGAATTTCACATGAACCCCTTACAATGGACCCCCTCACCTCTATTTATAGGCATTTGAGGTGGGTCTTGGATTTGGGTTTGGGTTTGAGATCCGTATCCGATCCAAATCCTACATTTTTATGGATATGGATCTGGATATTTTGGTCTAGATCCGATCTAATCCAAACACTATTTGGATCGACCCAAACACTATTTGGATTGGCCCAAATCCAAACACTATTCACTATATGGATTTGGATCTGGATATTTATGGTCCAGATCAAAATCAAAAATTTCTCTAGATAGTCCTTCTTGGCTTCTCGAGGCGAACGATCCGTGCGGGCCCTAGTTTCATCAGTGACCCGTCTGGTGTTGGGTTTCCCCAATCTGTGTCGTCCGGACTCCTTTCTGCCTTTTGAACTTCATTTTTTGCTCATTTTTGGTCTTCCTGGTTCAGATTCAGGATGCTTGAGTGAGAATAGTTTATCTGGCTTCTAGTGCTCCGGGCTTTCCATCTGCTTCGTGCTTAGGCCTTCCTTTCGCCTTTTGAACCTGGCTTTTATCAGGCTAGGTTGCTCTTCTAGGCTTCAGAACAGACTTCTGAAACTGTTTTTGGTTTTTGGCCTTCGTGACCGGCTTGTTGGGCTGTTCCTGGATCAGGTGTCGTCTTCGCATGCTCCACCTGTTCGCCTTTAGCTTTTGGGAAAATGGGGCTTAGCCTGAGTTTCAAAAACTCCTATTTGATAAAGGGCTTCAAAACACTATTTATAGGATTAAAAACAATATGTACATGGTTTTAAAATAGTATATACATGTTTTCGAATATGTGCAGGGTTTCTGGAAGGCTCCTGGGTTTTCAGACTCAAAATAGCCCTTTGGGGTTGCTTTTGTAAACCAGGTATATTTTTAGAAAGTTGTGGGATTTTGGGGTGTTTACAATTGCTTTACATTTCGGGTATTTACATTAAGCTGCGTGAGTTGCACTTCAATTTTGGGTATTTACATTAAGTTGTGTGAATTGCGCTTTCAATTCGAGCCTAGCTCATATCATCATCTCAAAACCCGAAAATATTTGTGCATCTTTGCATTCGTTAGCTTTCAAAAGCATCCCGAATCTATGCACAAATCACATTGAAAATAGGCCACATGTGCACACACATATTAGGCCTAAATAGCTAAAAACCCCAAAGACTTAGGTTCGTCCAAAGTCGCAATAAAACTTGCAAACTAGACATACATCGACTTCTTTTGAAACACTGAGATTGCAAAAGTTTTGTAAAAATGAAGTTTTAAGCGTTTAAAATGACCCTTGAGCATCGGTTTAAGAAGGTTTAAACGAAAAGATCCTGCTTCTCCACAATCGCAATAAAAGTCAGAATATTTCAAAAATCTTCGCTAGCTTAAGCAAGCTAGCTGACACACCCTTAGAAACGAACTTAGGTGCGAAAAGGTTCATTCCCGTTCTCAAAAAAGTGGTGAAAGATGTATTAGGTGTATCTAAGGGAGGTGTACCGGCACAAAAAGAAGCTTCATGGTAGAGTGAAGTAGTGCAAAATAAAATCAAGGTAAAGAGGGCATGTTACAAATTACATTATGCTAAGAAAACTAGTTAAACTTTAGAGGCTTATAAGAAAGCAAAGAAGGAAGTGAAAAAGGCCGTGAATAAAGCAAAAGCTAAAATTTGGGAGGATTTATATAAAAAGCTCAACTCAAAAGAGGGTGAAAGAGATATTTTTAGGATAACTAAGGATAGAGATAAGAAAACTAAAGATCTTAATTATGTTAGATGCATCAAGGACGAGGATGAAAAAATTCTAGTGGCAAATGATGATATAAGAAATAGATGGAAAAACTATTTTATAAGCCTTTTAATGAAAATAAAGATGTTAGTATTAGCTTAGGAGAGTTAGCCAAATCAGAAAAGTATATAAACCGCAATTTCTATCGATGTATTGAAAAGAATGAAGTCAAAGAGGCTCTTAAACATACGAAGGGTATCAATAGGACCAAATAATATTCCTATAGAAGTTTGAAAAATACTAGGAGAAATAGGAATACTTGGCTCACAAGACTATTTAATGAAATATGGAAAAATCAAAAGATGGCCGAAGATTGGAGAGCAAGTACACTCCATATATAAGAACAAGGGAGACATTCAAAATTGTGCGAATTATCAAGGTATCAAGTTAATGAGCCATACTATGAAATTATGGGAAAGAATTATCGAACGTAGGTTAAGACAAGTATCAAGTATAACAGAGAACCGATTTGGATTCATGTCAGGCAGATCTACTATTGAAGCGATTCACCTTTTGAGACGTCTTATGGAACATTTTAGAGCAAAAAAGAAAGACCTTCACATGACATTTATTGATCTAGAAAAAGCTTATGATAGAGTACCGAGGGAGGTTCTTTGGAGAACTTTGGAAAAAAGAGGTATCCCATTGACATACATTAACCTTATAAGAGACATATATGATGGTGCAAAAACATGTGTGAGGACTCATGAAGGAATGACATATTTCTTTGAAGTTAATATTGGGTTACATCAAGGATCAACTTTAAGTCCATACTTATTTATAATGGTGATTGATGAGTTAACAAAACATATTCAAGATGAAGTACCTTGGTGTATGTTATTTGCAGATGACATTGTATTAGTGGAGGAGTCTAAGGAAAAAGTTAATAGAAAATTGGAACTATGGAGAGAAACATTAGAAAGCAAAGGCCTCCGACTTAGTAGAACAAAGACAGAATATGTGGAATGTAAGTTTAAGTTACCTCAGAGGACATAGAAATTAAAATTGGCACACATTGCATCCTTCAAAAGGAAAGTTTTAAATACCTAGGGTCAATTTTTGAGAGTGGTGGAAGAATTGATGGAGATGTTACGCATAAAATTAATGCTGGTTGGTTAAAATGGAGAGGAGCATGAGGCATTCTTTGTGATAAGAAGATAACATTAAAGTTAAAAGGTAAATATTATGGAGCAACAATTAGGCCTGCCATGTTTTATGGTTCCGAGTGTTGGGCAGTTAATCATCAACATGTACAAAAGATGTCTGTGACAGAAATGAAGATGTTGAGATGGATGAGTGGTCATACAAGAAAAGACCATATACATAATGAGGTTATTAGAAACAAATTTGGAGTGACACCAATAGAGGATAAAATGAGAGAATATCATTTAAGATGGTTTGGACATATAGAAAGAAGATCAAAAGAAGAACATGTAAGAAGGTATGAAAAATTAAATTTAGAAAGTATTAAAAGAGCTAGAGGACGACCGCAAAAGTGTTGAAAAGAAACAATAAAGAATAATCTAGCTTATTGTGAGTTAACTGCTAACATGGCACACTATAGGGATCTGTGGAAACAAAGAATCCATGTAGCCGACCCCGTCTAGTATGGGAAAAGGCTTAGTTGTTGTTGTTGTTTGTATCTTGATAGGAATTTTTATCTGATATGGTCATTCTTTCTCTTTTTTCTTTTTGGAAGAATTATTGGTAATTATATTTTCTCAGTTTCTTGGTTCGGTTTTGGGCTGATTTCAATTTTATTTCTAATCATTGAACCTTGCCATAAGGATAGGGGTAAAGCTTGCATATCCACTAACTTGAGTTGTGATGGGGTAGGTACTGCATGGTGCTTTTTGCTGGGATTGCAGCTGAAGCTCTTGTATAGGGAGATGCTGAGGGTGATGAAAATGATGAGAACCTCTTTAGGAGCGTCTGTGTACTTCTTCAACCTCCCTTGGATACTAGACAGGTCTCTCTCTCTGCCATTTCCTATTCGTACTTAAAAGTATTCAATTTGGAACTTCTGGTGTCAATTTGTTGCATGGAGCAGATGTCAAATCAAGCACGCTGGGCCATGCAACAATCATACAATCTCCTGAAGCGTCATAAACATGCTCATAGAGCTGCTTTTAGAGCTCTAGAATCCGGGCGAAGTCTTGGTACTGTCATAAAGAAAATCGAAGAAGCAATGATGTGATTCCCAAAGAGTAGGGGAAGCAACTTTTTGCATCACTGAAACATCTGGGGTGAACGTTGCATCAGAGCTGATATTGTTGATCATATTTGGCAAGGTTGTAGAAGTAGATTTGGTGTTTGATTTCCTATGGCTTTCTTTTTGAATTTGATTACTTGCATAGTAAAACAATTCATCCTTGATTATTTATACAGGGAATTGTGTCTAGAGAATTAAATTTCACATGCTAGCATCTGATGTATCTTGGTTGTTAGTGAGTTTGGTCTTGGCAGTATGTTACTAGCAAGAGGCAGAGGAAGGCCTCCACGGTGTTGGAAGAGGCAATAAAACATCTTCTTGCCTTTTATGGGGTTAAGTGCTGGGATGACACAAGATACAACAAAGGAGCAACTAAGGATCACTGTAGCCAACTCCACTTTAAGTGTGAGACAGGGCTTAGTTTTGGCAGTACATTAATAAAAAATGAAGTGAAATTGGTTTGGATTTTTCTCAATCTTGACAAAAGCTGTCTATGACCCAAATACCTTTCGTTCTCCTTCATTATATTGCATTAAGCGATTGAATATTTGAGTTTCAAATAATGCACGTAGGTGAAGAGAAGGCATGAAATGGACTTAGTGCTCTTATTCACAAGGATTTATACCAATACCCAGTTATGAGAACAAATGATATTTTCAAAATTGTACAAATTTTATCAAAAGCATAAAGTTAAATGAGTCATATAGTGAAACTATGAGAAACACCAAGATATGCTTTTTAAGAGTTTTAAAAGAGAAAAGTATCCCTCTAATGTATATTACTAATAAAGGAAATATATGATGGTACAAAAATGTGTTAAGATTCGTGAAGGGATTATCTATTTTTAAGGTTAACATTGAAATATAACAAGGGTTAGCATTGAGTTCATACATATTCACTTTGGCTATTGATGAATTAACAAAGTACATTCAAGATAAAGTACTTTAGTATATGTTATTTACTGATGATATTTATTTGGTGCATTTAACTAGGAGTTAACAAGACATTTGCAAATGATGCATAAGTTAAAATTTATATGCATTGCATCTATAAAATGATACTTTTAAGTACTTAGGATTAGTCTTTCAAAGTTATGTAAATATTGATAGAGATGTTACACCTAAGATAAATATAAATTAGTTAAAATATAAAGGTTCCTTAAGTGTTATGTTTGATTAGAGGATACAACTATATGGTGTTGAGCATTGGGAAGTTAATGATCAACCGATGCAAAAGATGTTTATAACAAAAGTAAAAACTTTTGAGGTGGATGTATAATGTAGATGTGAAAATTTCACTCCAAGCCTATGTAGAGACTTGAAAAAAACTTTTCAATACTACTTAGTTGCGCGAGCGTGCCAGCTAGTTTCCAAAAACTACCAAAGTTTTGAATCTAATTTGGCGATTGTGGCTAAGCGGGATCTTTTCGCTTTAGGCTTTCTTAAACCGATGCTCAAGGGTCAGCCTAAGCGCTTTAAAGATTTCAAATTTGCAGGTGAAGCTTAAAATTCAAGTGAAAACAAGGTGTTGACAAGAACAAACTCGTGCACTTTGGTTTCAAGTTTTAAATCAACAAGTTCTGAAAAACAGAAACTGGTTATGTTTTTAGAGCTTGTTTCCCAATTTTTTTTAAGTAACCTTGAGACCTCCAAAATTCATGAATTTTACAGGACAGAGCTTGGAATGTACAAATTCTAAGACACTTTTTTATTTTGAATTTGGGATTGGGATGATGCAGAATTAAATCGATAAAGTGTCTCTGCTCAGACACCCAGAACTATTTTGTCACAGAAATATAGAGAATCAAAGATAGGTCTCTATCTCGGTGTTAAGAGCTCCAAATTTAGTGAACTTGGTATTGTTGGAAAGCTATTGATGTCAAATTTCCAATGAACCATGAATCACTGATTTTGAACAACTCTAGACAGAGTTATGGGAAGAATACCGAAGCTCTGTTGCAGGAAAATAGAGTTGATAGAAAGTTTACAAAAATTTCCCTGATCTTCCACAACTTTTAATACGTGGTTGCACGACCCTAAAATTCTTGAAAATTTTATTACAAGTGGGATTGTGTAAATATAGTGTGAAAAATTTTAGAATAATCGGAGTAGCAGTTTGGAAATGAAAAATAAAGCAATCAATGTATGCAATGATGCTAAAAGTCGGATTTTTTGGTTTTTATGATATACGTGATGCAAAACTCACATGAATTAAAATACAACAACACAACATCTCAAATTAAATTGCTGAAGGGAAATGAATTGAAATATATCTATTAGCTTAAGCATAGAGGGGATTAGAAGATATAGAGTGTTTATAACATATAGAGAGGTAGAATCAATAACACAAACATATAGAGTGCATAAGCAAGAAAAGGGAAATTTCAGCACATCTACTTCTATTACATCATGGGAGAGACAAAGCTCCATTAATACAACCCCTTTTGAATTGAATATGAAGAATAGATGGAGATGAATTAAGGTAGAATGATACTTATAGGCCAAAGGGGGGCCTTTCTAGGCCCTTCTTTGGGGCGGGTGGCCCAAGATCCATATCTAGCCCTATGGTTCACCAAATTCACGTGGAGGAGTGGTCCCCCTTGGTCAAACATGGATCAGCCCCATGTGGGCTGGTTGTGGGTTTGAATCATGTGTACCTAGCCATGATCGGCTAGGTCTTTGATGCTTCCAAGTGCAATTGGCCTCTTCAACTTGATGCATCCTTCTTTATTGGCTCGTCCCCTTCAATCAAGGTTAGGTAGGAGTATTATTTTGATGTTTAGCCCAATGATGTGAGGTGAACAAAGCTAGGAAAATTCAGTTTGGTCAAGTTAAGACATTTGATTCAAGCTAGGTTAGGCTTCATGTTTAATTCAAACAAATCATGTCTAGGACTTAGTCGAATTTGGTTGGGTTAGGTTTGGTGAGACCGTTTCACTTGATTTGATCTTGGATGAAAACATGCTTTGACATGATCCACTCCCTTGCTTCATGGCTTGTCCTTCGCGAACTTGATCCCGACTTGAAGCGGGCTCCAACCGTCACCTTGAACTTCGCCTGATTTGTTCATATCCTTTGGGCCTTATTCCTTCACATTTAACTCAAACTTCTTTATCTTTAAAATCTTTATTTTAAAGATTTAAAATTCTCATTTTAAAGCAGAGGTTTTAAAACAAGCCGGTTTTTGAAATTTAGAGTGTTTTCAGAAAATTTTATTTAGGGTGTTTACAGATGCCCCTCTTTGGCATTAATACAAATTTATTTGGATAATGGCAAAGAATAAAACACCATTTTTTATTTACTTCCCAAATTATCTTGAGAATATAAATTGTCCTTCATTTCATCGAACCTTTTCTTTGGATCATAGAGGAGGGGATTTTAGTCAAAGGGGACTTGACCCATACTGAGTGCTAGCCTAAACATGATCATGCATGGCTGACTTTGGGTGCATGTGTGATGCAAATGAAGTATGAGGTTTTTTTTTTTTAGAGACTCGTTTATGAGATGGATGAGCTTAAGGAGAAACCTATGAAGGCCGACTGCCCTAAGTAAGACAATCCCATGTCGTTTTGACATTTCGGGTTTTCAAAAATTCTTTTTCAAAAGAAACTCCTTTTTGTTTCTATCAAAAGGACTTCCAATTTTTTATATTTCTCCTCATTTGGGTTTCAATACCTACTAGTTAGCAGAGGTTTTATAAGAAATTTTAGAAAACATTTCAAAATTTCATTTTCCACATAACAAAGTCTAATCCTCGAACAAAATTATAGACACCGAAAATCTTCGACTCCAGGTTTCTTAGGCCTGGAGTGAATCTTTTCGCAATCCATGTTCGCTTTTAGGGCATGCCAGCTAGCTTACTCAAACTAGCGAAGTATGTTTTGAAATATCTGACTTTTGAAAGGCAATTGTAGTTAAGCGGGATCTTTTCGTCACAGACCTTCTTGCACCGACACGCAAGGGTCAGTCTGTATGCTTAGAGACTTTGTTTGAAACAAGTTAAACTCAAAATCGATTTTTGAATAAACAGGTGTTTGAAAATCCTTTTGAAATCATGCACTTGGCGAGTTTTTGATTTGGGTGACCCTAAGTCTTTCAGTTTCAACCACTTAGGCGTGGAGTGTGTGCAAAGTGGCCTAAGATGGGCGTTTTTGCACGATTTGTTTGGGTTTGTTCGATGCAGGTATGCACTCTAGCTCGAGTGTGGCGAGTATGCAATGCAACTCACACAACTTGAATGTAAAACCCGAAATTTAAAGACTTAGCAGAAGGGAAAACCCAAATTGAATGCAACTCACACGACTTGAATGTAAATTACACGCAACAGAAAATATATAGATATGGCTATATCTTAGTGGCTTTTGAGGCCAAAATGTGCATGAGGTGTTTGAGCAATCGCTCGAGTGTTTCTAGGGTGCAAGTGTGTAATTGAAAGACAAACTCACACGACTTAAAGTAACAACCCAGCTGAATTGAAATACGTATGTATATGATAAGAGCGAAAAGGCTCAATTGTGTACGTGGTGCTTGTATACGAGATAAGAGCGGAAAGGCTCAAGTGTACGTGTGTGTCTCGTGTGTCCAGCACCGTTATTACATTCCGAGGGGAGACAACGCTCTGTTATTACAACCCCGTATCACGAATTGAATTGAATGAAAGAGAGACTTGATATATATCAAACGACTTACACTTTTCCAGGTTCTTGAGTTAGGATTGTACAAGGGACGAGTTCATCATCATCTCATGGCATCCGAGGCGTGTGGGAGCGAAGTCGGAGAGCTTGAGCGCTTGGAGAAACTTGGAGTTCCGGGAGCTGCAAGTTATAATGGGTTTGGGGCCACTTGGGGCTGATTTGGGTAAGGGATGACTCGAGCCAAGGTGGCTCGAGTGGTATGGTTTTAGTTTAGGATTCGGCCAGTAGTTTGGCCTTGGTTTAGGTATAGGATAGAGTTGGCCTTAGGGTGTAGTTGGTCCTAGGCTTAGTTTAGTTTGGGTCAAGTTCTAATGGCAGCCAGCCAGCCAAAGGGGCAGCCTAGTTGGCTAAGTTTAGCTAGGTATATGGCCTGCCACAATGGCGGGCCTGTTGGGTCAAAAAAAAGGACACGGCCTGCACTAGCAGGCCGTGGGCTGTTGGTAGGTGAATGGCCTGCCACTATGGCAGGCCTTGGGGCTTTTGAAGAGGACATGGCCTGCTCTTGCAGGCCGTGGTCTTAGGCTTGAATGGCCTGCCGTGGATGGTTCTAAGTGGGACACGGCCTGCCTTGCAGGCCGTGATTTTGTTGGGGGGATGGCCTACCTTTAGGGCAGGCCTTGGGTGGTCGTAAGTGGGACATGGCCTGCCTTGCAGGCCGTGGTTTTGTTGGAGGGATGGCCTGTCTCAAAACTGGCCAAGTTTTAGCCAAGAAGCAAGGAAGCCCGACCACCTTTGGTCGGGCTGTTTTAGGTGGGTGGGGGAGAAAAAACCCAGCCGATGGCTGGGTGGTTTTTAGGGTAGGTAGCCTGCCTCAAGGCAGGCCAAACCTTAGGTAAACAATGTGGGACACGGCCTGCCTTGCAGGTCGTGGGTCTTAGGAAAAGGCTCGAGCCAAGGAGGCTTGAGCTAGGTGTGTTTCAATGGGGAGTTCGGCCAAGGTTGGCCGAACTTGATGGGGTTCAAGGTGGAGTTCGGCCAGCACCTGGCCGAACTGGTTTAGGTCTTAGGGTAGCTTGTTTAGGTGGTGGTCTAGGGTAGAAGTCTTGGTGAAAACCGGCCAGAACTTGGCTGGTTTAGTGATGTTTTTAGGGGCTGGTTTGGCTAGGATGGGTGGTCTAGAGTGGTTAGGAGAGAGGGAGTCTAGGTTAGGTTTTAGGGGCTTACCTTGTTGCAGCACCACTCCAAGCTATCGCTCAAGCCGCCAAGCTTCACCATGCAACGCTCCACTTCAGCTTGAAGGAGATGCCACCTTGTTGGTGCAGCCCTTGGCTCCATGGGCCAATCCCAACTCTCAAAACTTGGGCCAATAGGGCCCCTTTCTCTCTCTTCCCCCCCCCCCCCCTTTTGAAGTTCACGTGAAGCACCTCCCTGGAACTCACGTAGGATCTGCTTTTTTTTCCAGCCCACTACCTCTATTTATCGAGGTTTTAAATGGATCTTGGATATTGGGTCTTGGATTTGGGTTTGGTATCCGAATCCAATCCAAACTCTATTTGGATCTAGATCGCGAATCTCGGATATTTTGAGATCCAGATCCAGTCCAAATATTTATTTGGGTTTGGATCTCGGATATTTTGAGATTCAGATCCAATCCAACACTATTTGGGTCTGGATCTGGATATTTTTGGGTCCAGATCCAGTCCAAACTTTTCTTCTACTCCTTGGTTTTTTGGTCCTTTCTGGTGCTTTTCACCATCGGTTTTGAGCGGGCTTCAATTCATTGGAGTCCCAACTCTGGCCTGGGTCTTCCCCAAGTCTTTCTTCCAACCGGTGTTCTGCTTTTCAGGATTTTTTCGGCATTCGTTTCGATTTGCCGTTTTGGTTTCAGGCCGGTTCGTGTTGATATCGAACTCAGATTGCCGCACGGATTCCGTTCTTCATTCTAACGGGACGTGTCTCAGACTTCTGTCGACTTCCTCAGGTACTGGACTTCTTTTTGCATTTTGGAGCTGCTTTGCGCTTTTTCTTTGACCCAAATTACACTTTTACCCTTTTATCGGGCTTTTCTCCAAACGGGCTCTCTTTTCTTCCGTTTTTGAGCAGGGGGTAGCTTTTGAGACTCCGGGCTCGATTTGCTCTTCTTGTCGGGGCTCTCCTTTTGCCTTTTGTACCTGTTTTCACATTTTAAAACAGGTTGTCGTTTTGGCTCAAACGAGCTTTTTTGTGTTTTGAGAGTTTTTGATTTTTAGAAAATTCGGGGTGTTTACAGATGCCCCTCTTTGGCATTATCCAAATGGATTTGGATAATGGCAAAGAAGAAACACCCCATTCTGGTTTTTCTCTCAAATTTTCTCGATAATTCTCCATTTTTATTTTGCAAAACCCTGTTTTCTTTTACCACAAGTGGGGATTTTTAGCAAAAGGTGACTTTTCCTAGGTTTTTCTATGTATGATCATGCAAGGACGATTTTTTCTGGATGCATGCATGAGAAAAAAATGTTTTTGTTTTTTTGGGGTTTTGAGCCCAAAGAGTGCCTTTTGAGGTAGGCTGCTCCGAGCAGGTTTTACACATGTCTTCTAGACATTTTCGGGTTTTCGAGCTTTGGAGAGAGCCTTTTGAGGTAGTCTGCTCCAAGCAGGTTCTACCCTTGTCTTTTTGACATTCGTGGGTTTTTTTTGAAAATTTTCTTTTTGAAAACGAACTCCTTTTAGCTTGTATCGAAAAGGACTTTCGTTTTTTGATACTTCCCTTCATTCGGGTTTCGATACCTGCTACTCGGTAGAGGTTTTTGGGTAGGGAAACTTGAAAAACATTTCAAAGTTCCATTTCCTACAAAACAAAGTCGAGTTCTCAAACAAAATGAAATCCAAATAAGCCGATTTTATTCGTACTTTAGGATTTTCGCAAATTTGAACCTTTTTCCTCGGGGATAAGCCATAGGGATATGGGCAAGAGATACCACTGTCCCTTCTGAAGCGTCCCGTGGTTTTAGGCAAAGAATCGAAAAATCACTCTTTGGAGTTTTGGCTTTTTGTTTCTTTTTTTCACAGAGGGTCTCCCTTTGGGAGTATTTTTTCATTAATCCCTCTTTTCTTTAAAGGAGAGCAGCTCTTTGGAGGAGTTTTTGTATTCCCTGTTTATGAAGGAAAGACCTCTTTGGGAGGAGTTTTTTTTATATCTCCTTTTTTTTTTTGAATGAGAAGACCTCTTTTGGAGGAGTTTTTGTATTCTCATTTTTTCCTTTTTCTTTTAAACACAGGCAATTTTCCTTTTTGGAGAGAAAGTAGAATGGGGGAAGGCTTATCCCTTTGGTTACTCAATTCAAACGAGATCGTCCTATTTCTTAATAGCATCTGCTATTCGAAAATATTTTGATATTTTGAACAAGGCTTAATCTTTAAGCCAGGGATTTTTGAAATGTTGCCAATTTGTTTTTGGAAGACTCTACCTTTCGCAAAGTATAAATTCCTCTATTCAGGGTTATACAATCAATTTTGATCCTTCTTTCAAGAAGTTTTAAAGGAGTTCGATTTTTCTAAATCTTTTTGAAAAAGAATTTAACATAAACCCTTTTGAATATTCTGGCATTTTCAGGGTTTTGCTAATTTCTACCCACAATATCAACAAATTTCCGATTTTTGTTGCCCTTTTGAAGACATGGGGACATTCCTACTCAAGTTTGCCACCCTTTTGGGCTTTCTTCGGGGTGATATGATGCATGCTATGCACTCCATGTGATTCAAAAATGGAAATACATGTTTTTTTGCAATGATGAACATATGGAATGTATCTCACAAATCATGAAGGAGATGCATTCGTTTATCGATGGAAAGTGTCTAGGGGCTTTATTTAAAAATGCCCCTAGCTTAATGGGAATTTTGCATGGCCATATGGTGAAGGGCCATGGCTTTTTAAAAGGATTTTGGATGGACAATGGTATGTTCATGTCCATGCATTTCCATGGTTTTTCTAACATGATCATGATACTTTTTGCTCAAGGATGGAAAACACAACCAGCCCTAAGTGATTGTCATGGCCATCAGGTTTTAGTTTTGACATGGTCTCCATATTTCATCGTGAGATTCATGTTCTTTATCCCAATACAATCAAGGTTTTTATATAAACCAGAAGTTGAAAAATCTTTCTTTTCAAAGCCATATGTAAGGTTAAAATTTTCAAAATTTTGATCCCTTTTGAGAAAGCAATTTTGGGAAATCCTCCCTTTCTATATGAAGATGGTCTTATACCAGCCCTTTTGATCGGAATATGTTTTCCATACTTGGTTTTGGTCAAGCATGGTTTTCGGAATTCATTTTGAAGATTCATGCCTTCATGGGGCATTTGATCAAGTATGGGGAATGTGTCTCAAAGAGGCACTTCAGCCACACAATGCAGGGCTTGTCCCTTAATGGAGTCTTGAGTTTTGAACTCATACTCTGCTGAAAGGGGTTGCCATTTTGCCTATCTGTTGAGATAGGATTTAAAAATGAGTGCTTTAATGAACATCATTCCCGTTTCCATGAGATGGGAGATGATGTCTCGAATTTTGAAAGCCTACAGCAAGGCCAAGCACAATTTTTCTTTTGGCTTGGTGATTCCTCTCACATGCCAATAGAGTTTTCGAAATGTATGGCACATTTAGTATAAACAACATCTTCATTTGATCAAGTCAAGCAGACAATGCATGAATTGCAATGCATGGAAGGTTTTTATCAAAAGAATTTTGAAAAGTTTTTGTGAAATGCTAACCCTTTTTCAAGATTTCTCATTTCCTTTTGAAATTCCCCTTGAAGGTGTTGGAATTGATTCGTATGGAGACCTGCTTATGAAGGCTCGATACTTAGGGGGTCGACTTTCATTGCCCCTTTGGTTTTACAAAACCCTGAATTCGAGTTCTAAGATGATGTCTAGACTCGATGCACATGAATGATTTCAGAGTGTGATGCATGATGCTTATGCACACACTACGGGTCAGTCTTGTTTCTAAAAATCCCCAATTTTTTTGCATAAGTCAAGGATTTTGCGAAGTTCAGGAAGATTGGAGGACTTTTATTCCTCCTGGCTTTGATGATTCTCGAGCTTTTCATTTTTGAAAAATCTCTAGGCAAAAGATGGACAAGATCAACTTTTGGATACTTGGGTTTTGGGAGTATATACAGTTTTCGAAAAAGCTTTTTACAATTTTCGAAAGTGCATTTTGTACATGGCTAAAAGGCTTTTGAAAACAATTTTCTTTTTTGGAATTTTCAATTTTCAAAATGTTTTTTGAGCTTTGGTGGTTTTTTAATTTTTTTGGTTTTTGGCAATATCCAATTTTTTTTGGTTTTTTCAAAAGTAGGAATCTTCCATTGAACCTACAAAGAAAACATTCATGAATCAGACTCTAATCAGATAGGTCTAAGACATGGGTTTCGGTTTTTAAGGGTTCTACAGGGCACCCTTGACTCAGATGGTCTTAGGTGGCGGCTCTAGGGGTATGGGTGGGCTGTAGCCCAATCCATACTTTTGTCGATTGGCCTTAGGTAGGATAGGTTCAAGCCTACCTTGGTTTTGGGTTCCTAGGCCCTGGTAGGGTTTATATCCCATATTTAGAATCATGTTCCAAGACTTCTTGTTTTTTGAAAAGTTTTTGTATAAATCATGGCCTTGGAACATGGAATCATCCATGTTGGGGATATATACCCTTTTGGATTTTGGGATTTTGGATTCTGGGGTGATGGAAGACTTGGGCTTCCATACAACCCTGGTTTGGGAGGTTTGTTTCTCAAAGTAAACCGTGCTTGGTCCTTTGAGAAGTTTTGGATATTTCGGGGTGTTTTTGTCTTTAAGGAAAACCGTACTTGGTCCCTCGAGAGACTTTAGTTATTTTGGGTTGATGGAAGACTTGTGCTTCCATACAACCCTGAATTGGGAGATTTTGTCCTCAAGAAAAGCCATGCTTGGTTCCTTGAGGAACTTTGGATATTGCAGGGTGATGGAAGACTTGAGCTTCCACACAACCTGTTTTTGGGAGAATTTTTCTTCGAGGGAAGACAAGCTTGCTCCCTCGAAGTTTTTGACTTGCTCCCTAGGTTCAACTCGTGGTGCCCCTAGGGATGGATTTTTTTGTTTCAAAGACATAGTCTTGGTTCCAGGGTACAAGACTAGGCTTGAAGAAGTGGGTTTTTCTATGGCAGGGTTATGAGCTCCCAAGATGTCGATGCATGCATTAGGGGTCTCCATGTCTACCATTTTTTGAACTTCGTTTTCTTTTTCTTTTTGAAATTCTTTTGGATGGTGCGGGACATTTGGCGCACCTTGAAAATCCTCAAATTTTGGCATAATTTGTGGGTTTGTGTGTGCAGAGGGGTTATCCAATGCATCTGATGACCCTATATGAAGAAGAGAGTTTTGAGGAGGATAGGTTTCAGGCATACCTCTTTGTGGCTTGTCTACCTTTTCAGGGTGAGAGCAGGTCGTTTTCCCGGGTAACTCTGTTTTCAGCCCCCAAGGTTTCGCGAGGCGTTCCTTTTCAAAACTTTTCTGTTTTTCACTCTCGTCTCTTTGTAGTGTGTGGGTTTTATGTCCCACCGTGTGTGTGTGCCTAGACTTAGGTTTTTCACTAGAATTTTTCGAAATTACAAAGTTTTGTTTTTCAATTTTTTTGTCTTTTTGCAAATTTTCAAGATTTTTTTGATTTTTTGAAACAAAAACATCTTTTTCAAATTTTTCTTTGGATTTTCGAGAATTTGGAAGTGTGGGAGTGGAGGACTCGCCCCTTTCTTGGGTTTGGCCTTTTACCTTACATCCTTCATTGAGTTTAAGATCGGTTTTCTTTTCACGATCTTTATGTGCCCTAGAAGAGCTGCTATGGGATTGATGGACTTTTAAAGCATTCAATTTTTGAAACATTTTTTGAATATCATCGAGCTCACTTTGGGATTTATCTGTTTTCAAAGTCTTTCTTAGTTCACTCAATGAGGATTGTATCTTTTCATCCCTTTTCTTGCAATTTTCCAAAGTATGCATGATTTTTTTGGAAAAACACTTTTTTTTGAAAAATTTGAGTGTGACTTGTTTGTTTGAAGTCTACTTAAGTCCCGGCTCCCACCGGGCGTGCCAAATCTGTAGACACCGAAAATCTTCGACTCCGAGTTTCTTAGGCCTGGAGTGAATTTTTTCGCAATCTATGTTCGCCTTTAGGGCGTTCCAGCTAGCTTACTCAAACTAGCAAAGTATGTTTTGAAATATCTGACTTTGAAAGGCAATTGTAGGCAAGCGGGATCTTTTCGTCACAGACCTTCTTGCACCGACACGCAAGGGTCAGTCTGTATGCTTAGAGACTTTGTTTGAAACAAGTTAAACTCAAAATCGATTTTTGAATAAACAGGTGTTTGAAAATCCTTTTGAAATCATGCACTTGGCGAGTTTTTGATTTGGGTGACCCTAAGTCTTTCAGTTTCAACCACTTAGGCGTGGAGTGTGTGCAAAGTGGCCTAAGATGGGCGTTTTTGCACGATTTGTTTGGGTTTGTTCGATGCAGGTATGCACTCTAGCTCGAGTGTGGCGAGTATGCAATGCAACTCACACAACTTGAATGTAAAACCCGAAATTTAAAGACTTAGCAGAAGGGAAAACCCAAATTGAATGCAACTCACACGACTTGAATGTAAATTACAGAAATTTTAAATATATCTATATCTTAAGAGCGGAAAGGCTCAATGTGTGTGTGGGTGTTGTGTATAAATTGAAATGCAACACACGCAACTGAATCGTAAAACGCAGCAGAAGGGAGATATAGATATATATAAGAGCAGAAAGGCTCAATTGTGGCGTGTGTGTATGTATGAATTGAAAAAACAACACACACAACTGAATTTAAAACCTGAAATTGAAATGTGTACACAGCTGAACCGAGAAAACTCACGCAGCAGAAAATATATAGATATGGCTATATCTTAGTGGCTTCTGAGGCCAAAATGTGCGTGAGGTGTTTGAGCAATCGCTCGGGTGTTTCTTGGGTGCGAGTGTGTAATTGAAAGACAAACTCACACGACTTAATATAACAACCCAACTGAATTGAAATACGTATGTATTTGATAAGAGCGAAAAGGCTCAATTGTGTACGTGGTGCTTGTGTACGAGATAAGAGCGGAAAGGCTCAAGTGTACGTGTGTGTCTCGTGTGTCCAGCACCGTTATTACATTCCGGGGGGAGACAACGCTCCGTTATTACAACCCCGTATCACGAATTGAATTGAATGGAAGAGAGACTTGATATATATCAAACGACTTACACTTTTCCAGGTTCTTGAGTTAGTATTGTACAAGGGACGAGTTCATCATCATCTCATGACATCCGAGGCGTGTGGGAGCGAAGCCGGAGAGCTTGGAGAGACTTGGAGTTCCGGGAGCTGCAAGTTATAATGGGTTTGGGGCCACTTGGGGCTGATTTGGGTAAGGGATGACTCGAGCCAAGGTGGCTCGAGTGGTATGGTTGCGAGTGTGTAATTGAAAGACAAACTCACACGACTTAATGTAACAACCCAGCTGAATTGAAATACGTATGTATTTGATAAGAGCGAAAAGGCTCAATTGTGTACGTGGTGCTTGTATACGAGATAAGAGCGGAAAGGCTCAAGTGTACGTGTGTGTCTCGTGTGTCCAGCACCGTTATTACATTCCGGGGGAGACAACGCTCCGTTATTACAACCCCGTATCACGATTTGAATTGAATGGAAGAGAGACTTGATATATATCAAACGACTTACACTTTTCCAGGTTCTTGAGTTAGGATTGTACAAGGAACGAGTTCATCATCATCTCATGACATCCGAGGCGTGTGGGAGCGAAGCCGGAGAGCTTGAGAGCTTGGAGAGACTTGGAGTTCTGGGAGCTGCAAGTTATAATAGGTTTGGGGCCACTTGGGGCTGATTTGGGTAAGGGATGACTTGAGCCAAGGTGGCTCGACTGGTATGGTTTTAGTTTAGGATTCGGCCAGCACTTTGGCCTTGGTTTAGGTATAGGATAGAGTTGGCCTTAGGATGTAGTTGGTCCTAGGCTTAGTTTAGCTTTGGGTCAAGTTCTAATGGCAGGCGACTAGCCAAAGGGGCGCCCTAGTTCGCTAAGTTTAGCTAGGTATATGGCTTGCCACAATGGCGGGCCTGTTGGGTCAAAAAAAGGACACGGCCTGCACTAGCAGGCCGTGGGCTGTTGGTAGGTGAATGGCCTACCACTATGGCAGGCCTTGGGGCTTTTGAAGAGGACACGGCTTGCTCTTGCAGGCCGTGGTCTTAGGCTTGAATGGCCTACCTTTAGGGCAGGCCTTGGATGGTTCTAAGTGGGACACGGCCTGCCTTGCAGGCCGTGGTTTTGTTGGGGGGATGGCCTGCCTTTATGGCAGGCCTTGGGTGGTCTTAAGTGGGACACGGCCTGCCTTGTAGGCCGTGGTTTTGTTGGAGGGATGGCCTGTCTCAAAACAGGCCAAGTTTTGGCCAAGAAGCAAGGAAGCCCGACCACCTTTGGCCGGGCTGTTTTAGGTGGGTGGGGGAGGAAAAACCCAGCCGATGGCTGGGTGGTTTTTAGGGTAGGTGGCCTGCCTCAAGGTAGGCCAAACCTTAGGTAAATAATGTGGGACACGGCCTGCCTTGCAGGCCGTGGGTCTTAGGAAAAGGCTCGAGCCAAGGTGGCTCGAGCTAGGTGTGTTTCAATGGGGAGTTCGGCCAAGGTTGGCCGAACTTAATGGGGTTCAAGGTGGAGTTCGGCCAGCACCTGGCCGAACTGGTTTAGGTCTTAGGGTAGCTTGTTTAGGTGGTGGTCTAGGGTAGAAGTCTTGGTAAAAACCGACCAGAACTTGGCTGGTTTAGTGGTGTTTTTAGGGGCTGGTGCAGCACTTGGCTCTCATGGGCCAATCCCAACTCTCAAAACTTGGGCTAATAGGGCCCCTTTCTCTCTCTTCCCCCCTCCCCCTTTTGAAGTCCACGTGAAGCACCTCCCTGGAACTCACGTAGGATCTGCTTTTTTTTCCAGCCCACTACCTCTATTTATAGAGTTTTTAAATGGATCTTGGATATTGGGTCTTGGATTTAGGTCTAGGTATCCGAATCCAATCCAAACTCTATTTGGATCTAGATCGCGGATCTCAGATATTTTGAGATCCAGATCCAATCCAAATATTTATTCGGATCTCAGATCTCAGATATTTTGAGATCCAGATCCAATCCAACACTATTTGGGTCTGGATCTGGATATTTTTGGGTCCAAATCCAATCCAAACTTTTCTTCTGCTCCTTGGTTTTTTGGTCCTTTCTGGTGCTTTTCACCGTCATTTTTTAGCGGGCTTCGATTCATCGGAGACCCAACTCTGGCCTGGGTCTTCTCCAAGTCTTTCTTCCAACCGGTGTTCTGCTTTTCAGGACTTTTTCGGCGTTCGTTTCGATCCACCGTTTTGGTTTCTGGCCGGTTCGTGTTGATATCGAACTCAGATTGCCGTACGGATTCCGTTCTTCATTCTGACGGGACATGTCTCTAACTTCTGTCGACTTCCTCAGGTACTGGATTTCTTTCTGCATTTTGGAGTTGCTTTGCACTTTTTCTTTAACCCAAATTATACTTTTACCCTTTTGTCAGGCTTTTCTCCAAACAGGCTCTCTTTTCTTCCATTTTTGAGCAGGGGGTGGCTTTTGAGACTCCGTGCTCGATTTGCTCTTCTTGTCGGGGCTCTCCTTTTGCCTTTTGTACCTGTTTTCATATTTTAAAATAGGTTGTCGTTTTGGTTTAAACGAGCTTTTTTGTGTTTTTAAGAGTTTTTGATTTTTGGAAAATTCGGGATACATTTCAAAATTTCATTTCCCACATAACAAAGTCTAATCCTCGAACAAAATGAAATCCAAATAAGTAGATTCTATTCTTACTTTAGGATTTTCATAGATAAACCTTTCAACATTGGGATAAGTTGTAGGGATTTTGGGAAAGAGTTACGACGGTCCCTTTTGAAGCGTCCTATGGTTTAAGACAAAGAGATGGAAAATTACTTATTTTAAGCTTTAGCTTTTTTTTTCTATCTTTTTTTTCTTCATTCAAAGAGAAGACCTCTTTCGGAGGAATTTTTGTATTTCCCCTTTCTATTTGAAAGGAAGACCTCTTTATGGAGGAGTTTTTGTATTCTCTTTTTCTTTTTCTTTTTTTATTTTAAAGAAAAGACTGCTTTTGGAAGAATTTTTGTATTCCCTCTTTCTATTTGAAGGGAAGACCTCTTAATGGAGGAGTTTTTGTATTCTCTTTTCCTTTTGATTTTTGCCAATTTTCCTTTTGGAGAGAAGTAAAATGGGGGGAAAACTTATCCCTTTAGCTACTCGATTCAACCAAAAACATCCCATTTCCTAATAGCATCTACCATTTGAAAATATTTTACTATTTTGAACTAGGCTTCATTTTGTAAGCTAAAGATTTTTGAAATGTTACCAAATGATTTTTGAAAACTCTACTTTTCATAAAGCATTGATTCCCTCATTTAGGGCCATACAATCCATCTTGATGCTTCTTTCAAGAAGTTCAAAGGAGACCCATTTTAAAATCTTTTTGAAAGAATTTTACATAGACCCTATACATAATATTTTTTCAAGTATTGGGCATTTATAGGGTCTACTAAATTTCTGCCCTCAACATCAATCAACCAATATGCATTATTCGTGGTTGTTCCCCTTACGACATAGGGACCATCCCATTTGGGCCGCCACTTTCCAAGTGGATGTGAGCCACGATGGTGGATTATTTTCAAGACAAGGTCTCCCACTTTGAAGTGGTGAGCCTTCATATGCTTTTCATAATGTCGGGCTATTCTTTACCGGTATGCGTGTGCATGATCCATGGCAAGGAGCCTCTTCTCATCTAATAGGTCAAGCTCAGCCATTCTATCATGTTGTAAAGTCTCTATGGGAAGTCGAGTGCAAGTGATGTATGAAATGAATGCAACTTGGTATGAATGGGAAGTATAACATTTGTACTATAGACCAACTCAATTGGTGTGGCATTTGTGGGTGTTCGGATGGAAGTTCTATAAGCCCATAAGGCTTCATCAAGCTTCTCATGCCATGTCCTACCCTTCTCTATGGTTTTTTCAATGATGCTTATGAGAGACTTGTTCATGGCTTCGGCTTGGCCGTTGCCTTGAGGGTAGTAGGGCGATGAGAAGTGTTGAGTTATGCCATAGGTATTACATAACTTTTCCATCTTCTCATTCTTTAAGGGGGTGTCATTATTCGATACTAGGTCTCTTGGAACTCTAAATCAAGCCAAGATATTTTTCTTAATGAATGCCACTACATGTTGTCCTTGGACATTAGCCAAGGACGTAGCTTCAACACATTTACAAAAATATTCGGTGGCTCCTAAGATGAACCTATGTCCATTCGATGCAATAGGGGAGATGGGTCCTATGATGTCAAATGCCCACATGGTGAAGGGCCATGGACTCACAATAGAATGCAAGGTGGACGATGGGATATGAAACGCATGTCCATGCACTTGCATTGATGAATTTTCCTAACATGATCATGGCAATCTTGCTTAAGGGTGAACAAAAAATAACCGGCCCCAAGTATTTTCATGGCCATCATATTTGCATTGACATGGCCTCCACATTCTCCATCATGGAACTCATGCATTATAGTCTTAGCCTCATCAAGGTCCACACATCTCAAGAAGATGCCGGTAAAATTCTTTTTGTAGAGAACCCCTCCCAAAATCATATATCAGGTAGAAATTTTTTGGATAAAAGCTTTGTCCTTAAAAGAAACAAATTTGGGAAATTCTCTATTTTCTAAAAAGTTTTTAATATCTTGAAACCAAGGTTTTTCAATGGAATTTTGGTTATTTTGACAAATCTCCAAATCGTGGGTGCATGGAGTGGGTGAGTGCCAAATTTATAAGGATCGAGTTCCCATGGTGGGGTCGACTCTTAGAGATGAGCCTAGGGATGAGAGGGCATCTGCTATGGTGTTGTTCTCTCTACCTATGTGGGTGAGTATGCATGATTTGAAGGAATCGACCAATTGAGTGACCAATTCGTGGTATGGTATGAGTTTTTCATTTTTGACTTGCCAAAATTTTGAAACTTGGTTTATAACAAGCATAGAATCTCCAAAGACTTCAATACATGATGCTCCTAGATTTTTCAAAATTTTTAGGCCTTGTATGAGTACTTCATATTCAGCCACATTATTTGAGCATGAAAAATATAGTGGAATGGCAATTGGGATTTCTCCCTTTTCACGGCATATGAGGATGATCCCTACCCCTGCCCCTTGTTGATTCTTCGCCCCATCGAAATACATTCTCCATACTTCATCTTCCTTAAAACAATTTGCTAAAACATGGTTTTGAAATTCATTTGCAAATATGCCTTCATTGGGCATTTCAAACATTCTCCATACATGATTGGCTAGGGCTTGTCCCTTAATGGAGTTTTGATGATGAAACTTTAAATCATTCTCCATTAAGAGGAGCTGCCATTTACCTAGCCTACCCATTAGGATAAGTTTTCAAACAAGTGCTTGATTGGATCAAGCTTAGACACTATCCAAATTTCATGATCTAGGAAATGATGTCTAAACTTTTCACAAGCCTACACTAAGGCCAAGCACGTTTTCTCCGTGGCTTGATAATTTCTTTTATATGCCAATAGAGTTTTCGAAATGTAGTAAATAGCATACTCCTTAAGACTATCATCATCATATTAAGCAAGTAAAGCACCCAATGCATTCACATGAATGGAAATATAAAGCAATAAAGGTTTTCCTTGCTTTGGAGGTTTTAAAATCGGAGCATTTACCAAATAAGTTTTCAATCTTCCAAAAGTTTTTGGCAATCGGCATCCCATTCAAATTTAACCCCTTTTTTCAAGAGCCTATTGAAAGGTTCGCATCTTGTTGCTAAATTGGAGATAAATCTCCTAATTGCTTGGAGTAGACCTTGGAGGCTTCGAATTTGGGCCAAGTTGGAGGGTGGAGGCATGTCTATGATGACTCGACACTTAGAGGGGTCGACTTCTATGCCCCTTTGGCTTACCATGAATCCTAAGAGTTTGCCCAATTCCACTCCAAAAACATATTTTTGAGGGTTTAGCTTCACCTTATAAAGCCTAAGTCTTTCAAAAACTTTTTGCAAAGATTCTATGTGTGTGCTTTGGGTTTTTTATTTTACCAAAAGATCATCCACATATACTTCCAAGAGCTCATGGATTTGATCATGGAAAATGGTAGTCATGGCTCTTTGGTATGTGGCACCGACATTTTTCAAACCAAAAGGCATGACCGTGTAACAGTATGTGCCCCGAGGTGTAGTAAAAGCAATTTTTGCTTGATCTTTTGGTGCTAACTTGATTTGATTATAACTCGAATAGCCATTCATGAAAGAAAACATTTTATGATTTGCAGTGCTATCCACTATCAAATCAATGTTTGGCAAAGGAAAATTATCTTTTGGAGTGGCTTTGTTCAAATTTTTAAAATCAATGCAAATTCAAATTTTCCCATTGGATTTTTGAACCATAACAATATTTGAAAGTCGTTCCAAATAAGCAATGAGTTTTATAAATCCGGCTTTTAAAAGGTCTTCTAAACCCTCTTTCACTTGGGAGTGAACAACGGGATGGATTTTTCTAAGCTTTTGCTCAACGGGTTTCGAATTGGGTTCTAAGGGTAGATGATGTTTTACAATCTTCGGGTCTAAACACGGCATATCTTCATAGGTCCATGCAAATACATCCACATATGAATTCAAAAATGCAATGAATGATGCTTTTTCATGCTCATTCAAACATGCACCTATCTTGACACATTTTGGGTTAGACTCACTCCCTAAATTGATTTCTACAAAATCTCCTTCTATGGATTTTGAATGTTTTTCCAAGTCAAGGATTCTGTGAAATTCGGGAAGCTCGAAGACTTGATCTTCCTCATGGATGAGGGGATCTTCCTCCTTGCTTTGATCATTCTCAAGCACTTTAATTTCTAAGGAAGTGTCATGTAAGAGAGTGAGGTTATGAGTAATGAGCTTGAACGTTTTTTATTTGGGAATATATACAAGTTTGGAAGAACTCGAAAATGGTCTTTGTACATGGCCAATATTTTTGGATTTTTCAAAATTTTCAATTTTTTTGTCCATTTCAAAACAAATGCTAGAAGGATGAATGTGTAAACACCCCAAAATCCCATGACTTTCTAAAAATATACCTGGTTTTACAAAAGCAACCCCAAAGGGCCATTTTGAGTTTGGAAACCTAGGAGCCTTCTAGAAACCCTGTACATATTTGAAAACATATACGTATTGTTTTAAACTCTGTACATATTGCTTTTTAATCCTGTAAATAGTGTTTTGAAGCCTTTTATCAAATAGGAGTTTTTGAAACCTGGGCTAAGCCCCATTTTCCCAAAAACCAAAGGCGAATAGGTGGAGCATGCGAAGACAACACCTGATCCAGAAACAGCCCAGCAAGCCGGTCACGAAGGCCAATACCAAAAGCAACTTCAGAAGTTTGTTGTAAAGCCTAGAAGAGCAACCTGGCCTAATAAAAGCTAGGTTCGAAAGGCGAAAGGAAGGCCCAGGCACGAAGCAGATGGCAAACCCAGAGCACCAGAAAGCCAGATCAACCATTCTCACTCAAGCATCCTGAATTTGAACCAGGAAGACCGAAAATGAGCAGAAATGTAGTCTGAAAAGGCGAAAAGGAGTCCAGACGACAGAGATTGGAGAAACCCAACACCAAACGGGTCACTGATGAAACCAGGGCCTGCACAGATCGTTCGCCTTGAGAAGCCAAGAAGGACTATCTAGAGAAATTTTGATTTGGATCTGGACCATAAATATACAGATCCAAATCCATATAGTGAATAGTGTTTGGATTGGATCAGATCTGGACCAAAATATCAAGATCCATATCCATAAAAATGTTGGATTTAGATCGGATACGGATCTCAAAATATTTGAGATCCACGATCCAGATCTAAATAGTGTTTGGATTTGGGTCTGGATCCAAATCTCAAACCCAAACCCAAATCCAAGACCCACCTAAAATGCCTATAAATAGAGGTGAGGGGGTCCATTGTAAGGGGTTCACGGATTTGTTTTTGGAGGAGAAAGAGTGAGTGAGTGGCTCAAGCCTTGTTGGCTCAAGGGTGAGTGTGGGTCAAGCCAAGTGGGCTAAGTGGACTGCATCCTAGCTGGGTCTAGACCAAAGAAGGTTGCAACCATGGCTACAAAGTGGGCTCAAGCCAAGAAAGACCGGCTCCAAGAGGTAGGTTTCTAAACCCAACCCCAAGCTAGCCTATCTCACCTAGCCATCTCTCCTAAACCTAACCCACTTCACCTAGCCGACCCCACCTAGCTGGACCACCTAGACCCTAACCAACTAGCCCTAAGCTAACCATAGTTCACCCTAACTAAATCCCTAACCAACTAGAACCCAGCCCACCTAACTGACCTACCCCAAACCACTAGCCCAGCCCACAATATCCCCTAAACCGACCTAAACTAGTTGCAGCCACCCCCATCCTAAACCATTAAGTCCTAGCCCACAATATATCCCAACCCACCTAACATAAATATCTAGCCCCAGCCCACCTAACCGACCCTTGATTCCTAACTAGACCCAGCCACACCCTAACTACCAACTAACCAACCGACCTTAGTCCCTAGCTCCCTTATCCCCCCATCCATTAACTGATCCTAGGGCGCTGGCCAGTAGGACCCCTTCACTCCCAGCCGACAGATTCCTCCCTTCCACCGAGACCACCACCACCTGCCATCCTTCCTTCCACTCGGCTCCCCTAGGACAACACCACCTGCCGCCTCCTTCCTAGCCAACACCATCCTTCCTTCCACCCGACTCCCCTAGGACAGCACCACCTGCCGCCTCCTGCCCGAGACCACCATCACCTGCCATCCTTCCTTCCACCCGGCTCCCCTAGGACAACAACACTTGCCGCCTCCTTCCCAGCCAACACCACCTGCCGCCTCCTTCCCAACCAGCTCCAGCAGCACCTGCCTAGCTGATCAGCACCTGCCTAGCTGACCAACACCCGCCCAACCGACCAGCACCTGCCTTCTTTCCTCTTTCATCCCTTACCTTACCTCCCTTACCAGCCGACCAGCTCCTAGCACCCAACTCCCTCAGCCATACCTTAGCTATCTTTTGCCTTAACCCCTAACCTAGCACCTTAGTACAACCCGGCCAGCACCTCTACCTGTCCCTAAACAACCCCAAATCTCAGCCTCTCTCAAGCTACCTAAGGGACTCCTCTTGGCTGCCCAAAGCGAATCACAAACCCAAAATCCGATCAAGTTGAAGACGGACCAGCTATTTGTAAGTGTCTAAACTCGGTCTATTACATTAACTTGCTTTATATTCAATTAAATTTTGATATGGGGTTGTAATAATGGAGCGTAGTCTCTCCCGAAGATGTAATATTGTTGTATGACACACAAGCACACACATGCACTTGAGTCTTTCCGCTCTTAGTTGCACACTTTTGCACAAAAATGGGCCTTGGCAGCCCCTAAGATATAGCTCTATTTATATAAATTCAGCTGCGTGGGTTTATATTCAAGTTGTGTGCATTGTCTTTCCATTCCACACTCACACACATTGAGCTTTCGCTCTTACTCCCAAGACTCTAATAAGAGCCATATTGCAATTCGATTTGGGGTGTTATTTTCAAGTTGTGTGCATTGTCTTTCCATTCCACACTCACACACATTGAGCCTTCGCTCTTACTCCCAAGACTCTAATAAGAGCCATATTGCAATTCAATTTGGGTTTTACATTCCAAGTCGTGTGAGTTGTCTTTACATATACACACAATACCCACGCACACGTTGGCGACCTTCGGTCCCATATATATATATAGTTGTATTTCCCTTTCGCTATGTCTTTAAATTTTGGGTTTTAAGGTTCAGCTGTGTGAGTTGCATTTCCATTTCTACACGGCATACACTTACACAATTGAGCCTTTCCTCTCTTAAGATATAGCTATATTTCCCTTTTGCAATTTCCCTTTTGCATTTTCCTTTACGCAATTTCCCTTAAGCATTGTCTTTCAATTTCAGGTTTTCCCGTTCAGTTGTGTGAGTTTGCATTGCATATTCGTCATACCACGAGTTAGGGCGCATACTTGCATCAAAGCAAACCCCATACACCCGTGCAAAAATCGCCCATACTTAGGCACTTGAAGCATACATCCCAATCCTAAATTGGCTAAAACCCGAGACATAGGAAACGTGCAAATCCTACGTTGATAAAATCTGCAACAAGACAAGGAAAACCAATCAAACACTTTGCATACTTTTCAAAAAGGTTATGTTTGCCCAAAATCGACTTTTTTAAAGCGTACAAACTGACCCTTGCGCATCGGTGCAAGAAGGTCTGCGATGAAAAGAATCCACTTACCCACAGTCGTCCGAAACAAGTCAGATATTTTCAAAACTTACTTCGCTAGCTTGAGTAAGCTAGCTGACATGCCCTTTATGCCACTTAGACATACGTAAAGGTTCGCTCTAGGCCCTAAGAAGCCTGGGGTTGGAAATTTTCGCGTGTCTACAAAATGTAAAAGACTTTCTTTTTGGAATTTTCAGCTTTTTCATTTTTTTGTATTTTTTCAAACAAAGACTAGGAGAACGAACATAAACAACTTTCTTTTTGGAATTTTCAGGTTTTGAAAGTTTTCCAAATTTTTTTAGTTTTTTCAAATATATAATTTTTTTAGATTTTTGTCTATGGAGGGATCTTCCATCAAACCTAGAAAGAAAACACAATGAATTAGACTCTAAACAAGAGGTCTAAGCCATAGGTTTTAGTGTTAGTGGGTTCTAGGGCACCCTTGACCCAAGTGGTCTTAGGTGGTGGCTCAGGAGGTATGGAAGGGATGTAGCCCAATCCATGTCGATTTGGGTTAGGTGTAGGTAGGATGGGCTCTAACCTACCTTGGCTTTGGGCGCCTAGACCTTGGTAAGGTGTGTATCCCATGTTCAACATCATATTCCAAAGCTTCTTGAGTTTTGAAATTTTTTTATAAAGTGGATGACCTTGGAATATGGTATTGTCCATGTCATGGATGTACACACGACTTGGTTTGGATGAGGTTTTGGAGACATGAGCTAAGGACGGCTTGGATTTTCCTAGAACACACACAACCTTAGGTTCCCCATGTTGGGAAGTTGGAAGTGGCTTGGGCTTCCCTAGAAGGCGGATGGTTGTAGGGGAGGGTGACTCCATGGTTTTGGGTTTACCTAGGAGGTGGACGACTCTATGATGAGGGTCTCCTAGGGGGTAGCTAACTAGGGATGGATGAGGCCTTTCCATGACCTCTTCATTGGATGGATGACTTGATATGCAAGAGAAATTTCGAATTCCCTTAAGTTAGGGATGATCTTCTTCAAGAATCACCACTACTTGGTTATCTCATGGAATTTTTACACACTTGTGGAAGGTCGAAGGAATGATTCAGAGATTATGAATTCAAGGCCTTCCTAGCAATAGGTTGTAGTGGTGGTTTATGTCTAAGACATGAAACAACCCCGTGTGTTGAATGTCCCCTACTTCCATGGGCAATTCTACGGTTCCTAAGGGATGGGATGCATTGCCATCGTATCTAGTGATAACGATGGAACTAGGTTGTAACCTAGACATGGTGACTCCTACTTGAAAGGCCACGTGCAGCAGAAGGATGTTTAGACCTCCTTCCCCATCGACCAAGAACTTGTCTAGAGTGTGGTGATTCAAAACCACCTCTATATGCAAGGCTTGGTTATGGGCTATATGTGGTCTCTCCAATTCATCCTCCGTGAACACGATGGGAGCCTTGGCACATATTGGGGAGACCAAGAAGGATAAGGACTCGGGAGTGATGGATGGGTTAACCTTGGCCCTTTCTAAGAATCCCTCTAAAACTCATCTATGTCTAGGTGAAGTTTGGATCAACTCTAGGATAGACATGTGTAAACATGAAAATTTTCACTTTTGGTTTTTGATACCAAAAATGAACGTTTTCGTGCCTACATCATTTCTAAGGGCGTGCCAGCTAGCTTACTCAAACTAGCGAAGATTTTTGAAAATATCTGACTTTTTGGCGATCGTGAGCAAGCGGGATATTTTCGCTTTAAACCTTCTTGAACCGATGCTCAAGGGTCAGTTTAAGCACTTATAGACTTCGATAAAACAATTTGGACTCTTGAAAAGAGACAAGTGTTTTGAAAAACTTGAGTTATGCCTATGTTTGCAAGTTTTTATATACGGGGGCTGTACGATTCCAAGTCTTTGAGTTTTAGCTATTTATGCCGGATATGTGTGTGCACAAGTGGCCTAATTTCAGCATGTTTGAGCATAGATTTGAGGCTTCTTTGAAAGCGCACGAATGCAAGGATGCACAAATATTTTTCGGGTTTTGAGACGATGATGTGAGCTAGGCTCGAATTGAAAGCAACTCACACAACTTAGTGTAAATACCCGAAATTGAAAGTGCAACTCACACAGCTTAAGGTGAATACTTGAAATGTAAAGCAAATCACATGACTTAATGTAAATCCACACAAAGAGAAATGCAACTCGACGTGAAGTAAACTCACACAACTTGAAAATATATAAGTATGTTATATCCTATGAGCAACAAAGGCTCAAAATGTGCGTGAGAGTGTAGAGCAAAGGCTCGAGTGCTTTTGTGTGCAAGTGTGAAATTTAAAAGACAAACTCAAATGACTTTCACTAAAGTAAATACCCAAAGGGAAATATATACTTTAGCTTAAGAGCGGAAAGGCTCAATGTATGTGTAAGTGTGAAATTTAAATGACAAACTCACACGACTTGAATGTAACAACCCGAATTGAATTGCAACTCACATAGCTTTCACTAAAGTAAATACCCAAAGGGAAATATATACTTTAGCTTAAAAGAGGAAAGGCTCAATGTGTGTGCAATCATGTGCAATTAAGAGCGGAAAGGCTCAAGTGCACGTGTGTGTTCCTTGTGTACGATTAAGAGCGATAAGGCTCAAGTGTGCATGTGTGGCTTGTGTATCAAGCACGAATATTACATTTCGGGGGGAGACTACGCTCCATTATTAGAACCTCGTATCGAATTGAATTTAATTTAAGGTGAGTAAGGTAAAAACCTGCAAAAAGCAACCCCAAAGGGCTCTTTTGAGTCTGGAAACCAAGGAGCCTTCCAGGCAACCTTGTACATATGTTTAAACTATACATGTTTTAAAATATGTATGATATAGTTTTAAAACCTTTTAAAAGATGTTTTGAAACCCCACAAAGCGACTTGGCCTGATGAAAGCAGGACCAGAAGAGCGAAAGAGAGCTCGAAACCGGAGCACATGTCGAGCCCGACACATCAACTCTCGTATCAGATTCATCCCCAGAATCTCAAACATCCAAGCCCCTATTATCAACAAGTCTATTGAAATGATCTCCGGAAGGTGAAAAGAGGAGTGGACGACAATGTTGGCGAAGACCCAACGCAAGACGAAGTACTGATGCTGTCAGGCCCTGCACAAACCGTTCATTTCGAACACACCATGAAGGAGTCAGAAATTTAGATTTGGATCGAATCTGGACCATATATATCCATACCCAAATCCAAACATGCATATGGATTTGGATTTGGATCCAAAGATCCAATCCAATATCCACATCCATGGCCCACATCACCTTCTCATAAATGGAGGTGGGGCCCACAACAAATCCATGTGAAAAGCTTGGGTATGAGAGAGAATGGGGGGATAAAATATGAGTAAAAATGTGATAAGCTTGACTTTTGTGTCAAGTTTTGGGTTAATCATGTGGGTTAACCTAATGAGTGTGGGTTTAAGCTTGTATGCACCTACACCTAACCTAGGGTTGTACCAACTTGATGCAACTAGGTCCATGGGTCATGCAAAGGGATGCTCCTAACCCTAACCCTAAGCCTAAACACCTTACCTAGCCATTTCCCCCTAAACCCAACCTAATCCTAGCCTAATCACCTAACCCACTTCCTTAATCCTTCCCTAATCCTAACCTAATCACCTAACCCACTTCCCTAATCCTTCCCTAAACCTAGCCTAATCCCCCTAACCTCACCCGAATCCTAGCCTAAACACCTAACCCACTCCACTAAACCTCACCCTAAGCCCAACCCACCTAGCTAAGCCCTAAACCACTAAACCAGCCCACCTAAATGCCTAGCACACCATATCCCCAAACCACCCAAGACAAATATCTGGCCCACCTAAATGCCTAGCCCACCATATCCCCAAACCACCACCACCAAACCAACCCAACTGACCCCCGATACCAGCCCAAACTGACCCCACTAAAGCCTATAAAAAAACCCCTTTTTGGGCGGGTTTTGCATGAAATCTTAGGGGGTAGCTCAGCCCTTTCTCTCCTCTCTCACTTGCCCTCTCTCTCTCACCCACTCCACTCCACACCACCGTCCACCGTTGCCCCTACCCGGCTCCACTTCCACTCGGCTGCACCTTGACACCCGCCTGCCATCGTCTTTCAGCTGCCACCCGCTACCTCCATCCTTCGACCAGCCTTCCATCCCGGTTAGTACCCCATCTCAACATCACCTCTTCTTCACTCCCCTCCATTCCTAGCCACATAACTGCCACCTTCCCTTAGTCTAGCTGACACCCATCTACCTGGCCCGAACCTGCCACCTTCCATCATTCGGCCACTCCACCCGACTGCACCACCTACCCCTCTTCCCTTAACCAGTCGTGTCTTACACCCTCAGCCTTACCTCTCCCTAAGACCTACCCCAAGCCTTAGTGGCAGCCCCTAACTAACATCCTTACCTTCCCTAAGCACCCCAAGCCCAGCCAAGACAGCACCCCATCCACTCGGCCAGCACCAAGGCACCATCCACCTGCACCTTCATCCTTCGGCCAGCACCTTCCCTTGCCGTGCCCATCCAAGGAGCTCCCTCTTGCAGCCCAAGGCGACTCACTAGGCCAAGCGCAAGCAAGTCACACCCAGACCAGACTTGCTTATGCTCAATTAAATTTGATACGGGGTTGTAATAATGGAGCGTTGTCTCCCCTCGCTTGTAATAATGTGGTTTGGCACACCCACACACACGTGCACTTGAGCCTATTCCGCTCTTAGCTGCACACGATTATAGCACACACACGGGCCTAATCAACCCTTAAGATATAGCTATACCTATATAATTTAAGTTGTGTGGGTTTTATTTAAGTTGTGTGTGTTGTCTTTCAATTTCCACACTCACACACATTGAGCTTTCGCTCTTATTTCCAAGACCCTAGTAAGGGCCTATTGCAATTTTGTTTTGGGGTGTTTTCATTACATGTCGTGTGCATAGTATTTCAATTCTACACTCACACACATTGAGCTTTCTCTCTTACTCCCAAGACCTTAGTCAAGGCCTATTGCAATTATATTTGGGTTTTCATTCATGTCGTGTGCGTAGTATTTCATTTCTACACTCACACACATTGAGCTTTCGCTCTTACTCCCAAGACCTTAGTCAAGGCCATATTGCAATTATATTTGGGTTTCATTTACAAGTCGTGTGAGTTGTCTTTCAATATACACACAACACCTACGCACACGTTGGCGACCTTCGGGCCCATATATATTATAAGTATTTCCCTTCGGCTATGTCTTTAAGATTTGGGTTTTAAGGTTCAGCAGTGTGCGTAGTCTTTACATATATACACGGCACACACTTGCACAATTGAGCCTTTCCGCTCTTAAGATATAGCCATATTTCCCTTTTGTAATTTCCCTTTTGCAATTTACATTAAGTCATTTCCCTTCCGCATTCTCTTTCAATTCGGGTTTTCCCTTTGGAGTTGCGTGAGTTTGCATTGCATATACGCCATACCACGAGTTAGGATGCATATTGCATCAAAGCAAACCCCACACTTGTAGACGCTAGAAAATCCCCACTTTTGGTTCTTAGGCCTAAAGCGAATCTTTTCGTGTGTCTAAGTCCTATTTAAGCGAAAGGGCATGCCAGCTAGCTTGCTGTAAACACCCCGAAATCCCACGAATTCCTTAAAACAAATCTGGTTTTATACAAGCAGCCCCAAAGGACCATTTTGAGTCTGGAAACCCAGGAGCCTTCTAGACAGCCTTATATATATGTTTTAAACATTATCTTTCAAAAACATATGATATGGCTTTTGAAAACTTTTTAAAACATGTTTTGAAACCCCGAAGCGGCTTGGCCCGATCAAGACAGGACCAGGAGAGCTAAGAAGAGCCCGGAACCGGAGCACACGTCGAGCCCGGTGCAGCAACTCTTGTATCTGATTCACACCCCAGGATCTCGAACGTCCAAGACCCTGTTTTTACCAAAATATCATTTGAAGTCATCTCCGGAAAGCAGAAACGGAGGCGGACGACCATGTTGGCGAAGACCCAACGCAGACGGAGTACTGATGCTGTCAGGCCCCGCACGAATCGTCCGTTTCGAACCTAGCTCGAAGGAGTCAGAGTTCAGTTTGGATTGGATCTGGACCATATATATCCAGATTCCAATCCAAACCCATATGTGGACTTGGATTTGGATTTGGATCCAGAGATCCAATCCAATATCCATAGCCATGGCCCACATCACCTTCTCATAAATGGAGGTGGGGCCCACTTGAAATTCACGTGGGATATTGGGCATGAGAGAGAGTGGGGGTGAAAAATATCAAGAGTGTTGTATTAAGCTTGACTTGTGTGTCAAGTTTGGGTTTAATCATGTGGGTTAGCCTAATTGAGTGGGTTTAAGCTTGTAATTAGCTAAAACCTAACCTAGGGCTGCACCAACATGGGGTGATCAAGGTCTATGGGCCATGCTAAGGGAGCTCCTTCACCTAAACCTAACCCAAAATGACTAATCCTAGCCTAAACCCCTAATCCACCCCTAATCTGAACCTAATCACCTAACCCACTTCCCTAATCCCGTTCTAATCCCAACCTAATCACCTAACCCACTTCCCTAATCCTTCCCTAAACCTAGATTAATTTCCCTAATCCTAGCCTAAACCTAGCCTAATCACCTAACCTAGCTCACTAAACCTCACCCTAAAACCCAACCACCTAACCTAGCCCTAAACCCCTAAACCACCCTTAGCCCACAATCTACCCAAACCCCTAGTTTTAAAATATCTGGACCAACCCTTTCCAGCCCACCTTATCTACATACCACCCTACCTAAACCACCTAACCACTACCCTCAGCCCAGCCCTAACCGACCTACCCATCCCCTATTTAAACCCCCCCCTTGGGGGCGGGTTTTCCAAGTGGGAACCACCATCTCACCCAGCCGGGCCCTCTCCTTCCCCCACTTCCTCACCCAGTCGGGACCACTCTCCATCACCTTCGCCTGCTCCACCTGCTCCATCAGCTCCACCTGCACCGCCACCTTCCCTCTTCCATCCACCACCACCTCACCCAGCCGGACGCCACCACCTTCATCCAACCGAACCAGCCGAACTCCCATCAACACCCGGCTTCTCTCTTCATCCACTCGCCACTTCTCCCCATCCGGTAAGCCTTCTTTAACCCTACCTAAACCCTTCTCTACTACCTCTCCACTCCCAGCCACCCACCACATCATCACCTTACTCACCCAACAGCCCCTCACCGCCACCACTCCCACTCGGCCAAACCTTAGTCGCCTCAACCGTTTGCTTCCTACCTAACTCACATCAACTATACCCGGCCACCCTATTAGATTTCCTAAGACTTGCCCATGGCACTACCTTAAACCCACTATTCCCACTATTACCTAGTCCCATCCCCTAACTGGCCACCTTCCCATACTCCAGCCTTAGTCACCCTGGCAGCCCGCCACCACCATTTTAACTTAGCCGAACCTGGGACAACCCAAACCGCCGGCCACTACCTTCCCCTAGGTGTCCCATTCGGCCTTCTCACAAACTCTCCCTTAGGGCCAGTTTTCCCTAAGTACTCAACTCCCCTAGTGATCCTAAGACCTCACTCGTTCAGCCCATTTAAACCCCCTACCTTAAGGCGACATCTACTTGCCACCGGCCACCTTCGAGGCACCTATCCCGCGCCCCACTTGCAGCCGGCCAGCACCTTTGGTCACCTATCTTCGCGGAGCTCCCGTTTGCAGCCCAAGGTCAAGTCCATGCTCAAGCAAGACCTCTACGGACCAGCTACTCGTAAGTGTCTAAACTCGGTTTAGTTGTACACTTGCTTGAGATTCAATTTGATACGGGGTTGTAATAACGGAGCATAGTCTCCCCCCGCTTGTAATAACGTGGCTTGGCACAATCACACACATGCACTCTCTTAGTCGTGCACGATTTTGAACACACACGGGCCTAATCAGCCCCTAATATATAAGTGTATATATATACTTTCATTTTCAAAGGGTTTTTGTTTAAGTTGGGTGCGTTGTCTTTCAATTCAAGCACTCACACACATTGAGCTTTCGCTCTTATTTGAAAGACCCAAGTAAGGGCCGACCTATACTATTTGGGTTTCATTTCATGTCGTGTGAGTAAGTCTTTCAATTCAAGCACTCTCACACACATTGAGCTTTCGCTCTTATTTGAAAGACCCAAGTAAGGGCCGACCTATACTATTTGGGTTTCATTTCATGTCGTGTGAGTAAGTCTTTCAATTCAAGCACTTTCACACACATTGAGCCTTCGCTCTTACTCCCAAGACCTTAGTCAAGGCCATACTGCAATTTATATTTGGGTTTAAATTTCATGTCGTGTGTGTAAGTCTTTCAATTCAAGCACGCACCCACATTGAGCCTTCGCTCTTATTTGCAAGACCCGAGTAAGGGCTCATATACATAAGATATATACATATCTCCCTTCGGTTATTTCTCTTCGGTTATTTCCCTTCGGTTATTTCCCTTCTGTTATTTCCCTTCAGTATTGTCTTTACATTTCGGGTTTTCCCTTTGGAGTAGCGTGAGTTTGCATTGCATCTACGCCATACCACGAGGTAGGATGCATGTTGCATCAAAGCAAGCCCCGCTCGAATTTGCCCATGTAGTGGAGTGTTCATAACACACAAACTAGGTGGCCCAAAAAGGGATAAAAGAAAAGACTTAGGCACGTGCAAATCCACGTGATCTAAAATATGCAATCGCATCCTAAAGACCCGAAATAGACACCTCGAACCGCTTCGTAGATTTTCTCTCCAAAACTCGATTTTTTGCAAAAGCGTACAGACTGACCCTTGCGCATCGGTGCAAGAAAGTCTGCGACGACAAGAGCTTACTTGCTCACAGTCGCCACGTTTAGAAGTCAGTGATAAAAATATCTTCGCTAGCTTAAGTAAGCTAGCTGGCAAGGCCTTAGACACACGAGAAGATCCACTCCAAGCCCCGAAAGAGGCGAAGAGGTGGGGATTTTCGCGCGTCTACAGAGATTGGCACGCCCGGTGGGACGTGAGCCTTTTCAGAAATCGAGTTTACTTGTAGAAGTCTTGCGAAAATTTTGTAAAAAGGTGTCGTTTTAACTTGTTTTCTTTGCTTGTACTTAGGAAATTTTGACAAAGCTTGAAAAGCATGTCAAAATCCAATCCAAGTGAAGTGTCGAGCCAAGGCTCATGCGCATCAAGTTCTCACTCTAGGAGGATTTTCAAAAACAAAATAAAACTAGATGAAATCGAGGACTTGAGAAGGGAGTTTGAGGCCAAAATCGATGCTCTCAGCCAAGAGGCTGAAGTAGGCGATTCATGTTCATCAAACGGTGAACAAAGACCCAAAAAGAAATCTGAAAAACCTCGCAAGCAAAAAGAGGCCTCCGTAATGAAAGGCAACCAATACCACGAGTCCTTCACACAAAAGGACCGTAAAGCCCTACAGCAGCTGCTGAAATGGCAGAATAAAGAGAAAAGAAGCTACGCCCTGTCTGATTTCCTTCCTATGGATTACGAAACAGACAGTGACGATGAAATACCGAACTTCCATCGGTATGATGGCATGGGAGACCCTAGGTCTCACTTGCAGCTTTTCTCGCGTCGAGCCCATAAGAAGAAAAAGGACTCGATGAAATGGGTGTATTGGTTCCCTCTATCCCTTAAAGGCACAGCTGCCAAATGGCTGGCTTCCTACGACTTAAGCCAGTTCGCTACTTTTGAAGAGTTAGCGAACTGCTTCATGCAAAGATTTGCACACAACGTGGAAGTCACGCCAACCCTGAATACCTTAAGGGATACAAAGCAAGGCATGAACGAAGACGTGCATGCCTTCATTATAAGATGGAGGTCGCTTTTAGGCCAAGTGCGAGAGCCCATATCCGAAGGATGCGCAGTAATGCTCATCCTGGATAATTTCAAAAGCGAGTTAAAAACCCTTCTCTCGCTCCATGAGATTTCAACTTTCCATAAGTTGATCAAAAAGGCCTCCCTTTTCGAAACCAACTTGCGAAAAGGGACGTACGACGACTTATGGAAAGGAAGTGCCATTCCAAAAACCCATTTGGAAAAGCCCATCGCATATGGGCTGCCCACGACGGACAAAGGGGCAAAGCCCCATAAAATCGCCAATGTCCGGGTGGATCCAGGCATGGCAGGCACTTCCAAAAATTTTGAAAAATTAGAAAATAAGAGAGAACGTAATTTTCAAAAACCGGTTGAAAAACGGGAGTACACTCCACTGGGGCAACCTGTGTCGGAGGTCCTAGACCTCTTACTTGCCCAGGGCATGATCGAACTCCCTGAAATCCCCGAAGGAGTCACTTCCAAAGGGGGGTATTTCAACCGATTTTGCAAGTATCATCGGCTCAAAGGCCATTATACCAAACGCTACTTCTCTCTTTTAAATAAAATTGAGAACTTGATAGCGGAAGGCCGGCTCTAGGTCACTGCGGAACCTGAGCCACCTCAAGCTATCTTCAAGGAACCCTTTCCCAAACACGCCAGTGGCAGTGGGAAAGGAAAGGAGGTATGTACCCTCACCATTTCCAAGGAACTAGCGCAAAAGCCAGAACCTGGTCGACCTACTTGTGCGCCCATCCTTGTATTATACAAGAGGCCCGCCCAAGTCGTCATTCGGGGACCACCAAAAGTGGAAACCCCGGTAAAACCAGTTTTAAAAATCCAAGGTTCTCCTCAGCTCATCCTTAGAGCCAAGTTTAGCGCAAACCCTAGGCTGGTCATGGGGGAAGTCACTAGATTCGGGAGGATCTATCAACCCCCGCACCTTCAAGGTGCTCGAAAGGTGGTCAGTGTGCCTGGCCCCTCAAAAGCATGTATCCCTAGTGGTCTGCCAAAAGCAGATAAGGACAAAGTCATCCTAAATCCTTATGATTTCGAAAACCACCTTTCAAAGATTCCTATTCACATGTCTATCCTAGAGCTTATCAAAACCTCGCCTAGGCATAGACTTGTCTTAGAGAAAATTCTAGAAAGGGCCAAGGTTGATTCGAACATAAGTCTGGAATCCTTGTCTGCCCAAGTGACTTTATTAGGAGCAAAATCGCCCATCACCTTTTCGAAAGATGATGTAGATAGACCCTACGAAACCCATAACCAGGCCCTGCATATCGAGGTGGTTCTAAACAACCACTCTCTGGACAGGTGCCTAGTCGATGGTGGAGGAGGGCTCAACATCCTTCCACTTCATGTGGCGTCCAAAATCGGAGTCACCTTGACTTCAGTGAACCCAAGCCCCATCGTTATCACTGGATACGATGGGAATGCGTCTAGGCCTTTAGGATCCATCGAACTCCCAATGGAAACGGGAGGGATCGAACACACGGGGGTGTTTCATGTCTTGGACATCCACCCCCATTATAACCTGTTGCTGGGAAGGCCCTGGATACACAGTTTGTGCGCTGTGCCATCCACCTTCCACAGGTGTGTCAAGATCCCTTTTAGGGACCAGGTCGCAGTGATCCTAGGTGAGAGTCACCCACAGCTTCAGGGGATCATAAACTCCCCTTGTTTATCGAGCTCCCAGGCCCATGAGGCTAACCTGGAGCAAATTATGGTTGAGCCACCTCGGCTCGTGTTGAACAACCCTGGGAAGGTTGTATGTGTGAAGGGGCCGCCCAAAGCAGGCCCCCTCCCGACTCTAATCCTCCTAGGAAAACCCAAACGTTCCCTATTTCCAAAACCCCTGGACAAAAGGCCATACGAGCCTAATATGGACGATAGCATGTTCTAGGACCACGACTTATATCCCATCTTTTCAAAAAACAAAAGGCCGTGGAACATGTTATTAAACATGGGCTACACGCCCTACAAAAGTCTAGGGGCACAAAACCAGGGTCTCCTAGAGCCCATCCTTCCTAGGGCCAACCCAAGCCGATATGGGATCGGCTATACTCCCAGAATACCACCGGAGCCACCCCCTGTGACCACCTGGGTCAAGGGTGCCCCGGAGCCTGTCTTAGAAGAGACCTATGGTTTAGACCTCCTATTCCGAGTCTAACCCGTACTGTTTTCCCTTTATAGGTATGACGGAAGATCTCTTCTCTAAAAATACCAAAAACATTTGAAAAACTTAAAACCAAAAAAATCGAAAAACAAGAAAAACCAAAAACAATGGAAAAACAGAAACTCGAAAAAAGAGTGCTTTGTATAGTCCCCAAAGTTCTTGTTTTACAAAAACCCAAAAAAATCGAAAATTTGAAAAATACCAAAAAGATTTTGTACATAGCTGCTCCTGGTAAGACTTTGGTAAAAGAAAAGGATTTCGAAAGAAGCGTCGTCTGCATAGCCAGACCAAAAATTCCGAAATCACTTGAAAATCCAAGTACAAAACCAGGTTATTTTGAAAACCACGCATCAAGTTCCCTCGGGTCTATAGCCCACGAGAATGATCAAAGCCCAGAAGTGGATCCCCTTGAGGAAGATCCCACTTCTGAGCTCCCAGAATTTCATAGAATTCTCGATTTTGAAAGACCTTCCCAATCAGTAGGAGGAGATTTCGTAGAGGTGAACCTAGGGGATGATTCCAATCCCAAAACCACCAAAATAGGCGCATGCTTGCATGAAACTGAAAAGTTAGCATTCATTGCATTTCTACAAACCTATTTAGATGTGTTTGCATGGACGTATGAAGACATGCCGGGCATAGATCCCAGCATAGTCGAGCATCGTCTTCCCTTAGATGCAGGTGTAAAACCCATAAAGCAGAAGCTTAGGAAAATACACCCGAATGTACACACGCAAGTCAAAGAGGGTTTAGAAGATCTGCTAAAAGCCGGATTTATAAAACCCATTGCGTATTCTGATTGGTTGTCAAATATCGTTGTAGTTCGAAAAACCAATGGGAAAATTCGAATATGCATCGATTTCAGAAACCTGAATAAACCCACTCCAAAGGATAATTATCCTTTACCTAACATAGATTTGATAGTCGATAGTACTGCAAATCATGAAATGTTTTCATTCATGGATGGCTATTCAGGCTATAATCAAATCAAACTAAGTCCACGAGATCAGGGTAAGACCGCCTTCACAACCCCATGGGGCACGTACTGCTATACAGTCATGCCCTTTGGTTTGAAAAATGCCGGCGCAACATACCAACGAGCCATGAACACGATCTTCCATGATCAAATTCATGAGCTTGTAGAAGTGTATGTAGATGATCTCTTGGCGAAATCCAAAACCCGATGCACCCATATCGAATGTTTACGAAAGATTTTCGAAAGGCTTAGGCTTTATAAAGTAAAGCTAAACCCTCAAAAATGTGTGTTCGGGGTAGAATCAGGGAAGCTTCTAGGCTTTATGGTGAGCCAAAGGGGAATAGAAGTCGACCCCTCTAAGTGTCGAGCCATCATAGACATGGCTCCACCCTCCAATCTCACCCAAGTCCGTAGCCTCCAGGGTCGATTACAATCTGTGCGCCGATTCATATCGAATCTGGCAACTAGATGCGAACCCTTCAACAAACTGTTGAGGAAGGGTACGAAATTCCTATGGGATGACGAATGCCAAAAGTCCTTCGAGAGACTGAAGGCATACTTGGTTAATCCCCCCATTTTGAATCCTCCAAAACAAGGAAAACCGCTTTTATTATACATCTCCGTGCATGTGAATGCTTTAGGAGCCCTGTTGGCTCAATACGAGGATGACACCCATAAGGAGTATGTCATCTACTATATTTCAAAAACTCTCTTGGCTTATGAACGAAATTATCAAGCCATGGAGAAGACGTGCTTGGCCCTAGTCTGGGCCTGCCAGAAGTTCAGACACTATTTCCTAGATCATGAGATCTGGATAGTGTCCAAGCTTGATCCAATCAAGCACTTGTTCGAAAAACCCATTCTCACGGGTAGATTGGGCAAATGGCAACTCCTTCTAATGGAGTATGATCTGAAATACCATCACCAGATCTCCATTAAGGGGCAAGCCCTAGCAGATTACGTGGCCGAATTCCCCTTAGAGGACACATATCCCACTCTTGTCGAAACGCCTAATGAAGGCATATTGCAAAACCATTTTCAAAACCACATTTTGGCAAATTCTTTTGAAAACCAAGTGTGGAAGATGCACTTCGACGGGGCACGAAACCAACGAGGGGCTGGTGCCGGGATCATCCTAATCTCCCCTGAAAAGGGCGAGATTCCCATAGCAGTCCGCTTAGACTTCGAATGTTCCAACAACGTAGCTGAGTATGAAGCACTCATACAAGGCTTAAGGATTTCGAAAACTCTAGGGGCATCATGCATCGAGGTCTTTGGAGATTCGCTCCTTGTCATAAACCAGGTTTTAAAAATTTGGCAAGTACGTAATGAGAAACTACTTCCATATCACGAGTTGGCCACTCGATTGGTCCAAACCTTCCAGTCGTGTAAGCTCACACACGTAGGAAGAGAGGACAATGGCATCGCCGATGCCCTCTCCTCCTTGGGTTCAGCCCTGAAGGTCGATCCCATTTCAGGGACCAGATCTTTGGAAATATGGCATCCACCCCATCCATCCACACACGACTTGGATATTTGCCAAAACAACCCAGAGTCTATTGAAAAACCCTGGTTCTATGACATAAAACAATTTTTAGAAAATGGGGGATTCACCGAGGATGCCACGTCCAAAGATAAGACATTCATTCGTAAGATTTCGACCCGATACACCATTCTGGGTGGGGTCTTATACAAAAAGAGTTTTACCGGCATTCTGCTTAGGTGTATCGACCTAGAGGAGGCTAGGATAGTGATGCACGAGTTCCACGATGGAGAATGTGGAGGTCATGTTAATGCCAACATGATGGCAATGAAAATACTTAGAGGGGGTTATTTTTGGTCCACCCTGAAAAAGGATTGTCACGATCATGTTAGGAAGTGTCATCCATGTCAAGTGCATGGGCACGCCATTCATATCCCTTCATCTACATTGCATTCAATGGTCAGCCCCTGGCCATTTACCATGTGGGCGTTTGACATTGTAGGCCCAATATTTCCAAAGGCCTCGAATGGGCATCGTTTTATTTTAGCAGCCACGGAGTATTTCTCCAAGTGGGTGGAAGTCATTTCCCTAACGAATGTAATGGGGCAACATGTGGTGGCTTTCATCCGGAGGAATATCTTGGCTCGATTTGGGGTTCCACGAGACCTTGTGTCTGATAATGGTACCCCGTTCAAGAATGAGCGGATGGTTAAGTTGTGCAACACGTATGGCATAACTCACCACTTCTCCTCGCCCTACTACCCTCAAGGCAACGGCCAAGCCGAAGCTACAAACAAGACTCTCATTGGTATCATTGAGAAAACCTTAGAGAAGGGTAGGACGTGGCACGAAAAGCTGGATGAAGCCTTATGGGCTTATAGGACTTCCATCCGGACTCCCACGAATGCCACACCATTCGAATTGGTCTATGGCACAAGCGCCATTCTTCCCATTCATACCCAACTGCATTCATTCCATACATCCCTAGCACTCGACCTCCCCCTAGAGACGCTTCAGCATGCTAGGATGGTCGAACTAGATTTGCTAGACGAGAGGCGACTCCTTGCCATGGATCATGCTCGTGCATACCGGCAAAGGATAGCCCGACATTATAGCAGACACATGAGACCTCGCCACTTTGAAGTGGGAGATCTGGTCTTAAAAACCATCCACCATCGTGGCCCACACCCCCTAGGCAAGTGGCGCCCCAACTGGGATGGACCCTATGTTGTACGAGCAACCACTACGAACAATTCGTATTGGTTGATCGATGTAGAAGGTAGGAATTTAGCAGATCCTATCAATATTCAATACTTAAAGAAGTATCATGTGTAGGATCTGGATTAAATTCCAGTTTTCAAAAATTTTAGAGGGATAGCTGCCCTGAGACATGTGAATAAGGTGCAAAGGCAACTCGTGTGACCTTGAGTGAGAGAATTCGCACTTGTGAAAGAGTGGAGTTTTCAAAATTGTGGTTACATTTCAAAATCCTTCTTCTTACAAAGAAAGGCCTAGTTCAACATACCAAGATACTTGCAAGTAAGACGTGCTATTTCTAAATAGGCTGATCTGGAATGGATCGAGAGTAGGCTTGGGATAAGTCCTCCCCTCTTCTCTTCTCCTTCCAAAAGGAAAACAAAGGCCCAAACAAAAGGGAATTTCCCATTCAAAGTCTCTTTCCAAAAGAAAGAAACCAGACTTCAAAAAGAAAAATCGATTCTCTTATGAAAAAGAGGGATTAAAGAAAAAATACTCCCAAAGGGAGACCCTCTATGAAAAAAAGGAAAAAGAGGCCAAAAAGCTCAAAAAGAGCAGTTTTCCGCCTTCTGTGCCTTAAACCACGGGACGCTTCAGAAGGGACCATGGTATCTCTTTCCCATCCCTGACTTATCCCAAGCCAAAGCATGGTTCATTTCGAGGAATCCTAAAGTAAAAATAGGATTTACTTACTTGAATTTCATCTTGTTTGAGAATTCGACGTTCGAGTAGGGCGTAGGAATTCGAAATGAAGCTTGTTTTCTTATAAAACCTCCGCTAGATAAGCGAGTGTTAAGACTCAAACAAGGGCAAGCACGAAGAGCTCGAGATCCTTAGGATCGAGGCTCAAGACAGTTGTCCCTTTTGTAAATAATTTTTGCAAAAAGGTTTTGAAAACCGAACATCGAACAGCATAGGATTTGCTCACTTGGAGCAATAGACCTTGTAAGTCTCTAGAGTTCGACCACATCTGGTCTCTGGGAGGTCGCCACTCTTGGCACCACAACCATGTCATCTGCATTCCACGCATGGTACTTGCATGAACATGATCCCATTTAGGACCAGATTCCATAGTATAACCCTTTGGCGTGATATCTCCTCCTACCAGAGTTTGAAAATTGAGATTTTGCTAAAATGGGACGATCCCATATTCTTCGTGGCTAGATCTAGGGAGACATTAAAAGGGGTGTTTGTCATCTTTGCCCTTATCCAAATCAATTTGTACAAGGCCAAAGAGGGGCATCTGTAAACACCCCGAAATCCAACGAATTCCTTAAAACAAATCTGGTTTTATACAAGCAGCCCCAAAGGACCATTTTGAGTATGGAAACCCAGGAGCCTTTCAGACAGCCTTGTATATATGTTTTAAACTTTATCTTTCAAAAACATATGATATGGCTTTTGAAAACTTTTTAAAACATGTTTTGAAACCCCGAAGAGGCTTGGCTCGATCAAGACAGGACCAGGAGAGCTAAGAAGAGCCCGGAACCGGAGCACACGTCGAGCCCGGCGCAGCAACTCTTGTATCTGATTCACACCCCAGGATCTCGAACGTCCAAGACCCTGTTTTTACCAAAATATCATTTGAAGTCATCTCCGGAAGGCAGAAACGGAGGCGGACGACCATGTTGGCGAAGACCCAACGCAGACGGAGTACTGATGCTGTCAGGCCCCGCACGAATCGTTCGTTTCGAACCCAGCTCGAAGGAGTCAGAGATCAGTTTGGATTGGATCTGGACCATATATATCCAGATTCCAATCCAAACCCATATGTGGACTTGGATTTGGATTTGGATCCAGAGATCCAATCCAATATCTATAGCCATGGCCCACATCACCTTCTCATAAATGGAGGTGGGGCCCACTTGAAATTCACGTGGGATATTGGGCATGAGAGAGAGTGGGGGTGAAAAATATCAAGAGTGTTGTATTAAGCTTGACTTGTGTGTCAAGTTTGGGTTTAATCATGTGGGTTAGCCTAATTGAGTGGGTTTAAGCTTGTAATTAGCTAAAACCTAACCTAGGGCTGCACCAACATGGGGTGATCAAGGTCTATGGGCCATGCTAAGGGAGCTCCTTCACCTAAACCTAACCCAAAATGACTAATCCTAGCCTAAACCCCTAATCCACCCCTAATCTGAACCTAATCACCTAACCCACTTCCCTAATCCCGTCCTAATCCCAACCTAATCACCTAACCCACTTCCCTAATCCTTCCCTAAACCTAGATTAATTTCCCTAATCCTAGCCTAAACCTAGCCTAATCACCTAACCTAGCCCACTAAACCTCACCCTAAAACCCAACCACCTAACCTAGCCCTAAACCCCTAAACCACCCTTAGCCCACAATCTACCCAAACCCCTAGTTTTAAAATATCTGGCCCAACCCTTTCCAGCCCACCTTATCTACATACCACCCTACCTAAACCACCTAACCACTACCCTCAGCCCAGCCCTAACTGACCTACCCATCCCCTATTTAAACCCCCCCCCTTGGGGGCGGGTTTTCCAAGTGGGAACCACCATCTCACCCAGCCGGGCCCTCTCCTTCCCCCACTTCCTCACCCAGTCGGGACCACTCTCCATCACCTTCGCCTGCTCCACCTGCTCCATCAGCTCCACCTGCACCGCCACCTTCCCTCTTCCATCCACCACCACCTTACCCAGCCAGACGCCACCACCTTCATCCAACCGAACCAGCCGAACTCCCATCAACACCCGGCTTCTCTCTTCATCCACTCGCCACTTCTCCCCATCCGGTAAGCCTTCTTTAACCCTACCTAAACCCTTCTCTACTCCTCTCCACTCCCAGCCACCCACCACATCATCACCTTACTCACCCAACAGCCCCTCACCGCCACCACTCCCACTCGGCCAAACCTTAGTCGCCTCAACCGTTTGCTTCCTACCTAACTCACATCAACTATACCCGGCCACCCTATTAGATTTCCTAAGACTTGCCCGTGGCACTACCTTAAACCCACTATTCCCACTATTACCTAGTCCCATCCCCAAACTGGCCACCTTCCCATACTCCAGCCTTAGTCACCCTAGCAGCCCGCCACCACCATTTTAACTTAGCCGAACCTGGCACAACCCAAACCGCCGGCCACTACCTTCCCCTAGGTGTCCCATTCGGCCTTCTCACAAACTCTCCCTTAGGGCTAGTTTTGCCTAAGTACTCAACTCCCCTAGTGATCCTAAGACCTCACTCGTTCAGCCCATTTAAACCCCCTACCTTAAGGCGACATCTACTTGCCACCGGCCACCTTCGAGGCGCCTATCCCGCGCCCCACTTGCAGCCGGCCAGCACCTTTGGTCACCTATCTTCGCGGAGCTCCCGTTTGCAGCCCAAGGTCAAGTCCATGCTCAAGCAAGACCTCTACGGACCAGCTACTCGTAAGTGTCTAAACTCGGTTTAGTTGTACACTTGCTTGAGATTCAATTTGATACGGGGTTGTAATAACGGAGCATAGTCTCCCCCCGCTTGTAATAACGTGGCTTGGCACAATCACACACATGCACTCTCTTAGTCGTGCACGATTTTGAACACACACGGGCCTAATCAGCCCCTAATATATAAGTGTATATATATACTTTCATTTTCGAAGGGTTTTTGTTTAAGTTGGGTGCGTTGTCTTTCAATTCAAGCACTCACACACATTGAGCTTTCGCTCTTATTTGAAAGACCCAAGTAAGGGCCGACCTATACTATTTGGGTTTCATTTCATGTCGTGTGAGTAGGTCTTTCAATTCAAGCACTCTCACACACATTGAGCTTTCGCTCTTATTTGAAAGACCCAAGTAAGGGCCGACCTATACTATTTGGGTTTCATTTCATGTCGTGTGAGTAAGTCTTTCAATTCAAGCACTTTCACACACATTGAGCCTTCGCTCTTACTCCCAAGACCTTAGTCAAGGCCATACTGCAATTTATATTTGGGTTTAAATTTCATGTCGTGTGTGTAAGTCTTTCAATTCAAGCACGCACCCACATTGAGCCTTCGCTCTTATTTGCAAGACCCGAGTAAGGGCTCATATACATACGATATATACATATCTCCCTTCGGTTATTTCCCTTCGGTTATTTCCCTTCGGTTATTTTCCTTCGGTTATTTCCCTTCGGTTATTTCCCTTCAGTATTGTCTTTACATTTCGAGTTTTCCCTTTGGAGTAGCGTGAGTTTGCATTGCATCTACGCCATACCACGAGGTAGGACGCATATTGCATCAAAGCAAGCCCCGCTCGAATTTGCCCATGTAGTGGAGTGTTCATAACACACAAACTAGGTGGCCCAAAAAGGGATAAAAGAAAAGACTTAGGCATGTGCAAATCCACGTGATCTAAAATATGCAATCGCATCCTAAAGACCCGAAATAGACACCTCGAACCGCTTCGTAGATTTTCTCTCCAAAACTCAATTTTTTGCAAAAGCGTACAGACTGACCCTTGCGCATCGGTGCAAGAAAGTCTGCGACGACAAGAGCTTACTTGCTCACAGTCGCCACGTTTAGAAGTCAGTGATAAAAATATCTTCGCTAGCTTAAGTAAGCTAGCTGGCACGCCAATTTGTATACATAGGCCTTAGACACACGAGAAGATCCACTCCAAGCCCCGAAAGAGGCGAAGAGGCGGGGATTTTCGCACGTCTACACTTGCTTAAGCTAGCGAAGAGATATTTTGAAATCTGACTCCTAACGTGGCGACTGTGAGCAAGCAAGCTCTTTTCGTCGCAGACCTTCTTGCACCGATGCGCAAGGGTCAGTCTGTACGCTTAGAAAATCGAGTTTTAAATATGAGAACCTACGAAAATGTTTGAGGTATTTGATTCGGGTTGTTTTTGTATGATTTTCAAGTTTTATTTCACGTGGATTTTGCACGTGCCTATGTCTTTCTTTTTATCCCTTTTCGGGCCAACTAGGTGTGTGTTATGAACACGTGACCTAAGTGGGGCGACTTTGAGCAGGAGTGTGGGGTTTGCTTTGATGCAATATGCGTCCTAACTCGTGGTATGGCGTATATGCAATACAAACTCATGCAACTCCAAAGGGAAAACCCGAATTGAAAGACAATGCGGAAGGAAAATGACTTGAATGTAAATTGCAAAAGGGAAATATGGTTATATCTTAAGAGCGGAAAGGCTCAATTGTGCAAGTGTGTGCCGTGTATATATGTAAACACTACGCACACTGCTGAACCTTAAAACCCAAATCTTAAAGACATGGCCAAAAGGGAAATACTTATAATATATATGGGCCCGAAGGTCGCCAACGTGTTGCGTGGGTGTTGTGTATATATTGAAAGACAACTCACACGACTTAAATGAAACCCAAATATAAATTGCAATATGGCCTTAACTAAGGTCTTGGGAGTAAGAGCGAAAGCTCAATGTGTGTGAGTGTAGAATTGAAGTACTACGCACACGACATGAAATTAAACCCAAATATAAATTGCAATAGGCCTTGAGTAAGGTCTTGGGAGTAAGAGCGAAAGCTCAATGTGTGTGAGTGTATAATTGAAATACTACACACACGACATGAAGTAAAACACCCAAAACGAAATTGTAAAAGGCTCTAACTTGGGTCTTGAAAATAAGAGTGAAAGCTCAATGTGTGTGAGTGTGAAAATTGAAAGACAACTCACACAACTTAAGCAAAACCCCATGCAACTTAAATTATATAAGTAAGTCTATATCTTAAGGGCAGATTAGGCCCATGTGTGTCAAAATCGTGTGCAACTAAGAGCGAGATAGGCTCAAGTGCACGTGTGTGTGGGTGTGCCAAACCACGTTATTACAAGCGGGGGGAGACAATGCTCCGTTATTACAATCCCGTATCAAATTTAATTAAGCTTAAGCAAGTCTATAAACAAGGACCGAGTTAGGCACTTACATATAGCTGGTCCGGGCGTGACTTGCTTGCACTTGGGCTGGTATATCGCCTTGGGCTGCAAGAGGGAGCTCCTCGGAAGGGCGCGGCAAGGGAGGTGCTGGCCGCACGGCAAGGGTGTTGCGGGTGTGTGGCGCCTTGGCGCTAGCCGGGTGGAGCTGGGTTGCTGCCTTGGTTTGGGGGTGCTTAAGGAAGGTAAAGGGGAGCTAGTTAGGGTTGTCACTAAGGAGTAGGGCAGGTCTTAAGGGAAGGTAGGGTTGGTGTGTTGGCTAGGGGGTGTCTAAGGGAAAAGGGAAGGCTATGGGTGTCAAAGGGAGGCAGTCGAATGGTGGCAGGTGATGGCCGGTTGGATGAAGTGGAGACTAGGATAAGGAAGGTGGTGTGTGGTGGCTGAGAGTGGAGGGGGAGTGAAGAGAGGGTGGTGTTATGATGGGGCACTAATCGGAGGATGGCCGGAAGTTGGAGGTGATGCGGGTGGCAAGGGAGCAGCCGGTTGAGGGAAGTGGCAGGTTGATGCAGTCGGGTGGCGTGGAGTGGAGCTGGCCGGGAGGTGATGGTGGCGTGGAGTGGAGCTGCTGGAAGTTGGAGGTGGCGGGTTCCAAGAGGGTGCAGGTGAGAGAAGAAGGAAAGGGATGAGAGAGGAGAGGGGGCTTGGCTGGCCCAAAAAGCCTGAAAAGCCCGCCCACTAGGGGGGGTTTATAGGGCTTTGGTGGGTCGGTTTGGGCTGGTATTGGGGGGCTGGTTTAGTGGTTAGGTGGTGGTGGTTTGGGGATAAGGTGGGCTAGATATTTAGGGGGGGCAGATATTTAGCTTAGGTGGTTTTAGGGATATGGTGTGCTAGGGATTAAGGTGGGCTGGTTTAGTGGTTTAGGGCTTAGCTAGGTGGGTTGGTTTTAGGGTGAGGTTTAGTGAGGTGGGTTAAGTGTTTAGGCTAGGATTAGGTTAGGATTAGGGGAATTAGGCTAGGTTTAGGGAAGTGGGTTAGGTAATTAGGTTAGGATTAGGGAAGGATTAGGAAAGTAGGTTAGGTGATTAGGCTAGGATTAGGTCGGGTTTAGGGCAAATGGCTAGGATTAGGGGGTTTAGCTTAGGATTAGGTTAGCAGCATCCCTTTGCATGGCCCATAGACCTAGTTGCATCATGTTGGTGCAGCCCTAGGTTAGGTGTAGGTTCATACAAGTTTAAACCCACACTCATTAAGCTAATCCCACATGATTAACCCAAAATTTGACACACAAGTCAAGCTTAACACATTTCATTCATATCTAATCCTCCCCATTCTCTCTCATGCCCAAGATTCCACGTGAATTTCAAGTGGGCCCCACCTCCATTTATGAGAAGGTGATGTGGGCCCTGGATGTGGATATTGGATTGGATCTTTGGATCCAAATCCAAATCCAAATACATGTTTGGATCGGGATCTGGATATATATGGTCCAAATCCGATCCAAATCTGATTTTTGACTCCTTCAGGGTATGTTCGAAATGAACGGTTTGTGTGGGGCCTGACAGCATCAATACTCCGTCTTGCGTTGGGTCTTCGCCAACATGGTAGTCCGCTTCTGTTTTCACCTTCCGGAGATGATTCCAAACAGTTTGGTTCATAACAGGGGCTTGGATGTTCGAGATTCTGGGGATGAATCTAACACGAGAGTTGATGTGCCGGGCTCGACATGTGCTCCGGTTCCGGGCTCTCTTTTGTTCTTTTGGTCCTGCTTTCATCAGGCCAAGTCGCTTTTTGGGGGTTTCAAAAACATCTTTTAAAAGGGTTTTAAAACTATTATACATATCTTAAAACATATATAGTTTAAACATATGTACAGGGTTTGTCTGGAAGGCTCCTGGGTTTCCAGACTCAAAATAGCCCTTTGGGGCTGCTTTTATAAAACCAGGTTATTTGAGAAGTTCGTAGGATTTCGGGGTGTTTACAACACTCCCGCTCAAAATTGCCCAACTTAGGTCACTTGTGCACACACACACTTAGTTGGCCCGAAAAGGGATAAAAAGAAAGACATAGGCACGTGCAAATCCACGTGAAAATAAAATTTGAAAACCATACAAATCAGCTCAATCGAACACCTCAAACATTTTCCTATGTTATCATGTTTAAAACTCGATTTTTCTAAGCGTACAGACTGACCCTTGCGCATCGGTGCAAGAAGGTCTGCGACGAAAAGAGCTTGCTTGCTCACAATCGCCCCGATAGAAGTCAGATTTCAAAACATTTCTTCGCTAGCTTAAGAAGGCTAGCTGGCATGCCCTTTTGCTAAAAATACGACTTAGACACACGAAAAGATTCGCTTCAGGCCTAAGAACCAAAGGCGGGGATTTTTCAAGTGTCTACAATAAAGCAGTTCGCTAACTCTTCAAAAGTAGTGAACTAACTAAGATCATAGGAAGCCAACCATTTGGAAGCTGTGCCTTTGAGGGATAAAGGGAACCAATACACCCATTTCATCGATTCCTTTTTCTTATGGGCTCGACGAGAGAAAAGTTGCAAGTGAGACCTAAGGTCTCCCGTGGCATCATATTGATGGAAGTTTGGTATTTCATCGTCACTGTCTGTTTCATAGTCTAAAGGAAGAAAATCAGACAGGGCGTAGTTGCTTTTCTCTTTGTTTTGCCCTTTCAGCAGCTGCTGTACGGCTTTACGATCCTTGTGAGTGAAGGATTCGTGGTATTGGTTGCCTTCCATTGCGAAGGTCTCCTTGTGTTTCCGAGTTTTTTCAAATTTCTTTTTGGCCTTTGGTTCGCCATGTGACGAACATAAATCAGCTGCTTCAGCCTCTTGGCTAAGAGTAGCGATCTTGGCCTCAAAGTCCCTTCTTAACTCCTCGATTTCCTCCTTTTGATCTCGAGTTTTCAAAAATTTCCTAGAATGAGAACTTGATGCGCATGAGGCATGGCTAGACACTTCTTGGGAGCTTGGACTTGACATGGCTCTGATGCTTTTAAAACCCAACTAGGAAAATGTAACACAAAAGAGTTAAAACACTTTTTCTTGAAAATTTTTCAAGAGGTCTGTTTATTTGAATCAACTTTTCTGAAGACCCATGTCCCACCGGGCGTGCCAATTCTGTAGACATGTGGAAATTTCCACTTCCGGTTCTTAGGCATGAAGTGAACCTTTTCGTATGTGTAAGTCGCTAAAAGGGCGTGCCAGCTAGCTTACTCAAGCTAGCGAAGTAAGTTTTCGAAATATTTGACTTATGGGGCAACTGTGGACAAGTGGGCTCTTTTCGTCACAAACCTTCTTGAACCGATGCTCAAGGGTCAGTTTGTACGCTTTAAAAAACTCGATTTTTGAACAAGTATGACCTTTTTGAAAGTGTTTTGATCGATTTGGTCTGTCTTGTTGAAGATTTTATTTCACGTGGGTTTTGCACGTTTCTATGTCTTTGATTTTAGCTGCTTAGGCGTGAGATATGTGCATCAAGTGCCTAAGTCTTGGCGATTTCGCACGGGTGGTTCGAGGTTTGCTTTGATGCAAGTATGTGCCCTATCTCGTGTTATGGCGGATATGCAATGCAAACTCACACAACTGAACCTTAAAACCCGAAATTGAAAGACATAGCTGAAGGGAAATTGCAAAAGGGAAATATAGCTATATCTTAAGAGCGGAAAGGCTCAATTGTGGGCGTGTGTGTTGTGTATGAATTGAAAGGCAACTCACACGACTTGAATGTAAAACCCCGCTCGACTTGAATGTAAAGTGCGGAAGGGAAGTACTTATATATATATGGGCCCGAAGGTTGCCAACGTGCGCGTATGTGTTGTGTGTAAATGTAAAGACAACGCACACAGCTGAAATATAAAGTATGAGCCCGAAGGTCGTCAACGTGCACGTGTTGTGTTTGTGTATAAATGTAAAGGCAACACACGCAGCTGAACTGAGAAAACGCAGTGGAAAATATAGAAATATGGCTATATCTTAGTGGCTGTCGAGGCCAAAATGGTGTGTGAGGTGCTTGAGCAAGCGCTCGGGTGTTCTTTGGGTGCAAGTGTGTAAATGAAAGACAAACTCACACGACTTAATGTAACAACCCAGCTGAATTGAAATACATATATATGATAAGAACGAAGGCTCAATGCACGCGTGTGTGGAGTGTATAAAATTAAAGACGACTCACGCAGCTCTTACTAGAGTCTTAGGAGTAAGAGCGAAGGCTCAATCGTGCATGTGGGTGCTTGTGTATGAGTTAAGAGCTAAGGCTCAAGTGCTCGTGTGTGTCTTGTGTATCAAGCACCAATATTACAACCTGGGGGGAGACAACGCTTTGTTAATACAACCCCGTATCCAAATTGAATTAAATGCAGAAGGAGATATGAAATACCGAATTTGAAACACTTACAAGTGATTCGGATGTTTGTCCACTCCAATCTACACGGGCTTGTGCTTTACAATAACGAACGGGCCTCCCTTGAAGCTTGAGGCGAAAAGTGGTTGGGCGGAGCCTTTGAGCTTGAGGTTCACGGCAAGAGGTGGGTTTTGGTGGGGTTTTGTGGGGTTACGGCCAAGGTGGTGAGCTACGGGTTGTGTGGGGGTTATGGCAAAGTGTTAGGTGGGGATATGAGGCGGTGGTGCGGGATGGTAGTTGGACTAGGATGGTTTCGGCTGGGGTGTGTATGGTGTGGGGTATGATGGGAGCTGGGTAGGTGCTAGATAGTTGGGGTGTATGATGGAGCTAGGTCGGCTAAGGAGAGGATACGGGTGCTAGGTGGGGGTTATGGTCAGGTGGTCACGGCGAGGTGTTAGGTGGGGTATGGGCAAGGCAAGGTCACGGGTTTTTGGTGGGGGTGATGGCAAGGAGGTCACGGGTGTATGGAGTGTAAGGCGGCGGATGGGAGTGTCTAGCTAGGATGGGTTCGGCTGGGTTGTGAGGTGGGATGTGAGGCGGCGGGATGGGAGGCTAGGAGATGGTGGCAGGTCGGCAGAAGGTAGGGTTTAGGTCAACTGGCAGGTCGACGCCAAGCGCTATGCGCCAGGCGGGTCTCGGGGTGATAGGCGATGCGGGGCGCGTGCAGGGCACACGTTGCAGACGCTAAGGCAGGGTGACATGGAGGTAGTGGGGCGCCTGCAGGGTGCGCGGGGCGCTCGCGAGTGGCGCGCAGGTTGTGCGGAACAGGAGTGGGTAAGGTTAGGTATGGTTTGGGTGTATGATTGGGGTCGGTTGGGGTGTTAGGCTAAGCTAATTGGGATTAGGGGTGTTGTGGGGTAGTTAGGTAGGGTTTAATTAGGGTTAGGTGAGGTCGGTTTGGGTGGTTTAGAGGGGTTAAGAAGAGAGGTTTAGGGTGGATTAGGGGCTTACCTCTTAATGGCGGTTTAGGGTGTGCTCAAGCTCCAATCAGCCACCTTAAGCCTCCTTGTTCAAGCAAATCCAGCTCTTCAATTAAGGTGGGGCAGCCCTTCTAATCCCCTATTTAGCCCACAATTAACCCACTAAGCAAAATTAAGAAAGCACTAAGCACTCACCTTAATACCCTCTCTCTCCTCCAAGCTCCTCCAAGTTGGATTTCACGTGAACTTGTGGAGACCCCCTCACTCCTATTTATAGGCAAGTGAGGTGGGTCTTGGATTTGGGTTTGGGTTTGGGTTTGAGATTTGGATCCAAATCCAAACACTATTTGGATTTGGATCTTGGATCTCAGATATTTTGATATCCATATCCGATCAAAATCCAATATTTTTATGGATATGGATCTGGATATTTTGGTCCAGATCTGATCCAATCCAAACACTATTTGGATCCAATCCAAATCCAAACACTATTCACTATTTGGATTTGGATCTGGATATTTATGGTCTAGATTCAATCCAAATTTTCTCTAGATGGTCCTTCTTGGCTTTCGAAGCAAACGATTTGTGCGGGCCCTAGCTTCATCAGCGCTCCGTCTGGTGTTGCGTTTCCCCAATCTTTGTCGTCTAGACTCCTTTTCGCCTTTTCGGACTCCGTTTCTGCTCATTTGTGATTTTTCTGGTTCAGATTCTTGATGCTTGAGATAATGTATTTGACTTGGCTTCTAGGTGTGTCGTACTTGCATTCTACATCGAGCCTGGGCCTTCCTTTCGCCTTTTGAACCTGGCTTTTATCAGGCCAGGATGCTCTTCTAGGCTTTGGAAACTACTTCTGAGCCTGCTTCTGGAATTGGCCTTCATGAGCCACTTGTTGTGCTATTTTTCGATCAGGTGTCGTCTTCATATGCTTCACCTGTTCATCTTTGGTTTCTTAGAAAAATGGGGCTTAGCCTGGGTTTAAAAACTTATATTCGATATGGGGCCTTAAAACACTATTTACAAGATTTAAAGCAATATTTACAGGGTTTTGGGAAGGCTCTTGGATTTTCAAAACTCAGAGTGCCTTTTTGGGATTCGATTTTATAAACCAGGTATGTTTTATAAAATCATGGAATTTTGGGGTGTTTACAGTGGTAATGGGGCCAAAGTAATTTTCTTCTCATCCTATGTAAACGTATATATGTTCCTGTAGCCATCATGCAAGGCTCACCGGTCGAACTGCCATGGTCGACCTAGTAAGAGATGACCTACATTTATTGGAACCACGTCACATTCAATAGTCCTGGTAAGTCTTACCAATGAATATTCGCATACTAGCTTGTTGATGAACCAAGATTTCTCCTTGATTATTGAGCGAACCCAACTTATAAGGATAGAGGTGAGTTATGGTTGGTAAAACTCAACTTCTTGATTAATTTCATAGATGCCATGCGTAAACACCCCGAAATCCCACGACTTTCATAAAACATACCTGGTTTACAAAATAAACTCCAAAAAGTCACTTTGAGTTCTGAAAACCCAGTAGCCTTCCCAAAACCCTATAAATATGGCTTTAAACCCTGTAAATATTATTTTGAAACCTGTAAATAGTGTTTTGAAACCCCATGACCCAATAGGAGCTTTTTAAACCCAGGCTAAGCCCTATTTTCCGAAAAGCCAAAGACGAACAGGTGAAGCATGCAAAGATAACACCTGATCGAAAAGCAGCCCAACAAGTGGCTCACAAAGGCCAATTCCAGAAGCAGGCTCAGAAGTAGTTTCCAGAGCCTAGAAGAGCATCCTGGCCTAATAAAAGCCAGGTTTAAAAGGAGAAAGGAAGGCCCAGACACGAGGCAGATTGCAAGCCAGGAAGCTAGATCGAACATCCTCACCCAAGCATCAAGAATCTGAACCAGAAAAGTCAGAAATGAGAATAGAGTCTGAAAAGGCGAAAAGGAGTTCGGACGACAAATATTGGGGAAACCCAACACCAGACGGAGCGTTGATGAAGCTAGGGCCTGCATAGATCGTCCGCCTCCAAAAGCCAAGAAGGACTATCGAGAGAAAATTTGGATTGGATCTGGACTATAAATATCTAGATCCATATCCAAATAGTATTTGGATTTAGGTCGATCCAAATAGTGTTTGGATTTAGATTGGATCCAAATAGTGTTTGGATATACATGAAATTCCCGATGAACATTCACTGCTTTGGGCAATGCCTTGTCAAATTGAGTTTAGGTTATCCTTAGGTGATCTTTGGGGGTCACATTTTGAACAATTTGGTTTTCCACTTCAGTTTGGCCACTAGTTTGGGATGACAAACCACACTAAAAAATAATTAAGTTTCTACATATATTCCTTCAAAAATTTAAAGTTGAATATATATATATATATATATATATATATATATGTGTGTGTGTGTGTGTGTGTGTGTGTATATCTTGGTCACTAACTATTGTTTAAGAACCTAATATTGGGTAATAACCTTTTTAATGGGAGGCTTTACCAAGTTGGGTTATCACATACTTTGCTTTGATAGGTTTAAAGTAGAGATACATTGTGAATCGGTCTAGAATAACATATATGGTTTCATATCTATAGGAATAAGGTAAGGCCTCAATATTATCCCACAAGCTTGTGAAGTATGACTAATATGTAATGACCTCAATAAGCCCGCAATGCTAATCATCTCCCGATTAGGTACAATTTCTACTTATCATATGTAGAGTAGTAGGCAGTATGACCTTGCTCATGGATGCAATTAAATACTCTTCTTAGATAAGAACCATCTCTATTCCAATATGGCATGTTCTTGACTATACTCTTTTGTGAAGTCTAGCTAGGTAATAGCGGTTGTGGTCGACATCACCAACTTGAGTGTCTCAAAGGCTTCTTAAGCTTTAGGCTATCAATAAAAGAAGTCTTTCTTCATTAGATTCATCAAATGTTTCACAAGATATTTGTGGCCTTTGATAAATCACCTATAATAACCTCATAATCTAAGAAAACCCCATAAGGACTTTATGGTCTTCGGTATGTGTCAAGAAAACATGTCTTCAACCTTAGATGAATCAACCTCAATGCCTTATTTTGAGATAATATGTCCCAATAATACACAAATTCCTATCCAAAAGAAACCTTAGACATCTTGACAAACAAATGATTAGTTCAAAGTATAGATCAAACATGAGATACATAAATAAGATGATCACCTCAAGATTTTGAATAACTAAACTACTACCAAGGAAGACCAAAACGTATTAACAAAGGTGACTCTTGAATGTCTTACTTATGCATCATTTAAAGGTGACTATAAACATTCATATTGGGCTCATCACCATGTGGAAATCTTTGCAATCATGGTCGAGCTTCATTAGATAGCCTCAATTAGTTTCATCATACTGGGGGATTGATCAAAATATCCTAGGACCTATGGGTACTTAGTAAGTTGATGTTTTGACATTGGATGGAGGTTACCCTTCTATTTAGATGAACAAGACATTTGAAAGCAAATCTTATTTTGTAGATCAATTTTGGAAATTTGTTGGAATCTTTATAGTAATTTGACCATAACTTAACATTGAAAACTCGAATTGACCCAATTCTCATGACATTGTTAAGATGTTAGAGAACTATTCCTATGCAAATTTTCAGAAATTTTCAGAAATAACAAAATATCTGGTGAATTTTCTTGCACATTAGTTAGTTCTACTATCAGGCATAATATTTCGCCAAAAAATATTTGAGGCTTTGCATTCTCTATTGTAGATTGCTCATACCAACACAATGACAAACCATGTCAATCTCATACTTCTTAATAGCAAAATCATTGTTAGTAACCAAGATAATGAAATCCCTTTATTATTTTAGAAGATATAAAATTTCAGAAAAAAAAATCTTCTTGCATGAAACCTTTTGAAGATAGCACATGTAAAATTTCAACCTAGAATTATTTAAATTTGAGATATAAGTTTTTGGTAGTGTGATAATGTTTTTTCTGCTTCTCTCCACTGACTGCATTGACTTTTTCGGATTGCATGATTTCTTCCTCTTTAAAAAAAATTGAAAATTCATGTTCTCAACAGTCATAGTCTCAAGATTCAATATGCTTTTGAAACCTTTTATGAGAGACTACCTCACTTTTTCTATTTCATCACCACTGGGCCTTCCTTCCTCGACCTCTACCATGGCCACCAAAATTTGAGCCTCTTCCTCTACCACCTTGGGATCACCCATTATTACTATTACTCATTAAGCTTCTCTCTCCATACTTACTTCATTTGCACTCTCCTCCTTCACTCCTCTTCATGCCATGAGAAGGGACTATACTGTTTTGAGTGATGTCCTCTCGTCCATTCTTTCCAAGAGGCCTCCACTCGTTCGTATGCAGGGGACCTTTTGTGATCGATCAAATACCTTTTTTCGCCTTTCATTCTCTTCATCATTAACCACCTTTGTGCATGTTGCACATTGAATTTGGGTGAAGCTTTAGGGCAATTCATCCCATAGTTCTCTTAGCTCCGTATAGTACTCACCTCACTTATAGTTGTTCTGCTTCCTTTCTTACACCTACAACTTTTAGACTCTTTCAATTCGACATTTGGATAGGAGATCTTCAATAAGTTGGAGAATAAAACTTTTCTAAATTCTGCAAGAATTTTAGACACCATAGAAATCAAATTATCTTTTTCCTCAATAAAAGAAGATTCTAACCCTGAGGCTTTAGGTATGGTCTTCTCATAAGTAGAGGTCTCATTCAATATAGTTTTGGGATTTTTGGTGTCACGATTTTGTAAAAATTTTTTCCTCCAGCTAGTTGAATCTTGTCAACATTCTAATCTGCTAGGGTTTAAAGCTCTTTAACAGGGTCTCTGTGCTTTGGACATAACTCATCATAAAAATCTCTAGTTTGAGTAACACTTTCAACAGAAAATAGAGGTGGAGATCTATCACCTAAATTTTTTTCTGATTTTTTTCAATCCTCAATGAATTTTCACAAATTTTCAAATGTTCAGGTGAAACTTTGATCCAAAAAAGAAGCATAAGATTTTATTGTTTGATGCGATGGGTGGTCAATATCTTGACTTTGTGGTGGAGGCAGTGGAAACCCTTCCACTTCGATGTCCCTCAAATAGTAAAACCGATCTTGGGGACAGGAGCAACCTTATTCATCAAATTCTTCAGGATTAATTCTCTTTAAATAGAAAAAGATTCTCCAAGTCAAAGTCATATCTGCCATAGACTTGATCTCTCGGCAATTAGGTTGGAAGGACCAGGTGGGTGGATAGCTAGTTGGCCTTTTGAGAGACTACTAGAATTGTTGATTGACTAGCGAGAAGCTTGTTCACAATCTCCACCATGACTACAAATTGAGAGTTTAACTCTACGTATAACTCATTTAATTCACTTCGTGAAACAATGTTCTTCACACTGCAAGAACGTTCTTTCAATCCCATCACCACTGTTAAGGTTTTTTTGCACAGATCTGATCTGGACTGTTCTAATACCAATTGATTTGTTCCGACACATAAGAGCTTCAAAAATAATTTGATCTAGATCAACAATTAGTCATGTACGAAAATCGAGGTTCTCTAGAAAGTAGAGGCCAAATCTGATTCTGAAAATAACAACAATATGAAGGCCACGTTGAGAGCTTTCCGATAATATATATATATATATATATTGGTAGGGTTTCCATAAGAGACAAAAGAGAAGTTACAAGTCAAAGTTCAGCAGGTTTAGTCAACATGAGCCAAGGTGCGGTTTGACCAGGCCTTGGCTAGGTCCAAGGTGATTCAGAGGAGGGAAAGTCCACACAAAGTTTGAAATACAGGTCACACCCAATTTCACAAATTGGTCTATCGCATTACGAACAATGAGTGGGACAAACATATGGCCATTGATAAGATCATAACTCTAGAACTTGAACAACCCGTGAGACAAACTGTCGCGAAGTCGCCACATGACAAGACCAACAAAAATCACACACACTCATGTACAGGATGCAAGAAGGCACCCACCAACCAACTACCTGCTTGAAGGCATGATGAACACGAGAACCCAAGAGACTGGTCTGAGATATGTTATTGTAAACACCCCAAAATTCAAAATTTTTGCAAAAACCAAATGCTTGGTTCGAAAATAAGCTAAAAAAGCTAAGTTCGGAATTTTCGAAAACCCAGGAGCTCAAATACTTCAAACCTCCATTTTCCAGCCCTATTTAAAACATGAAATTCTCAAAAGCGGACGAAAGTCTCATTTTCTGCAAAAGCTCAGACGAACAGGTGAAGCCTGGCTCAAAGCAGCTGCAAAAGAGATTCAAAAATTCAAAGATCAAGCCCAGCCCGATGAAAAGCAGATTTCAAAGACAAAAGAGAAGCCCAGGCCACAAATAAACTTCAAGTCGGAAGCATCGGAGGCCAAGCCAACAGTACCCCTGAAATCACGAGCAATTCAAATAAAAAACAAGAAGAATCAGTTGAAACAGAGTCCGAAAAGGTGAAAAAGAGCTCGGACGACAAAATTGGGAAAAACCCAACATAAGACGAAGCGTTGATGAACTCAGGGCCCGCACAAAGCGTCCGGCTCGAAACGCCAAGAAGGACAGAAGAAGAGAAAATTTGGATCGAATCTGGATCCAAATATCCAGATCCAGATCCAAGATCCAGATCCAAACAAGACTTGGATTGGATATGGATTTCAGAACCAATCCAGGATCCATATCCAACTTCAAAGTCTATAAAAGGACATGAGGGGCTGGCTGGCCAAGGATTGCAAAAATTTTTTCACGCCTATTCACTTGGGTAGGAGAGAGAGAGAGAGAGGGGAAAGGTCAACAAAGGGGGCTGGTTTCCCCCTTTGCTTTTTGTAAAAGGTGGGCTGGTATTGTGGGCTAAAGGAGTTCTTCATTTCATGCCAAAGCTTGGTTGCTGCTCAAGGAGACCTGGCAGCATTGGATGGACTCCTTCTTGTGAGGATTTGCTGCGTGGAAACCAAGCAAACCATGGCTAAGGTGAGTCCCTAGAACCCACCTAAACCGTCTCTCCCCTTTGCCTCTCTAAACCACCTAACATCCTTGAGAAAATCCAGCAAGTTCAACCAAACAATAGCTGGCCGAACCTTGCAGAAATCGAACCTAGATTCTACCCAAAACCGTCCCCACCTAAGCCCACGCTAAGCTCGGCCAATAGCTGGCCGAGCTCACCCTAGGTCTGTCCTATTGAGTCCCCAAATCCCAACCTAGACTAACCCCCAAGCTGCCCAGCTCGACCACCATTGGCCGAGCCATTTCCTTTAGCAACTTCACCCCAAGTCCTAACCAAAACTAACCCTAAGACCTGCCCAGCTTGGCCACCATTGGCGGAGCCATCGCTTTAAAACTTCACCCTAGTTCCCACCTAAGACGAACCCTCAAGCTTGCCAAGCTCGGCCACCATTTGGCCGAGCATCCACTTAGGGCCTTTCCTTAGAACTTCGCCTAGGATCAACCCCAAAACACCAAACAAGCTCGGCCACCACTTGGTCGAGCATTCCTTTAGGACCCTTCCCAAATCTGCCCATGGACCATCACCCAACTTGGACCCTAGCTGGTCGAGTCTCACCTTAGGACTTTGACTCAAACCCTACCTAAGCCCTTCACCTTAGAGCTGGCCTTAGATCCCCTACACCTTGCCTTAGGTTTGCTCGAATCCCACCCAAAACCATAAGACCTTTCCGTGTCGACATAGCCTAGATCATGAACTAGGATCAAAAACTCCACGCATCGGATCGGTTCGCAGCGAGAGGTCCATCCAGTGGCTATATCCAAGGTCGAATCTCACTGACAAAGAAAGCACAAGCAAAAGACGTGTAAGTGTTCGAATCTGATCTTTTACATTGTTTCAAGTTCAATTAAATTCGATACGGGGTTGTAATAATGGAGCATAGTCTCCCCCCGAGATGTAATATTGTGGTTTGAAACACGAATCACACACGTACACTCGAGCCTTTCCGCTCTTATCTGCACACATTTGCACACAAACGGGCCTCAACAGCCCATAGGATATAGCTCTATTTATATACATTCAACTGGGTTTTAAGGTTCAAGTCGTGTGAGTTGTCTTTCATTTTATACACTCAAAGCACTCACTCACATTGAGCCTTTCTGCTCTTACGTATATATACGTATTTCCCTTTCAGTTGGGTTTTAAATTCAAGTTGCGTGAGTTGCCTTTCAATTTATACACTAAAAGCACTCACTCACATTGAGCCTTCTCGCTCTTAAGATATAGCTATATATTTTCTTTCCGCATATAAGATATAGCCATATTTTCCCTTCTGTAATTTCCCTTCTGCTATTTCCCTTCTGCTATGTCTTTAAATTCTGGGTTTTCCCTTCAAGTTGTGTGAGTTGCATTGTATATACGCCACATTCGAGATAGGGAGCATACTTGCATCGAACAATCCCAAGCAAACTCGTGTAGAATCTGATAAAATCGAGCACTTGATGCACACAATTACACGCCAAAATTTGCTAAAATCCAAGAGACATAGGAACGTGTAGATCCCATGCATAAAATCTGCAATTTTGACAAAACCAATCGATAAAACACTTTCATGTTTTCAAAAGAGTCGTGTTTGTTCAAAATCGAGATTTCCTAAAGCATACAGACTGACCCTTGAGCGTCGGTTCAAGAAGGTATGCGACGAAAAGATCCCACTTATCCACAGTTGCCTCAAAAGTCAGATATTTTTAAAAAAACTTACTTCGCTAGTTTGAGAAAACTAGATGGCACGCCCTTTTAAAACGACGTAAGCACGAAAAGATTCGCTTCAGGCCTAAGAACCCGGAGACGAGGATTTTCCGTGTCTACAGTTACACAAGTCAGTTGTGGAGAGGCCATGTACCCATTAGGACCACTAAGCCATCGAAAAGTTGTCTCTCCTTATATATGCAACACGTGATGCCTTTTTCATGCTTTCTTCAAATCTCACTTGGTGCACTATTTAGAATCTCGACTCCCAAAACTAATACAATATTTAATGTCTCAACTCCTAAAACCAACCTCACAATAATAATCCGATTACCATGCGGCTTTATTTGTACTAGACTGTCCGTATAATAACATAAACTCCATTTTGAGCCTTCTCTTTATCAAAATATTATCATTTAAACCTATATTTTCAATCCACCTCCAACTCACTCATTTTCTAATATCCACCATTTCCATAAGCTTACCAATTAATGTTTAATGTTCCGTATACTACTACTTAATGATTGTATATTATCCAAGCTTTGCGTGTGGGGCATCTTTATGCTTTCAATTCTTGAAGCATGTTTTATGTGTTGGGATGAGCATACCTCAGCATGAACAGAGTTGGTAGTCCTCAATGATGTTGAACTATTGACGGTTGTCACCTCTATCCCACCACCTCTTATATAATATAAGAGAAATTTCTAGAAATTTAAGCAAAGAAGATGATACAGGTCGAGCACTCAAAACTTACCATGCATTATGGTACTTTATCTTCAAACTAATATAATTTTTCTTGGTAGAGTAGGGAGGGTAAAGCGAGATGCATGCCGTATGTATCAAACTCATAACCTTCAAATTGTGTCAAGCATCTAACCAAGTGAGATATTTCTCTTTGTGAATCTTCAAACTTATTATGTTGAACCTGAATTCTACCTATAGTAAGTGTTGGTCCCTTGTCAGTAGCCGACCTACTTTGGATGAGGTGAGGCTACTATCTCACATGCTACAAATATATAAGGAAAGATAAGGTTCCTTGAAAGTATATAATTTTAAACCTTAGTTGTCTGATGGTTCTAATGGATGATCGTGAATGGCTGGCTGGTCACATAGGGGCCTCTCATGTGATAAGGATGGCACTTTGTAGGTGTCATCCTAATTGTCTGTTGAGAATGATTTGATGATGGTTTTTTGAGAATATATACTTCCCAAAGAATCCTATATATATATATATATATATGGTGTAATTTTTTAAATTTTAAAAAAAATAATTTGATGATGGCCTCACCTGAATTAATTTCACACAACTGAACTTCGAGTCCAATCAAAAGATTCTCTAGGTCTGTCACTGCTCCTTTGCATAAAACGCAAACAAAAAAAAGGGGTCCCCTCACGAGCTCAGATGATCCGAGGGAAGAGAGCTCCGAGTAACTTTGGTACTTGGAAATTCGCATGTTGGAAGGCGAGTAACTAACACGAAACTACTTCCCTTTTTTTTGTTGTAAGAGAACGAACGTTGCTGTGATAGATGTTTTGCCTGTGCCCTCTCTTTACAAGCCCCATCCCTACGATAAGTAGGGGTGAGCTTTATTGAGATATAATCAAATAACCAAACCAAAGCAAAATTTCTATTTCGGTTTCATTGTACTGAAAATCGATTCGGGTTTGGTCTACACATTCTTAAAAAATCAGTTTATTGGTTTGGTTCAGTTTTTAACGTTTGAAAATTGAATAAACCAAGAAACCAAATATATGTATATAGTGTATATATTTATAACATACATATATAGATACCTATATACACATATATAAAATTCAGCTGTGGAGGGTAAACCAGGTAACCAACCGAAATAATTTGGTTCCGTTACCTATACATTTCAGTGCAGGTTCGGTTATTGAAAAACCGAACCAACCGACGCACATCCCTGATGACAAGTAGACCCACAAGCAGCACACGAAACAATCTTAGCTTTACCCAGTGATCCTGCAAAATCCTCTGCTATCGAGTAAGGTACGGTATCTGGAAGGTCTCCACCCCACGGAACTTATTCTTGCAAAAGCAAAGACTATTCGGAACTTTCATTGTATCATCCATGAACAAGAATTGAAAGAATTCTTTTTTCCAACAGGCCTGGGTTAAGATCAGTAATTTTAATCCTAGAGTGGTAGATGTGATCTCTAATGCAAAAAGGGGCTCAGCCCAGATTCATAACGAGTGAAAGCTGGGTAGACGCAGGTCTTGTGTCTTATACTCTTGACATATTTATTGCTGTTTGCAGCACGGATTACAATTCTTCTCAGCTCTATAAAATATTTATTATTATGTTATTTTTATGGTGTCCCATTACCGTACATGCTAGATAGTTACTGACTTACCTCAAACGAATATCGAAGTCACTGATACTCTCTCTTCAATTCATGTCACGCATAACCATGCAGATAGGAAGCTGTCTCAATCAATCTTATAAAAAAGGTCTCCTTTTGTTTTTCTTTTATTTGAGTTTATATGAATGAGTCGATGTCATATGGACTGGTTGAAACAGGTTTGGACCCACCCGAACCCGTCTTACATCAAAAATTTCTTTAGAACACAAGACTCCAGCCTGACCCTCCTGGCTTAACACACAGGGGTTAGTAGAAATGTTGATTTCGTCTAAAGAAAATAAATGAATATCATGTGTTCATGACATTAAACTGATAAGAACAAAAATACCATACTTAGTAAAAAAGGCTTGGAGAGAATAAATGAATGTCACAGTTTTTTATCTTATTCAATGACCATCCAATCATTGTGCAAGAATTAGCATAAAATGTTTGTATGCATAAGCAACAATATATATATATATATATATATATGAAAACTAGTTCCTACATACCTCTCACACTAAGTGCTCAAGCTTCTACTTTGTCATTTGAACATAAATATTCTTATTTGAGAAAATATAAAACACAACCATATTTATATAAATATCCAACAAAAAATAAATAAAAAGATAACCTTATTATACCCCATCTCTCTCAATATAATATATATATATATATATATATATATATATATATATATATATATATATATATATATATATATATATATATATATATATATACATCATTCCTCCATCGATGCTTAGATGGGAGGACCGAGATATAAATCTATATCATAAAGTTAGTTGATACAAATAATATTCTATCAGTAGCTCTCTCGAGCATCATCAGTGAAACAAATAACCGTACCCGGAAGAGAAGAGTAAAGCTATTATAACATGAAATTCATCAAGTTGTTATCTATGCACCAATATTTATATGCTTGGATCTTACACTTGCATTCTTTTTTCTCATTCACAATCAAGCTAAATTAGCTTGACCTTTAAAGAGTTGGAAAGATAAATCACCGAATTGATAATGTCACACTAGCACAAGTCACGACCACGACCCATCTCGAACCCATACCGCGTGAACCCTATTGCTACTCAGTTCTGTGTGCTCTAGAGGAACTAGCTTTAGTATAAACTGTAAAAAAAATAGGATGAGCTTCGACCCATAGCTCAGTAGGAGTAGGAGAGTTATACACCTTTTAACATAATTCATGCCAAAATCATGTAAGTTTCATAAACATTTTGTAACAAAACAATATTGACATTTGAATTCGTGTTCTCAAACCATATATATACATACAGTTATGATAGTTACAACCTATACTATATCTGCCCCAAGACCTCTGGAGCCTCCAACCCTTTCTTACACAATTATAGTCACCCCATCTATGATAGTCAAACCACACTGACTCTCATGACAGAGTGCTTGAAAAAATACTTTACATTCGCCCCAAGCCATAATGCTCAAGGGACCTAAAGTATCTAAAGACTCCACACAACCACACAAGTACGGCTTATGTATTCATACATCATTATATTTCAAAACCAATTACATCTTATCACATTCAAAAGTTAATATTTAGATCCACATATATCCAAATCCATCTCCATACAATGTTCAAATACCATTTTCATATCAACACACACATATCAAAATATGCTCTTTATCAACCAAGCCAATAAACAAGTTTACCTTAAAAACATATCAAATAACTTATAATTTCAAGCATCACTTAAAAATCATCAATAAAATATTTAACAATAATACACATTTAAATCCATCTAAAACAAGTAAAATTACTTCTAATATGATTCTATTAAAGAATGTATAACCTTCTACCAAAAAGAGAACCAATATCCAATTCCCAAACCATTTATTCACTTTTATCACAACTAAATCCTTTAATTTTAATATCTACACAATTACAAATAATAATAATATTAAAATTTATTTAACTATGAATCTAATTCAATAAACTAGACCTAAATAAGATCCCAAATTACCTAAAAGCCAAACCCAGATCTAACTAAAGTGTCCTGAATCAAAATTGTCATATGAATCCATTTCTGATCCAAGCTAAATAATATAATAGGTATTCTATGTTCTTGGGTCAATACAAAACCTAACCGAAACCCGAAACTGCTTTAACAGGTTATGTTTCTTAGGTCAATACAAAACCTAACCATAACCCACCATCTGTCTCCCTCTCCTCTTTTGATCAAGTCCAAGAATTACCACCGGTGATGGTATTTCACCGAAAAATAAAAAACAAAAAAATAAGTTACAAAAATGAGAAATTTCGCAAACCAAAACCATTTTCCAGCCAAATCAATACCCACGACTTACCTAGACCCATACAAACCCTTCGTGCTACCTCCATAAATCAACCCAAGCCCAAAACGACGATAGATTTCAAGTTTTTTACCAAAAATCCAAGAAAACAAAAAATAGAAAAATGATGGAATACCTTGTTTTTCAATGGATTTCTTCGTGATTCGTCGCAAAATCCCTTGCCTAATCAGTAGAGCAATCCAATGAACTGCTCTTGGTCGTTGGTGGCTCTTAAATCGTACAAAAAAATGGCAAGAAAATGAAAATGGCAAGTTTAGCTATGGTGTCAACATCCACTATTTTCAGCAACATCCAAATAGGGTGTTGCTGTTTCTTGTTGCTCGGCGGGTCTGGATCCAGCCTGCCCCAAGTGTTGGTCCGCAATGATGTAATTTTCTTACGATCTTATTGTACTGACTGAGTTTTGCCAATCCCCAGCTTACCTAGAAGGGAAAAGGTGTGCTTCCAAAACCTTTATTTGCCTCTCTTTAGATGGAAATTTGTGGTCTACCTATGTCTAATCCATTTCGGAATTTCAGTTGGCAGAGTCTCTCGACTCCTCAAGGAAGGAAAAGATGTGCTCTATCTCTCACACACACATAGACGCGCCTGCGCACCAACACAAGAAACATAAAGCTAGCAGAGAAACGAAGAACCCAGGTAAAATCTAGATCATCAAAAATATTTCCATGGATGGGTACCCTACCGATTGTAACAGTCCACGATCAAATAATTTACCGATTTTTAGTGAAAAAAATTAGAAACAAACATTTTCTATGTATAAAAAGTTTCCCCCCCTCTCTCTCTAATCCTTCTTCACTTCTTTTATAACGGAAACCTCATAAGCTGACACGTACGCTACCAGCAGGGCTCAAGACTGAGACTTACTTCTGCTCACCCTTAACAGCATCCTTCTTCACCTCCTCATTGGCCGGTACTGACGTCGATGTGCCGCTGGGATCCGCCGGAGGTTCCGGCTTCGGTGGTGGCTCCGTCGGGACCCCGCTATCGATGCAGCTTGCGCATTTGCTTTCTATCCAGCCTTCTATGTCTCCGCTTTCGGCCAAGTGCCGGCCACCGCAAACCCTGGCGATGATGCCGGCCAGGACTCCAATGACGGTCATGAGTGCGAGGACCACCACCAGTGTTTCAATGGAGCCATGCAGTGCATGGCTGGCTGGAGGTGGTGGTGGTGGAGATTGCAGCGCCGCTTGCAATGGTGGCGCTTCTACAGTCCTCACCACACTTGTGAGCATGGTAAAAAGGAACAACATGCGGTAAAAGGGAAGGGAAGGTAGAAAAAAATGAAAAAGTGATGTTAAGCAAGGTGAATGAATACCAAGGACAGCTCTCTACCGGCTGCCTTCTTATTTATTTATTTACTTATTTGGTTTACTGTGGCTGTGGTCATCTTTGCTCAGGTGATACTTTGTTTTTCGAGCAAGCTCAGGCGATACTAGTCGTGTTTATTTTGCTCCTTTTTTTTTTCTTTTATGACAAAGGTTTGACAAAGGTGATTGCTAAATTTTGTGAATAGTTCATTCGACCACTCACCTTTCAAAGCATTTTTAAATCAAAAAAGATTCCTTGAAGTAGAAAATAAATTTGCATCAATATTTTCTATGGAACATTAAGAGACCCTCTTCCTCGATGGCTTGAAAGCTGCACAATTCAGCAACTCATTTTCAGCTCCCCCGACCTTGCGTGAAACCTTTCAGGTTTTCGTCGGTAGAAATCCAGGAGTTCTCGAGTGCCCTCGCCCGTTACCCAACCAACCAGCCCGTGGAACACTTGAACGATTGTAGGAAATGATCAATGAACAAAGGGTGCCGTCTCTACTTTTCTGATATCTGTAGTTAATGATTTTAGGGCCATATATTTGGAAAACTTAGGGCACTCATCTGTTAAATGTATGTATTTCGTTTTCTTAACAAAAGGTTGTGAGTGTGCGTGTTAGCTCAACTGGCAGGGGGCTGCGAAGCCTTGCTGTAAGGGTTGATTGAGGTGCATGAGTGTGTTAGGCTTGGGTATCCCTTTGTAACCAAAGCGTTATCTTCCTTTGCTGCTCGTGCGGAGGGGAGTGAGGCTGCATGTCTTGTGTTAAGCTTCAGCCTTTTTTGTAAGAAAAAGAAAAACTGGTGCCGACATTTTTAAATAATTGCCCCACTCGTTGGTCAATGTAGACTGACTGCTATTTTTGTCAGATGCAGCATATCGTCGTTACGAGAAAAGAATCTGATCCTTTTTGCTCTCTCCATGTCTGGGTTCTAGGTTACCGTGCTCTCTCTCTCTCTCTCTCTCCCTGATTAAAGCAAACATGCTTATGCCATTGTTCTTTTCCACAGTCATAGGTAAATCTATTAATGCTTACATTGCATAAACTATTCATTACATTGGAGCACCTTGCATGAGACATGAGACATCTATAAGAAATATATTAATTAAAGCTACTGTATTAATTAAAGGTAAAATCAAGGGAATGCATCGATGTATTAATTAAAGCTCATAGTGCACAAGTTATAATTGGTGCATGAGACATCTATAAGAAATATAAAATCCAAAAAGATGGCAGTGGATGGAAATATCACATAAAATTGATATAGATTGGCTAAAGTTAGTAGATGCATAGAGTGTTTTGAGTGACAAAAAATACTCATGACATCCTATGTAGAAACCTGCATTATTCTATTGATACCAAGCATTGAGTAGTAAAGCATGATATGCGCACAGATGTTTGTGGAAGAAAAGAAGTTGTTGAGGTGGATGCATGTGCATAGAAGAAAAATTGGCATGGCAATAACATAAAGTAAAATAAGAGAAACAATTTTAAGTGGTTATGTCATTCGAAGAGATGGTGTCGAGAAATTAGATGATACACCAAAATAGGCAGAAATTGGGTGGACACTCGAACAAACTTGTAGAGTCCGTGATTTTCTTGGGCTGGCAGACCCCTACTTGTGAGTAGCTAGGGCTACACAACAGGCCAATTTGGCCTGAGCATGGCGCAGTTACAGTAAGCACTTTGAACCACCATATATATGTCAACTGAGTCGGACTCTTTTGAGAATCAATGCTTGTTTCACTAGAAAAGGAGCTTCATCTCAAGTCAACTCGTCATTAATCTCACTAAGCTTGATGAGTACAGAAATAATCTTAATTTAAACCACACTGTGCCAACTGAGTCGGACTCTTTCGAGAATCTATGCTTGTTTCACTAAAAGAGGAGCTCGATCAGAATGGAGCTGGGCTCATTAAGCTCAATGAATCCAGAGTTATTATATATAAATAAAATATCTTTGAGAGCACAAATGCCCAACTTTCAGCAATTTCACTCTCTCGGTCCAAGAGCTGTATTTTCAGAACCGGGACTATGAAAAGGGACTCTTGGAACACCAGTGTGCAGGTTATACTTGCCAACGAACCTAGCCTATATTTGTACAATAACCTTATGAGCACGATTTATATCTTTGTGCTTCAAAATTTGAACCCTAGTTGGTTGCAAGGTGAAAGAGAAGTTCAAATTTGTTAAAGCCTTAAATATGTGTGCCAGGGGTGGCTCAACACAAGTGGAGTCTTTAATGCAGATAGATGAATTTTATTCTATGAAGCAATGTCAAGCGCAACTCAAAAGCTAAGGAATGTACCTATAGTTTCCTTATTCTTTACTGTGTTAATTTTAATGTTTCTAAGTTTTGGCATTATCGTTATTTTAAACTTGAGATTGTCATCCTTATTTAGATATTTGAACCCATATACTTCCCATAGTCCTCGGTCCCCAAGATAAAATTTATAGCTCTGTCCCTGCTTGCCAGAGCTGAACATCAGAAGTGTTTCCACTCGTGAAAATTCTTACGAAACAAGACGAGACATTTGTGGCTGTTCCTCTCGTTGTAAACTAGTTTTAACCTCTGTACCTTGATCATGGACACGTATCAGGTCGGCTTACCCTAAAAAGACCCTCTAAGAAAAAATAGTTTACAAGTAGAATGTACAATATCTTCCAAAGCAATTACACATCATTGATTTGAATATGATCAGAGATGAAATAGCTCATAATATACGAAGACGAGACATGAACGCCGGTAACCTGTGCTCGGTTGGTTCAGCTTATTCACCACCACCATAGGCAAGGTGATCATACTTCATGGTTAACTTTTATTTACTTTTTACAAGAGTCGTATGCACACACACAGAGTATCAATCCGTTGGCTTACTGTATCGCCTGTTACGGATAGATACACAACTACGGCCGGTGGCAAGCAAATGGAAAATGCATACCATCGTCTCTAATTCTAACAGCCAAGGATCATACGCAAAGTACCAAGTGTACCATGCAATGCGATGCCTTCAATTTGATTCCTCAAAAATAGTAAAGTAAAATTCGAACTTAAAAGATCAACTCTTATGTTCTAATAACAACACTTATATATTTTTTTACTCCGATACAAACATATAACTTGATGTTTATTGAAATACATCAAAATAAGCTAACATATCATGTTCAAAGTTTGAAGAATAAAATTTTCATAACTTATTAAAAGAAATCCTTTCATGACATCATTTACAATACTTGGACAAATATGGGGATTCATTTGGTCAGAATGGTTGGTATATAATTCAATTACCCATGCAGAAGGTAAAGTAAAAGAATATTTTTTCACATATTTGAATTTTCCTTGAAAATTTTCCAATTTCTTTATTTATTCAATAAAATTCATAAAAATATTCTACACTTCCGATATGGCAAGCTTTAAATTGACATAAATGATACATACTCCGAGAGAGAGAGAGAGAGGCACAATTCACATTATCAAGCGGTAGGCCACCAAGGATTGCAGACTATCATTTCAGTATATCTTCAATTTAGCTTTTAATGGTTTCCGAAGAGAAGAAGCGCTCACGTGTAGGTGGAGTATATAAGTTGCCAAGCATTAAAAGAAAACAATGAACCCACATCCAAGTAGTTTGAATGCTCTTACAAGAAAAACAACACCAACAACTAACCCTTTCCCATACTAGAGTAGGCTCCATGCCATTCTTTATAGTTTCTTTCCAATACTTTTGTGGTCGTCCTCTTCTTCTTTTTCTTACAAGAAACAACACAAGGAAAATGAAGAAGACCGCTGAACTCAGTAGCAGCAATTAGCTTACACATGGAAAACATGTCAGCCATAAGACCATCCCTTAACATAACAAACAAATCAAAATTTCAAATTTCACCAAAGACAAGCATGGCATCAGAACTAAGACAGAATAGAGACAAAGCTAATCTAAGCATAGTGCAATTGAGGTATTAATGTGTTTGGCAGTGTTACATGGATGCATTACAACATGACCATTCCAATTCTCACCTAACCTTTGAACTTGCATCTTCAACCTCGTCATGTGATGACAGGAAAAGCTCAATGTACCGACTCCCGATCATCATCCTGTCCTTGACCATAGCAGCTTTTGAATCATCCACGCTGGCAAACTCGACAAATGCTTCTCCAGTCATCCTTCCCTCTGAATTGTAAACGATATGCACATTGTCATCCGAAATGTGAAAGCCTTTGAAGAAGTTCAGTATGTCCTCTTTGGTAGCAGAGAAAGGCAATCCCCTCAGTTTGAGAACCCCAGTATGCAGCACTGAGTCCCTTGTGTCATCATAAGATATCGCCCTAGGTGGTCCGCGAGGAGAAATGCTCCTAGAACCCCCAACTTCGTTCGCAACAGCCTGATAGTATTCTTGCCTCTTGTCTCTTGCCTCTTGCCTCTTGCCGCGAAAAACTTCGATATACCTCCTCCCCATGTTCCGCATGTTCCTTTGAAGTGCAAAATCAACCTGGACGGGGTACCCTAGCACGCAAAAGGCTTCACCACTGAAGCGGCCATTCTTGTGAACGAAAAGCACATCAACGATATCCAAACCAAGGAAGAACTCGGCGATATCCAATTCGCTGCAATTGTAAGGCAGTCCTCGCAATCGAACCACTGGGAATGGCCGAGGGTGGCCGAAGAATTGGGACATGTATGGGGCATTCCCATACACAAAACTGGGACCAGGAGAACCCCCATAATAGGAATTGGAATCCATTAAGCGCTGACGTTTCGACACGTAATCATGCTCATCTCCACCATCCATGTATTTCCTTCAGTTCCCGAAAACCCAAAACCAAGAGAGAGGATAACCCACCCGTTAATAGGAGAAAACCACCCACCCATCTAAAACTAAGCAAATCTAGCTCAAGATTTCGAGGATTTCTAACACCCACCAACATTTTTCTCCACAAAACTTAAAAATCCCCGGAAAATGAATAGCGGAAACACGAACTCAAAAGCGAAATAGATTCCTAACCCTAATTTATTGCGTAATCCCAAATCGAACGGCAGCAGACACGACACAACCGAGAAAATTAATTTTGAAAGTAAACTTAAGCACAAGAAAATTACAAAAGAGAGCAACTCGAAGATAAATTGCAACGATTACGAGGAAGTAAAGCAGGGTCGAAAGAGGAATCCTAGAAACACGAAACCCGCTTACCCTCTGAAGTACATACTGATTGCCCCCCAATTTGTTTCTTCCCCCACTACCCTCGATCCTTGCTTAGTCGGAGCCCTAACAGTTAAAGGTCGGATTCTAGCAAACCTGGATTGGTATCTCCGTCCTCTTCCTTGCGCACCTTTGGTTCTAGGGTTTCAAACCTGTTGTGGATGAATTTAAGGATGTTAAAGCATCGGACTGGATCTGAAATTCCATCGTATCCGAATCCGAAATCAAAAGCCGACTACTTGAGAATAAAGGTAGCCCATTGGGACATGACACTAGACCCAACACAATAGCGACTCATAAAGGACCCAAAAGCACGTAAGTCGAGGTTGACCTATTTTGACACACACAAGAAACAGAGGCCAAATGATGGAACCACTGTCATTTGCGAGATGTTAACCCCACTGCAAATCCGGTTGATGGGTCGGGCTCAGGTTGATTCACTTGGGTTGAAAGTAGGTCGACCCGCATCCAACCGATTTTCTTCAGGTCATTCCCTTAAACCAAGACCTGGGCTGGCGTTCAGGACGGGTTTTGCTTGAACCCTGTACGATATGCATCATGCAGCAAGTCCAGCTTTGTAGCTCGATGGACCATGTATGTGGTTGATTTATTTTTTGCTTTTTTTTTCCAGTTTTCTGGAATCCATTGATCTACAAATATTACAGTTCATTGAAGCTCCAGCAAAAAGGTCAATGAGGAGAATTACTACTCTTTCTTTCTGTCCATGATTTATACGTTTGAATGCAAATTCACTACGATAACTGCGGTTAGGAAAAGGTTTTCTAAGTAGAAGTTAAGTCACTACTTGTATTTGTAGGATTTAAGTGTTTTTTACTTGTAATTTATGTAATGTACTTCTGAACTTGTATACTGTGTAATGAATGATCAAGCAAAGCAACTCTTAATGATGGTAGGTTTTCTTTGCATTGTTGATTGATTGCTACGGATCCACAATCGCTTATCTATTGTCCCCATTTTCTTTTCAAGTTTTCCACTTATTAGCCCGTTATTTTTGTTTTAATATTTTTCCTCAGCAAGGGCTGGGCTTGCTCCATCTGGCCTGTTGAAGTGCTGGGCTGGGCCAGCATTTTCCTCAGCCCACAATGGCTTGCTAAATAGGTTTGTTGTTGAATAAGCTTGTTGTTGAGTAGGCTTATTGATAAACATGCTCAACCCTGGAGTTTTTTTTGTTAGAATGTCTTAAAATTGCTGTCTCTATACTGCAAGGCATTCTTCTATCAAGTAGGCTTATTGATATTCACGGTGTTCTTGCTAGGTAGGGAAGAAATGCAGATCCACTTTTATTTAAACTGGTAACCATATTCTGTGTTATCCCATGTCATTTGACACATTATCGCTTATTGATGCCATCTTGAAACTACATTAAAAGAAACTTCCGACATCATTTTGTTTCGGCCTTTAAATTACTCAAATATATAGAATAGCAACTATGTGATCGCATAAATGGCAAGAATCGATAATGTGTGATCACAATAAGAATCACAAATGAATTCTCGCATAAATGAAAACAGCAACTCTGTGATCATCGCATAAGGCAAACAATTGGGCATAAGAATTTCATTGAATCAATTCTTGACGAAGAAGCGAGACAAACAACTAGGCTGATGGCCGTAATCAGCTATTCAAGATGTATATAGAAGTCCAGGACACTATTAGTCACCAAACTAAACATGACAATCAAATTAACAATGTTGACATAAACGTTGCCACAACAATACAGATCCATCATATCTGATTATACCTAATTGAAGATACAGTTCCAAATACAGTATTAAATTAACAATTGGGTTGAGGCCGCAAAAATACAGTCCCACCAAATTAACAATGGGCTCATGTCACAAGAATGCAGTCCCACAACATTACAGTCCCAAAACGCCAAATTAAATGAAATACATAAATGCAATGCCATCCCATCAACTCACATTCTCCATAAGATATGTACATGGAAAACAAAGAAATTAGGTAAAACTTCATATTAGTATCCTATAGTTTACTAAAAATCCACTATGATACCCTAAACTTCACTTCCTATAACTTAAAGACTTAAGTTTTAAATACCCATCACTTTAGTACACTGCGTTTGATGTCATTAGTGACCGTATGATAACTCAACATCAACCTCAACAGAAAAGTAGGATCTTTGCTTCAGATTCGATGTCAAAAATATCCAAGATCTAATCTACCCCCACCTTCCTCTCTCAATCACCGTCTTTCACTTCCGACATCCTCTGATACAACGAGGTTGCTCCTCATCTCTCTCGCTTTCTCTCTCCCTCTTCCTCTATCTATTGCTTTGTCTCTCCATCTTCCTCTCTCACTCGTCCTCTCTTCATGGATCTTGAAGAGAGATCACTGGTATTGTGCTATGTTGTGCTACTGTCGACCGAAAGAGATTGAGACATAAACATGTAATGATGGATGAATAGATGTATGGTGTATGAGTAGATAGAAATGCATGGGATGTGGATGCAGATCCATGCTCCTAAAGACTACTTATGAACATAGTATATAACCAAGTGTTTTTGCTTTCTTGAAAGCGCTAAAAGAGAGTCATGACTATGGAGGATTGGGAGGAGTAGGAGTGGATGTTGATTAGAAGGTGAGAACTTCAGGAGTAGGTGATGATTAGAAGAGGAAAGTCATGTGAATGTAGGACTATCTAAATGAATGAGTGGATGGATGATGGTTATCAAAGTCAATATCATTATGTTCTATAAGCTCATCCTAACTTGAATTGACTAAGGTCTCATGTGAAACATCATCAGGAGTGGAAAAATGAGGGATAACCGATTGTAGATAGGTTCAACTCAATGGATGCATTGATGCAATCCATCTATGCCTATGGAGGAACAACCTCATGGGTGGAAATGACTATGTTCTTATTCTCTATTTGGTTAGGATCTAGAGGACTCTCGAGTTCATGTATAACCACTGGTAGAGCTAGTACTATAGTGTGAACTAATAATAGAAGATGGAGAGACCATAGACTCAAATGTTTTAGAGTTCACTCTAGACCCTATTGATGGTGAAGATGAAAACAATAGTAATGATCTCTAAGGGACAATGTTTTTAGGAACAAATCCTTAGTAGTTGCAGGTAAAGAGTCAAATGGTAGAGACTTAGGAAGGGACTCCACTGAAGCCTCGAGAGGATAATCCAAAGATGTGAGAGGAGATTCTAAGGAATGATCAGGTGAGGATGAAGGCAAGAGTTCCAAAGTGTGTTTGTGAGGCATTGAGATTCCTTCTTTTATGCTTCCAATCTTCTCACACCATTAGTTGTTTCTAAATGCTTGCCTATTCTATATGATTGTCCATTTTGCATTGACTGCTGCAACATGTTTACTTGTCTCAATGTGTTCCTCTTACTATCTACTTTACATATATTACCGATTTTCTTGCTCGCATTCTTGTTGTTATCTTACTCTTCACACTTGCATGGTCACTAGCATCTAGGTTAATGTTAGCTTACTCATCTTCTCTTGTGTTCGTGATCATATATCTCGTGCAATAAAGTTTTTAGTAGATGATTTGATGTATGATTGAGTACTTCTATTGGCTCATTGATGCCCATGGTAGACACTCATGAGACAATAAATATCTAATACTTAAAGAAACACTATCCTTGATATTTGTTGGATATTATAACTGGTTATGTATGGATGATAAAAGAGTATTTCTTAAAAATGACCTGAAGCAGAGATATCCTAGACCTTAACGAGGTGACATCCTGGTATCACAGCATAATCAGCTCAGATCAAACGTGATTCAAAGATAAGATTAGTGAAGGATCATCAGATCAGATTTCTGTAGAATTTCAACAGAAAATTCACGGTGAATTTTGGCTGAAACGGATTTCAGGTGAGTGTTCTATGGTAGATCTAGCTCTGATCTATCCTAATTTTGATAGATCCAAGTTAATCTCGATAAGAAGTAAACAGATCGAGCAAGTATCTAAAGATAGCCGACATGCGATGAGCTTCAGTTGTCGGTCCATTTTTTGTTCATTTCTAAAGAAAATCAACAGTAAGATCAGTTAATTTAGGTGGGAAACAAATTAATCCTTGGTAAGGAAGATGAGTTTCACCTAGATCGGAACAGATCCGAGTCAAGTAGGACCAGATCTGCCGTAGAAATCAAACTGCAAAAAAATTTCTGCACGGTTCTGCGCAACGTTTGAACAACCGGTTTGATTACATGTTTTGAGCCATTTTCCATTTGATCTAAGTGTTGATTTGAACGTGAGTGGTGTTCTAAGTGTGTTATCTAGTCAGAACAACCAAGATCCGTTTAGAATTAGTACAGATCAGACATAATTAATGGCAAGAACAGGTATAGTCCCGTTCAGCCTGAAATGCAGAAAATTTCCGCAAAAGCCAGGCTTTTTCGGTGAATTCAAGGGGAATTCAGTATCTGTTTTTGTGATTTTTGAATTTGATGGTTATGTTGAGTCTGTAAGCTTCACAATATAAGAAAAATAGTCTAGAAATTCAGTAATTGGATTTGTATAATTAGGTATAGACTGAGTGTCTATTATTTGAACTGCAAACAACAATCTACTATACTAAGCACATAAACCATTTGTTGAAACGTCTCAAACAAAGAAGAATGGGAAAGAGTCGATGTGAGACAACTGATGAATAGGGAACCTCCGACCGTGTGTCAATGGAGACAGTCCTTATGCAAATCTCACAATAGATGACTAGTTTGCAGCAACAGAATGAACAATTCACTCGGCAGCTTCAAGCAATGCAGTCTGGTCAACAAAAGCTGGAGGTAATGGAAACCGAACTGCGAGGCATGTAAGAGGGTCGACCACAGCAGGTTCCAGCTCCACGAGAGGCTGCTCATGTCTCCGCTTATAAGGTAAAAATCCCTGAACCGAAAGCGTTTGAAAGCGTTAAGGATAGGAAGATGGTTGAAAACTTCGTGTGGGATCTGGAAAATTATTTAGATGTTTCCCACGTACACGAAGAAGACAAGGGGACAATGTCAATCTTGTTTCTAATGAACGATGCTAAGCTATGGTAGTGTACGCGTGTAAAAACCGCACATGAAGGAGGTAGACAAGCAATATGACCGAGTTTAGAGATGAACTACTGCAATGCAACTCGGTCACCGGGATGAACCCATTCGAGTTGATGATGGGATTGGTAGCCGTTAGGACCACTGAACCTTGTGCAAGGAGACAACACGTGTAGCTGTCGCGATGCTCTCAAGGAGGTATGGGAGAGGCAGATGATGTCCATGGAGGCCATATCAGTCCTCATCCGTGTGCGGGCTCGTTTGCAGACCAACAAAGGCATGTACTGGAATTTGAGGTTGGAAACTTCATATGGATTCGGATATCCGTATATCCAGAAATAGGTGTACAAAGACAGCTATATGGGACTCAAGCCAAAGTTCAACGGTCTATTTAGGGTTGTGCAAAGGGTAGGATAGGTGGCCTACAAGCTGGATCTTAGATCGGTTGAAATTACACCAGACATTCCATGTCCCCCACCATTAGTGTGTGAGAACATACCAGTAGTTAGGCAGTGTTAGCGCACTGGGTGGATGGAACAAGACCACGGCGCCAAACACAATACTTAGTATGATGAACAGGTCGAGGCCTAGATGATGATAGTTGGGTTCCAAGTGGTCAGTTGTGAAAGTATGAGCACCTCCTCTGCGCATATCATGAGGCCTCGAGGATGAGTCAAGGCTTTACCGAGGGAGACTTGTCATGTAATTGATTTCGCGCCCTGCACACATACACATGCCATGCACGCTCGCCTTGGACAACACTCGAATGCATTGGGCTTCTAAACCCCTCTTTGTATATAATTTGTAAATCTCCTTTGGGTCTTGTTGTAAACCTCCCTTAGTTAGGTTGTTAACCTCACTTGAGGGTGGGTAGACTACACGAACTAGTTAGGCGCTCGGGTGAAGTAGACCTAGGGTAGGCTGGGTCGGGTCAGGTTAGTAAGGCTCTAGTAGTTTCCTAAGGAAGGCACCCAGACCTGACATGCATGTTTGTTCTTGTCTTAGTAGCTAGATTAGATGAGTATTTCCTCATTTTTGCTTCTAGTTTATACTAAAATGTATACCTTTCATCAAATTTGACAAGGACATCACTTGTTCCATCAACATTTGAAATCACATTGCATACTATATCATGTCCATAGTGAATCTTCATGACATACTTGCATTTTCTTAGAAGTTAGGGTATATATTTTCTTCAGTCATATTAGAAGTTAAGTTTGTTCTCTTTAGTATTAAAGGTCATGATTTCCTTCTAACTATATTAGAGATGTTTTCCTTAATATTGTATTTATATGATGATAATCCCTTATTATTATCATTTAGGAAGGTTTCTCTTAGTCCATAATATATTCCCTCCATTCAGGCCCGGATTCTCATGATTAAATCTCACTCACTGCACTTCTATCTTTATGTTATTCATTGTTTAATTTATTTCTAAGTCATTTTACCGCCATCTTTTAGCCTAGGTTTATTGAGTCTTTCATTTGATCTTGTATTATATGCTTTAAAATTCTTAGTTAAATGTCTTTACTCCAATTGTATTAACTTTATACTTATAGGATGCATTCACTTGATTGTGTTAGAGGCTTTTGTGTTTTACATAGTTTTACAAAAGGCATCACCATGGCCTATGTCCCATCGAGCCTATATTAGCACTTCCATCTCAGTTTCACTTATCCACCTTTTCCTATTATGTCACGCCCGCCATGAGTTTTATGAGATGTCTCTTTTTATAGTGATTCCTTTCAATAAGCCTTTGAGATAAGAAAAACTTGTATGGTGGCTTGAAGATACTTCATACGGGGTCCAAGTTATCTACAAGTGCCTCAAAGACACTTGAAAAGACACTCAAGGACCACATTATAGATTTGTACTCTTGAGGTTTTAGTTGAAGAGAGGGATGGATCCTTGATGATGTCACTCCCATTTGTGAGCTTCTACATTGAAAAGATTCAGTACCACTTTCATGTTATTTTGAAATTGATCTTTTGAAGATTGGTTTTTAAGAAAATAAGCCTATCTCTTTCTAAAGTGCCTCAAGAGAACCTTTGAGGAATATTTTGAGCTTAGTTTTCCATACTTCATTTACAAAGGAAAAGATTTTTCAAGCAATCTTACTGATTTGATTTTGAAGAAAAAATTTCGTGTGTCACCCCAAAAATCTTTTTATGAAAATTGGTTATCTTTTTTTTAAAAAAACTTCTTTATCTTGCACTCTGTTTCATATACGGTTCGTAGTATATCCCATGATAAGACATTTCTTGTGCCTAATTCAACCCTAATATCACCCCATGAAATTTTCTACCCAAAACTATGATTTTATTCCAAGTTTCATAAAAAGATTTCAAGTTGCCCAAGTAAAATTTTCTATTAAAATCTTTGAAATAAGTAAATCTTTTGCTTTGTATCCAGTCAAAGCAGCCCGTAATCTCTGTACCCCAACCAAAACCTAATCAAACTAGGTATTCCTTGTCTCATTAGGATTTGGATTTGGCAAACTTTTGGGAACATATTCACGTGATGGACGATGCCCATGGTCCTCCGCCTCCCTTACTAATTTAGGGATCTATTGATACTTCGAGAGAGAGACAATTATAGAGAGATGGGGAGAGATGTGAAGATATGAGATTGATGGGAAAGAGGGAGCACGATGTGCTTCTTCATTGAGAGAAAGTGAGAGCCGTTGGGGTTGATTTAGAGAGGGACATCAGAGACAAAGGAAGATTTGAACAACGATCTCAGTGAGAGAGAGGAGCACTCTGGTTGGGACTAGAAGGAGATGCTCAATGGAGGGAAGAGAGAAAGCTCTTACACTTTTAATTTAGTGCAATGATGGTAAATATCAAGTGGGGTGAACGACTTTGATGTTTTAGTAAGATTGAGCAAGCTTTCCACATGCAAGGACAACTCCCTATATATATAATGAGGTAGTCTTATATGTATTCACGACACATAATTCTTGATAATCCCTCATTCAACATGGTTTTACCAATTCAACCACTAGTAGTCCCTCTTCACCACCTTCTATTATTTCTCATCTTTTCAAAACCACCTTCAATTATCAAAATTGCCACCGCCAGTGTTAGAAAGTTTTAGGTGATACTAAACATATGCATAAATTACTAATCATACACTCCTAAAAACAAATTGACCTAGAACCACAGATTTGACTCTCTCTTTGCTTCTATTCCTCCCTTTGGATTCTCTCCCTCCCTCTCCAATGTCACCTACCCTCTACACTATTGACAAGAGCACAAGCGGTATTACAAATCCCCTTTTGTCTCTTTGGTTTGGCACAATAAGTATGTTTCATTCATCAATTTCTTCCTTTTCTCTTTTCTTTTATCTTCATTTCCTTTTCTTCTTCCTCATCATTGTCCTCCTCTTTTTGTTCTTTTTCTCCGTTTCCTTTTTCATTTCCTTCTTCTTCTCTATTTTTCCGGTGACTGTAGGCTTGGTGTGGCACCTCAAGGAGGAGTCAGGTCCAAACCACTATCCTCTTTGATTGATGACATGACTAGCTCACATCATGCTGTTTCGCATGCCGTTGTTCCTCTACTTTGTGTTGCCCGCCTAGGTTCCATCTCTTATCTAATTGTGACACTATCATGCTGCATTTCTTATGTTACGTATCTATCTATATATTAGATATATTGTACATGTAATATTCTAGTTATATTGCACATATATGTATAAATATGCATGTGTGTATATGTTGGGAATAGGTATGAATCGGGTACTATATATACATATATATAAGTTGTGTATATATGTGTGTGTGTGTGTATATATATATATATATATATATATATATATATATATATATATATGTGTGTGTGTGTGTGTGTATATACATACATACATACATACATATATATATATATATATATATATATATATATATATATATATATATATATATATATATATATGTATGTATGTATGTATGTATGTATGTATGACATGGAAACAGGTATGAATCGGGTACTACTTACTTCGTATCCAATCAAAGCAACCCGTGTAATCCCCACACCCGAACCAGAACCCTGTCAAACTTGGTGTTCCTTGTCCCATTAGGATCAGGTTGGATCGAATCAATATTACCATCCCTGCAGCAGGGCTAGGAGATTCATCAGCTCGATTTCAACAAATGCTTAACCGAAACATTTAAATCTTTCATGAGTCAAATGCTGGCAATCTTCGTGGGGCAATTGGTTTGGAGCCCGTCTGATCCAGGAGAGACTCTGTGCTGGGAAAGGGTTGCAAATTGAATTAATGCGGCACAGAGAATTCTTTGCACAGGCGAGCGAAACAGGTCTATAGTGCAGAAAATATGACTAAGTGTTTAAATATGAAAAATCGTTAAATCTCAAGATAAACTTGCAGTGATATTGTGCCAAATCCTTGAGACTTGAATTTGAAGTTTTATATTTTCTCACAAGAATATAGTGATACTTTGTTAATATTGGAACATCAATAACAAAGCGATATTCAATTATTTGCTGATAATGGCGAGCTTGTGATTTTGATTGGTCAGTTGTAGCCATGGTGCTAATTATCGTTGCTTTTTTTTAATTTATTATATTTCTAACTCCAAGTACCTACCATGTAGTCCTTGGAACAAGCCAGTGTAATTCTCCAATGCTAGGGCTCTTGCTCCCAGGGCCTATGTTATGCTTTGGCTTGTGCTCCGGGTGGCACTCATATAAAAAGTTGAACCCCCAATTGCCCGTCTAGCAGCTAAGGGCTCTTTCCACTATGCTAACCCCCGTTGCTGGTCGAGTTATCCCTTCTTCAAAAGTGCATCGATCACAAATCGTTCATGAAAGTGATAATCTTCAACACAAATTTAAATCCTGGTCACTGAACACAAGTTGACATACCAAGGCGCACATAGGCAAGAACTCTTATGACACACCAACTGATCACATACAAATCAAATATCATTGAATATCATCAATCCACACAAACTCCTTTTATTAAAATTTTAATGGTACTTGGTGACATGTCACTCAATTTCCTTAAGAAATGCTTCCTCATACAGAGACTTATGAGCCACATCATAGTGGTGAAGGAGTAGGCGCAGAGATGCCACAAACATCAATCGGAATCGGTTTCCCAGGTACACCCAGAAATGCTGGCAAGGCTTGGTGACATGGTAGAGGAAGCTGGGCTATGGCCTGACAAGCAAAGGCACTAGGTTTTGTCCCTCTCACCACAAACTCTAAGAATTCCTTGGCATGCTCTTTGAAGGTCTCAAGGCATTGTATAAATTGAAGGAGTGGGCTCGGAGAGCCTAGAGGAACTTGCGGCAAGGGGCTGGTCAAAACTTGCTCCGGACCATTAAAGGCACTAGCTCGGTGCATTACAATGGAGGCCAGCACCAAGAAGGCCAAGGACAAGGTCTTGCTGCTGATCTTCATCTTGCCAATGCCTATGCCTATGCCTATGCTTCTACTGCATGGTTCCGTTCGGAACTTGTATTTATAGTTGTATAAGGGTTAAAGTAACAGTTGGTGTAAATGAACTTAATTACAATTTGAATGGAAATAGTAACTTCTTTACCCAGTATTTATCATGCCTCTCAACTGAGATAACGTATATGAAGGCAAACGTCTAAAACCCGATGGTTTATTGAGTTTCAAAAATAGAGCTTTATTAGACAAGCTTAACCATTAAATGTCTATTAAGGAGGGAGCAGGAGTAGGAGTTCAGGTCCAGCTCTTCTTTTCTTTCTTGATAGGAAAGCTGCCACAAGACAGACCTCGGATAGATATGCGTGCCCCTGGGTATCGAACCCATCAGCTTGTGGACCAAACGTTCTTCTGAATCGACCCACTAACCACAATTGAAATTTGGGGTGAACTTTAGTCTGCATTCATAACTAAAAGTACAATGTCAGATCGACCCAATAACCTCAGAGTACAACACAATAGTCACGTTAAAATTTTAGTTCAAGTGAATCCAAAATTAATTAAAGTATAATCAACTAGTTTTCATATAATCTTAGTCAATTACTAATTTAAATTAATTACTTTTTTGATATATTTTACTAGTATTAAAAGATTATGCTTAATGTAATATTCATTAGTTACTTGAGATAACTTATATAAACTAAAACAAGCCTATGTTAACTAATTAAATAAAAGTTTTAATTTTACCTAAATAATACTTTAACTTAATTATGAATATTAATTAAGAATTTTATTTAATGATACTAACTAAAATAAGTCAAACTATATTTACATATTAAGTGATAACAATTAATTTTTTTACTTTAAAATTATTTTTAAACTTTCATTTATTATAACGTGTTGATCTATTCCAAAACTCATTCACTATTATTTAGTAATCAATCTTTTTAAATCAAGACAAAGGCCAAACCCTTTTGTACTAGAAAGATGAATCTTGTGGCATAAATGAAGATACTCAAATGGATGTATAGTCACACAAAGAAAGACTATATGTTAATAAGGTTATTAGAAACAAAATGAAAAAAGCACCAATAAATAGTAAAAAGAGATAAAATCATTTAAGATAGTTTAGACATATAGGAAAACAACCAAAGGAAGTTTTTATTAGAAAGTAAGAAACTATATAATGAAGATATTAAAAGCAACCAGAAAAGTGTTGGAAAAAAATAAAGAATGACCCAACTTTTGTCAACTGTTAACGTAGCAAAAGATCAAGTTCTATAAAAACAAAGAACCAATATAGCCAATCTCATCTTGTATGAGAAATGGCTTAGTCGTTTTTATATCAAAAAGAATTTTGGATAAAGGACCCACAAATTTTACACACATATTATATATATAAGTGGGGTACCTTTCTCATATCGAAAAGATACAGAAATGGGATTGACCACCACTGGAACATTTCGGCTTCACTTTAAGCTAGTTGCCCACCCTTTCCAGGTATAGAAAATTTCGCCCACCAAAAATCCCTATAACTCTATTAGTGTGAGTGTTTGGGCACGGTAGCTATGATGTGCTAGGCGTCTTAATTCAAATCTCCGGAGTTGCAGGTTTCAATTAACTTCTTGGTATTTATTGTTTTTGGCTTTTCTATAAATACATATTTATACTTATCATATTCTTTGTATAATATATATATATATATATATATATATATATATAATATATATATATATATATATATATATATATATATATACCATATATCCTTTATGTATGCATATATATATATATATAAGAGGGAGAAAAGGAGAGGTAATGTGATATAAATGCATTATATCTTTTCATGCATAATTTTACATAAAAATCTTTACCATCTTATTAGCATGAGAAAATTTTAAATTAAAAAAATTAAAAAATATCATTATACTTTTGTATGTAGCATTTGACGCACATAACTTTGTTTATCCATTTCAATCATTAATTTCAAAAATTGAACGATACATTATATACCAAAAAACATTATTCATCTAACTATAACTATAACTCTCTTTCTCTCTCTATATATATATATACATATACATAGGTGCATACATATGTCCAATGCACATTTTGTGGTGGAAAGTGGCCGCTTATGTCCCATGCACATTGGGCATAAGCGACGTCCGATATACACATCCCCAAACTTTAAAAGTCGTTCCAGCAATTTTATCAGTCCAATAGGATCTGCTGAGATCGTCAAAAGCGAAACTAGGAAATAAAGCCAGAACGGATTTGCACAGGGTGTCCATTTCCCCAAATAAATGCAGCCAAAGCTCATCAAAATTTGGTAACACAGGACGAATTGAACAATTCCAAATGCTACCATGTATACCCCCACCACTGAAAGAGGCAGACAGAAAGAACGCATTTATATATGTCAACACATCTAAATCTCACCCCAAGTCCCCAAAACTATACCCCCGATAACAGTTAATATTGTCAGCGGCTCTGTTGCCACGGTGCACTAGACCCCACAACCCAAATGATGTCCATGGTGGGAGAACCCGAAAAAAGAAAAACTCAAGCCGGAAAAAAAAAAAAAGACTAAAGAGGAGACATATTTACCCTAAACAAGAGGATGCCTAACAAAACTATAAATACTGAAATCATAGAAGAGAGAATTGCAGATGGGCGTGTCAGCTGACATGAGAAATAACAATGGCTAAAATGCATCCGGTCTCGGAAAGAAGTATGTCAATCTCACGCACTCGTAACACCCGGGCCATATCCACCAGCATAAGCATAGGAGGACCCATATGCACCAGAAGCATTTCCCCCCAGCGTAGTAATCATTAGATGCGCCACCTCCTCTAGGAAAGGAGATGCCGTCTCTACGGAAGTGGAAGTCACGACCACCAAACCTACCACCTCCTTACCGTCGGTTCCATTCACCACTGCCATAGGATGACCTAGCTGCATAACGAGTAAGCCAAACAGGGACTTCTTTAGTTCGACTCTTGCATCAGCTCAGCTATTGATGAGTTGTTCTCATTGAAAAAAGCAGTTGCAATTCCAGTCTTCCCTGCTCGTCCAGTACGCCCAATCCGATGGACACAGTCATCAATATCATTGGGCAGGTCAAAGTTGACAACATGAGCAACATGAGGTATGTCAAGCCCACGTGCAGCAACATCAGTGGCAACCAAAATTGGAGTGACACCAGTCTTGAATGATCTCAGTGCTTGTTCTCTTTCCTGCAGTGTATGAAAGCTCGGATTGAAGCCGAAGAGAAACCATAAATGAACTTAGCCATGATTCCATAAGCCTTATTTTAGTCAGTAATTACGCATAACCAATCACCAATGTCATCAAATGTGCAATAAATTGAGCAGAAAATTTTATGCATTTTACTAGTAATAGCAATAGTAGGTCAATTTATACATTTTGGTCATTGTAAATTTTGTCCTTAACTGCTCCGAACCACTTAGGCTGCTTAACATCTGCTACATTTTACAGGGAGCGGACACTAGATCTCGCTTCCAATTTCATTTAAACAGAACATCGTTTACCACTTACAATATACAACTACAGAAACGATCTCCGAGAGCATTACAGATCCAAATTCCAAACAAGTTATACCCTCATTGAAATGACAAACAAAATTATAACCCCAATAAACAGATCTCAATGTTGAAAATCTCGAATCTGGTACGAGAACCAGTTTGTCTATTGGTAGCCTGTCTTTTTAGAAGCAAAACCATTTGACACCTTGATGCAAAGGAATATGCAAGTAAGAATTCTGAAGACAGTATTTCTCTAAGTAGAGAAGTTGGATTAATGATGCAGCAAGTGGAAGGTATTAATAGTACCAGTAATAATTCCGTAGATAATATTTCTCTAAGCACGGAAGTCGAATTAATGATGCAACAAGTGGAAGGCATTAATAGTACCAGTAATAATTCTGTAGATAATATTTCTCTAAGTACAGAAGTTGAATTAATGATGCAACAAGTGGAAAGCATTAATGACTAGGTCAACAAATCAAGCGGTATGATAATGACTTCGCTTAAGTAAATATCTGGATGCTAGAAATGCTTTCAAAATTCACAATTGAGCTTTTAATGATTTTACATGGCTTGGCAAGTTGTATTTTGGTACTTGTAGCCCTTATTAATGAGTCTAGTGACTTGTAGCAACTACTGTAGCTTTAAATACAAATTTTACTTTGTCAAGAAATGTAATCTGTACACACAGGCTGTAGATTGCTCTATAAAAGCTAAGCCTTTGAACCGTTTAGGACAAGATCTTTTGAAATATACAACAAAAAGTAAGCTTTTTCTCATGCTAGATTATATGGATTCTTTGTTTCCACATAGCTCTATCATGTGTCAACATAAGCTATATCATTCTTTATAGTTTCTTTCACTTTTGTGATCTTTCTCTTCTTTTAACATTCTCACAATCTAGTTTTTTATACATTCTTAGTGGACCTTCCTTTGGTCATCTTTCTACATGTCTAAACCATCTTAAACAACTTTCCCTCATTTTATCCTCTATTGGTGTCACTCCCAATTTGTTTCTAATAACCTCGTTACATATACGATCTTTTTTTGTATGACCACTCATCCATCTCAACATCTTCATTTCTGCCACGTACATCTTTTGTATATGTTATGATTAACTGTCCAACACTCATAACTATAAAATATAGGAGGTTTAATTATTGCTCTATAATATTTACCTTTTAAGCTATATGTTTCTTCCTCTTCATTTATTGTATTGAGCTTGTCTTTGGCTCTGCCTGATGCTTGGGCTGTATCAATTGGTGGTGCTTAGTTATGTTCAATTGTGATCACCTTCAAACAAATATTTTCTTTTCGTTTCAGTTCCATCCCATTACAACTCTCTATAGAGTGTTGCTCTCCCTATATTTGGTGTTCATACGAGTCTCCAGCATCGCACTTTATCCTCATACTATCTTGCACCATTTAAGTCCAAATGTAAATGCATTTTATACTTCCAATTGAATAAATCTGTGATATAAGGAGGTTGCAGAGCATGGGTTTGACTTCTTACTTTGGGTGGACTGTTTCCAATCTTAGTTTGAGCTTTGGTGATTCAAGTGTCCCAATTTTCTTTTATAGACACCTCACCGACTCATTTGATAATAATCTAATCATAATTCTGTTTTGTCTTGTGCGGACACACATCCACCTGAACATCCCAATTTCTGTCAGACATCGTCTACATACATCCACTGCTGATACTATAGTATTACTGGTCTTATACTATTTTGTAATATTTATCCTTAAGAGCTTGTCATACAGAATACTGATGTACCTCTCTATTGTAACCAAGTTGAGTTACCTTCACACGATGTCTTCACTGGTTCTCCCTTCTTTTTGAACAGTGATACTGGTTATTTAATGTGTATCAATTTCAACTTATACAACATATGTTTTGTTGAACTATAGAACTTGCATTTATCGTACTAAGTTGAAAGCCCTTTGATCTTGAGGTTTCTTTCGATCTAATTGCTCTATTAAAACATTCATTCATCTTGTTCACTGTATATGTGAAAATTTTATTCCAAAGTCTATGTAAAGACTTGAAACAAACTTCTCAAACTATTTCGTTTTTGCATGGGCATGCCAACTAGTTTCATTAAAACTAGCAAAGTTCTAATTCTGACTTTGTAAGGCGATTGTGGTTAAGCGGGATCTTTTCGCCTTAGGCCTTATAAACCGATGCTCAAGGGTCAGCCTAGATGCTTTGAGGATTTATTTGTACTGATGTATGTTTCTAAAATTCATTTTGAAAGATGGTTTTGAATCAAATCAAACTCATGCACTTAGTCTAGGGATTGAAAATTTTTAAGTTCTGAAAAGCAGAAATAGGTTATTTTTTCAAAACTTATTTCCGAATTTTTTTGGGTGACTTAAAGATCTCTAAAATTCATGAAAAATTTAGAAAACATAGAATAAAATGTGAAGATTCTAAGCCTGTTTTTATTTTGTGCTTTAGTTTGTGTATTTGCAGAATTAAATCCAGAATAGACAATTTCTTAGGTGTTTCAGGATATTCTGTTATAGAAACACATAGGCTTAAAGAAATCTCTGTATCTCGGTGCACAATACTCCAAATTATATGATTTTAGTCTTGTTGGAAAGCTATGGATATCAGCTTTCCAATGAAACTATTTTATCAATTTTGGCTTACTATAAACAGAGTTATGAGAATTTTACCCAACTCCTATTGTAGGAAAATAGACTGTGGAAAAACAAAATCTGAACATGATCGACCTTTTCTTGTTTTATTCATGAGACTACACGGCTCTAAAATTCTTGAAAATTGTATTTGTAGTGGGATTGTGTGAGATTTGGTGTCTTAAAGTTCAGAACATTCAGAGCAACCGTTTAGTAATGAAAACTGAAACAATAGACGTGTGCAAGATGCAGAAAAACAGAGTTTCAGTTTTCAAAATATATATGCATGCATCCTTCCGAATTAAAGAGTCATTCACAACAAAATTAAAGTACATGATTGAAGAAAAATGAATGTAAATACATATGTTAACTTAAGCATAGAGGAGATTAGGAGATATAAGAGTGTATAAAATATAGAGAGGTAGAGAATCACGAAAGCAAACAAGTAGAGTGAATAAACATACACGAAATGAAATGGGCAATATTTCTACTTACTATTACAACATGGGGGGAGACTCAAGCTCCATTAATACAACCCCTTTTCAAATTGAATATGAGAAAAAGAATCAAGACCAGCAAAAGAAGAAGAACACTTACTTACTGACCCTCCAATGGTATACGGATTCAAGAAGGAAGTCGTCCCCTTCTTCTCCTCTCACTCTCTCTTTTCTCTCTTTCTCTCTCTCTCTCTTATTTCAGCACCTCCTCTATCTCCTAGACACCTTCATGCACGTCCTCCAATGCCTTTCCAATCCCTCCAATGCTGAAAATGAGCCCCCATGGTATCTATTTATAGGCCAAGGGGGTTGCTAGACCCTTTCATGATGTGGGTCAATAGATCTCTTCTTGGCTCTATCTTGGCTCCAATCCAAAAAGGTCCAGCTGCACATGGTCTTGTGGTCCCCTAGGTCAAGAGGAGTCCAGCCCATGTAGCCCTTGACTTGAGTGGGTTGGCCTTGGCTCGAGCCAACATGGTTTCGGTCCCATCGGGTAGGCACAAATTTGAGTCTAATTGGCTAGGGGCGATCCTCCTTTGGGGAATTCGGTCAACCCCTAAGGCCGGGTCATGGTGAACATGGCCCCTTGTCCAGCCAAGGTAGGTTAGGTCTAGATGATTTAGGTTGAGCTAGTGTGGTTCGGTCAAGCACATTTGGTGAAGATGGTTCAATTCGGTCAAGGCGTAGCCAAGGTCAAGGTCATAAGAAACATGTTTTGTCAAGCCATGTTTAACACAAGCTTGTTTTAGTCAAGGGTAGCCCATGCGTCATGGTTGGATATGCTTGGGTGCAGCCCTTGACTTCATTTAGTGCAGGCAGGTGTCACCTTTGACTAGGATGTGCTTCTTCTTTGCTCCTTGGCTAGGTGAGCCTCTTTCAGTCGAGCCTTGTGTCCTTCTTCATGAAACTTTACATAGGTGAGTCCCCCTTTGGTTCAGTCAAGGTAAGTGGGCTAGCCCATTGCTTCTTGCTTTGTTTGGGTTCACCTGAGCTCGGTCCTTGCTTGATGTGAGTCTGTTTTAACTGTTGCCTTGATCTTCATTGAATCTTCGACGGGGATGATTCATCTTTATCCTTGCTTGATCTAACTTTCATCCCTTTTCATTTATAGTTTCAAATATTTCCTTTCTGATTATTTAAAACCATTTCTTTTGAAATTATATTTGAAAACATCGAGTTTTATTGAAATCTTCAAATATTCTTTTGAAAACAACTGAGTTTCATTACTAGTGTTTGTTTGTATGGGTAACCTACTTTTGCCCCAATGAGTTAGTCTTTACTATTTCAACCACTTTAACCATTTGTTGGGTATAGGGTGTCGGACCACTTTAACCCTTGGGTATAAGATTTTGAACCTCTTTAACCCTTTGATGGGTGTATGGTCTCAGAGTAGGACTATCTTCAATAGGACGAGTTTTTAAGGCCTGATTTGGATTTGATTTGTATTTCAAAGGTTTTTACAAATTTGATATTTTTGCAAACATTTTTGGGTTTGGTTCCTAATATCTCATTTCTATTTGTTTCTTTGAAGAAAATTGTTTGAAACCATCCTTTCTTTAGATGAAATCATTTGAATGGGCAGAATGCTGCAAAGTTGGGCTTGAGGGCAAAGCAGTCATTTGTTTGGCTCTTTGTCAAAATTTGATTTTTTTGAGAGGGGTGCTATTTACCCTTATTTTGAGGCTGTCATGAAATTTGGGTGTGGAAATAGTTTGTTTAAAGTGTCTTTATTTAAAAACCCTTAAAAGACCCAAAACCACACTTTTTCCCTAAAAAGGCAAAATTTCTAAAAGATCAAATTATTTTGAGAAAATTTTTGGGTGTCTACATCCACCAAACCCAATGTCATCTCCAAAAAAAATGTTCATGAATATGTTTTTGTTAGATATTCTTTTTAACATCAAAGAAAGTAGTTATCATCATTCTTATCCCCTCAAGACTCTAACCACAAGTTAACCATCATGCACGCCATTCATAAAGTGCTTATACATGCATATATATATATGAGGCACTTGTTTATTTTTTGAATATTCTCAAAAGAAGAAGCGATATTGGTATTATCATATGTTTTCTTTAAATCAATGAATGCCCTTTGGAGGTTCTTATTAACCGCATATCACATAGATACAGGTACGGAACCCAACAATTTAAAAAAATATTAGGTGTGGGAATACAATGACGCACATATATATATATATAGAGAGAGAGAGAGAACAAGTGGTAACTACTCAAACTCTATTCATGCTCAAATCTACTTTATCATCTCAATTGTTCAATCTTTGAGATGAACGATTGAGGTGATAAACCAAAATGCATATAATGTACATAATGATACTATTAATTCAAATATCAATCATTTATCATGCTAAACAAATGGAAGAGATGTTTGAGTAGATTTGAGCATTTACCATTACTTATATATGACCTTCAAAAGGTATAACAACAACTAAACATTTCCTATACTATATGGGGTAAGCTAATTCACTATTTCCATAGAACCTAATCATGTATCATACTAGCAGTTAACTCAACAAAAGTTAGATCATTCTTTATTGTTTCCCTTAAGTACTTTTGTAATCTTTTTTTCTTTTAACATTTTCATAATCTAGTTTCTCACATGTTTTTACTCGAGCTTTTTTTGTTTGTCACTCTCAATATATTTCTAATAATATCATTATATATATGATCTCTCATTGTGTGATCACTCATATATCTCAGCATCTTCATTTCTGTCACAAAATCTTTTGTACATATTGATAATTAAATGCCCAACACTCAAAACCATAAAATATAGTAGGTCTAATTATTGCTCTATAATATTTTACCTTTCAACTTTAATAGTATCATCTTATCACATAGAATACTTGATACACCTCCATTTTAACCAACGTGCATTATTTCTATGCATAACATTTTCATGAAAGATGTAATGTGTACCAATCTTAATTTATGTCATTTGAAATAACCAGATGGTTAAACTTACATTCTTTATATTTTATTTTTATTCTATTTACTCGAAAGTTTTTACTTTCTAATATTTCTCTGTATTGTTTAAATTTTCTATTAACCTTTTCTTCATACTCAATACTCATCCACTAACACAATATCCTATTCAAATAACATAAGCTAAGGTATTTCATCTTGAATATATTTTCTTAACTCGTTAATGATCAATACAAATAAATATGGACTTCAAGTTGATTCTTGATGTAACCCAAGTAAAGGAGATGGCTTCAAGTATGGTCTTGGTTTCTTCAGTTTAACAACAGATGGTGCAAAACAAAATAACGAAATACTCGAGGAAGTTACAAATGACATTCTATGAAAGGCATCAGAAACGAACAAAATAGGCTGATGTTGGCAGAATTTGAGACTGGGTCCTTAATAATTTATGGTTGTAGATAGCAGATGGTGTTCTGTATTTCTTTTGTATGTATTGGAACATTCGAGTGTCTTCCCTCACCCTTTACTATTTCTTGCCTCGCTTTCAACAAAAGCCTTTTCCTTTGAGGACTAGACATTATTACCATAATTGGTTTTAAATAACTAATCCGTTAAAATAAATTCTTATTCCATCAAACAAAACAAATTAAAAGATTGATAAGTTAAACTACAAAAATGTAAAGATACAGGAGCAACACCTTTTACAAAACTATTTTCCCTAATCTATGATTCACGGATACAGCAGTTAGGGCTTCATAACCATATCGGATACTTACCAATATGTGTATCCATACCTGTTAGAGTTGGATCAGGTCAAAATATGAGTCGACCTGATTCACATTTCAAAATAAGGGTTGTAAAACCCCTAATTTCTAAACCTATTCAGTATTCGGTTCTGTGGCTGGATGCTGTATTCTCTCTTCTGTACTCTGTGCTCATCACCAGCGGGCGACAGGCGACCATTCACCTGCGGGATCACCGCCATGGCAACAATCATCCGAGATTGGAGATTTTGATGGTTCTCACTTCTCCCTCTCTCTGATTTAGGCAAGGAACCATCGATTAATCCTGATGTTCAGATGCACACAATCATGCTAGATCCCCATTGAACAACTGAACACAGGTCATGAATTCCCACTGGATGCCCATTCACCACTCCCTAGATTCCAATTCTCACGCACCGTGAGAAATTGAGAATCCATTTGATTTGAGTCAATTGACACAAAAGAGTTGACTACTAAGTGCTTAGTTTTTTTCTTTTTCTCTTTATTTTTGTTGCATTAAGAAAATATTTTGTATTTTTCATTACTCATTAATTAGTCATTAATGGATAACTGTGTACGTGTGCTTTTTGCTTTAGACTTTCAATTTTCATCCTATACTATGCTTTTTAGATGCATGATATTATACAACTAAGCCTTTTCTCGTAATAGATGGGTCGGTTACATGGATTATTTGGTTCTTTAGAGCCTTATCATAATTTGTATCTTTTATAAATAAGCCCGGCAGAGTTTTTGTTGGAATTTTGTCGACTCTCTTGTTGGTTTTGGCTTGCAGTTGACCCTGGTGTTCTCTGTTCTCATGCTCAGGTACGCAGCAACAATAGATACGAGTGTTTCCAATTTTTTTCAGGTTTCATCTCAATAGATTTTGCCTGGGAGGAATGCTCAGTTTCTCTTTGTATTTCACTATTTTTGTTCTCGTGCGCTACTCTCTATTTATAGAGCAGTGCCTACTACGCTTTTCTTTCCTTGAGCCCTTTATTCGGATGGTTATGGATAAGCTCAGAAAACCGTCTGACGATTTTGGCCTTTCATAGTCATTAAAGTCATCCTTCCCCACATCCCTTCCACAGATAATGGCTAGATGGCCAGCCCAACTGTTTCTGTACTGGGGTTGCCAAGAATTGTCATATATCTCCTTACATCTCCCATTTGGCCATTCGAACCAAGTGAAATGACATACTGGTTTTCCTCCTACTTATGTATGGTTTTCTTAGTAATGTCATTTTATGATTGCGATTGCGATCACCACCCGTTGTGTGGCTTTTTACCTACACAATCATCAAACATATCTCAAACCCTTGTTCACAATATGTTTTGAGAAAAGATCCTCTTTTATGTCTTTAGTCAAGGGTTCTGCCAATATATCATGAGTTGGCCTGTATGATATGGATATTTCCTTTCTCATGACCATATCATGAACATAGTGGTATTTAACCATTATATGCTTGCTCTTTGAGCTATTAGCTCCACTCTTGATAAGAGTAATTGTTGTATTATTGTCATAGTAAATGACAACTGACTCATCAGCTATCTCCAGCTTCAAATCTCATTGAAAGAGATATTTTTAGGATAGCTAGGGCTATAGGTAAGAAAACTAAAGATCTTAATTATGTTAGATGCATAAAAGACGAGGATGAAAAAATTCTAGTGGCAAATGATCATATAAGAAATAGATGGAAAAACTATTTTTATAATCTCTTTAATGAAAATAAAGATGTTAGTATTAGTTTAGGAGATTTAGCCAAGTCAGAAAAGTATATAAACCACAATTTCTACCGACGTATTCAAAAGAATGAAGTTAAAGAGACTCTTAAACATATGAAGGATGGTAAATCAGTAGGACCAGATAATATTCCTAGAAGTTTGGAAAATACTAGGAGAAATAGGAATCACTTGGCTCACAAGACTATTTAATGAAATATGAAAAAACCAAAAGATGCCCGAGGAATGGAGAGCAAGTACACTTATACCCATATATAAGAACAAGGGAGACATTCAAAATTGTGCGAATTATCGAGGTATCAAGTTAATGAGTCATACTATGAAATTATGGGAAAGAATTATCAAACGTAGGTTAAGACAAGTATCAAGTATAACAGAGAACCAATTTGGATTCATGCCAGGCATATCTACTATTGAAGCGATTCACCTTTTGAGATGTCTTATGGAACATTTTAGAGCAAAAAAGAAAGACCTTTACATGATATTTATTGATCTAGAAAAAGCTTATGATAGGGTACTGAGGGAGGTTCTTTGGAGAACTTTGGAAAAAAGAGGTATCCCATTGACATATATTAACCTTATAAGAGACATGTATGATGGTGCAAAAACATGTGTGAGGACTCATGAAGGAACGACAGACTTCTTTGAAGTTAATATTGGGTTACAGCAAGGATCAACTTTAAGTCCATACTTATTTATAATGGTGATGGATGAGTTAACAAAACATATTCAAGATGAAGTACCTTGGTGTATGTTATTTGCAAATGTCATTGTATTAGTGAAGGAGTCTAAGGAAAAGGTTAATAGAAAATTGGAACTATAGAGAGAAACATTAGAAAGCAAAGGCCTCCGACTTAGTAGAACAAAGACAAAATATATGGAATGTAAGTTTCATCATTTGGTTACTTCAGAGGACATAGAAATTAAAATTGGCACACATTGCATTCCCCAAAAGGAAAGTTTTAAATACCTATGATCAATTTTTCAGAGTGATAGAAGAATTGATAAAGATGTTACACATAGAATTAATGCTGGTTGGTTAAAATGGAGAAGAGCATCAGGTATTCTTTGTGATTAGAAAATACCATTAAAATTAAAAGGTAAATATTATAGAGCAGCAATTAGGCCTGCCATGTTTTATGGTTATGAGTGTTGGGCAGTTAATCATCAACATGTACAAAAGATGTCTGTAACAGAAATGAAGATGTTGAGATAGATGAGTGGTCATACAAGAAAAGACCGTATACATAATGAGGTTATTAGAAACAAATTAGGAGTGACACCAATAGAGGATAAAATGAGAGAACATCGTTTAAGATGGTTTGGACATATAGAAAGAAGATCAAAAGAAGAACCGATAAGAAGGTTAGAAAAACTAAATTTGGAAAGTATTAAAAGAGGTAGAGGATGACCATAAAAGTGTTGGAAAGAAACAATAAAGAATGATCTAGCTTATTGGGAGTTAACTGTCAACATGGCACATGATAGGGATCTGTGGAAACAAAGAATCCATGTAGCCGACCCCGTCTAGTATGGGAAAAGGCTTAGTTGTTATTGTTGTTGTTGTTATAAGCATAAATCTGTAATGATGGTTAAGTTTTTCAATGATTTGTTTTGTAATCGTTTTATCATTTTCTTCTGTTTATGGATTAGAGACTGCGTTGCATGGATATGGGTATGGTATTCGTACACATTATGGGTATGGATACGGGATACACATATTTCAAAAAAACTAAGGTACAAATCTGTCACTATTAAAAAATATAATAAAAAATAATTTTACACAAATGAATATAATTACAATACCAACTATTAAGTATATCATAACAAGAAAGTTTCATCCAATAATAATTTCAACTTTATACATATCACTTTCATATAAAAAATTTTAAATATAATATCAGGCATCAATATAATATCAGGCATCTAAAGTCCGCCCATTGTAAGGGATTATTTAAAGGAGGAGGGTTGCGTTAGGCTTCTCACAGCTACCATAAAATTGTAAGAAAATATATGACCATTCTTGGCAACCCCAGCACAGAAACGACAGAAACGACTGGACTGGTTATCTAACCGTTATCTGTGGAAGGGATGCAGGGAATGATGGTTGTAACGGCAATCAAAGGCCGAAACTGTTAGACGGTTTTCTAAGTTTATCCATAACCGTTCGAATAAGAGGCTCTAGGAAAGAAAAACCCAGTAGAAAATGCAAGAGAAAAGTGGAGCAGACACTGCTCTATAAATAGAGAGCAGCGCATGAGAACAAAAATAGTGAAATACATAGACAAACTAAGCATTCCTCCCAAGCAAAACCTACTAAGAGGAAACCTTGAAAAAACTGAAACACTCATACCTCTTTGAAGATCCACTACTGCTGCGTATCTGAGCACGAGAATAGATGACACCAGAGGGTCGACTGCAAGCCAGAATCGGCAAGAGAGTCGACGAAATTCCAACATCTGGTATTAGGGCCTAGTTTTGTCCCTGCAAACAGGTACAAATTAGTATAAATAACAAAAAAAGATAAACAGGATCAAAAGAACTTGTAAGTTTTTGCAAGTGGCAGAGCATTCTGCCTGAGTCGAAATAGGGCAAAGGGCAAACCCTCCTTGAATCAAGACAGGGTAGAGGTCGGCCGCAAAGGCAAGAAGACTGTCGGCAAAACCCTCGCCCAAGAGGCCAGAGGAAAGCTAAAGCAGAACCAACGTTAGTACGTCAGAGGTTGGCAGCAAAGGCAAGAAGACTGCCGGCAAAACCCTCGGCCAGGAGCTAGAGGACGACTGCAGCAAAACCTCGACAGAAGGTTGCGGGTGGCCGTAGGGGAAGAAAGCAGCCTCTGCCCTCCCTCTCACTCTCCCGCTCTCTCTCTGTCACCCTCTCTCCTTCTCGTTTCTAACGCATGAGAAAACTGCTCGACGGTTTTAGAAAATTGCGACCGAAAACGAGCAATTTTCTGAAATTACCCTTGGTTTTGGAAAATTGCCTGCGATTTCAAGAAAATCGCCTTAGGCAACGAACTAAAAAGTTTGTTCTACACCGACCGGTTTTTGAAAATTACAAACTGCTACTACACAAAATTACAAAAATATCCAGATATTTTTGGGTAAAAAGATTGTTTTGCCTTATTTGAGTGAAAAGTCAGTTTCGCCTTCTAATAGTTTATGAAAATTACGAAAAACCGAGATATTGATTTACTTTACCCTTCTAGTTAAATTTATTACAGTACTGCTACTTTGTTAAAAAACATATTTATCCCTGCCCTTTTGAGGAAATTATAGATTCAAACTAAGGGACAAAATTATGAATTTACCCCGATGCTAAAAACTGATTTTACTTTTCTATCCTTCGTCTTTCTAGAAAATTACAAAATCAAACAAGTAGATAAAATTATTATTTTACCCCTGGTGTTTTGGAAAATTAAAAAGGAAAAAAAAAATTGAGAAAAAATTATGGATTTATCCTAGCTTGTTTTTTATACTAAAAATGAGTTATTTTCAGCAAATTTTTTTGATGTTCTACATCGTGCTAATTACATTTATACTATTTGTGTTTTTATTGCTTAATAAATGTTTTCTTTTTAGACCGTCTAATTATTTATTTGCCAAACACATAAAAATGAACTTTACAATATGTGTGTAAGAACTAGCAAAGACAGAAAAGTTAAACGGTCTATACTTCTAAACATGAAAGAGAATGATACCACTCGCTCTAACACTTAAGGTGTAGAGTATGTCCTAAAGAAAACTATGCATCTGCCACTACCAGATGTAACAGAGCAACAAATAGAAATGTATAAAACATTTCTTAAAGACGACACAATAGCAAGAACCGTCATGTTGACATACATGGAGGATGACTTGATCAGGGTATTCGAGACCACGAAAGAGCTGTTCGATTTTATAACAACCAAATACAATACAATTGTCAGTTGCTACTACATAAATATAATTCCTTCAAAATGAAAGGAAATAATGTAGTAAAACATGTAAATCATATGTTGGTAATGGCAAAAGACCTAGTTGTGACAAAATCATTCATCCAAAAATCGATGCAAATATCCAAAATATTGAACAATCTTTCCCCATCATAAAACATGGTCACCGCTACCCTCAAACTAGGGTCAGAAATCAACCTTTCTGAATTGCTCCTAAAACTAGCAATTGAGGAAGAACATGAGTAAGAAGAAAAAAATGCTAGTAGTACAAGATGAGATAGGGTATAGCTTCAAACCTAACCAAAAGAGAAATAAATCAAACAAAATGTTTGATAAAAATAACAAAAGGAACAGTCAATCTTTTAAGAAAACGTAGGAAACCGCTTCTCGGGTCAAGTGTTTCAGTTGTGGAAAGATGTGATACTAGAAGAGGAATTACAGTAATAAGAAAATTGGAAGAAATAACTCATAACTTTGACTGTCTTTATATAGACCGCCCGGTGACTGGTTGGTGAATTGACTCTAGAGCGACCAGACATATCTCAAAGACCAAGGAAGAGACAATGGATATAAAGGAGTACAAACTAGGAGAACATCGAGTGTATATGGGAAATAATACTTTTTAGGTGTTTTGGGTAATGGCTCCTTTAGAATATTTATACAAGGCATATTAGTTATATTGACTGATATATTAATTGTGTCATATATAAAGCACAATCTAGTTTCAATCCCTACCTTAATAAAGAAAGGTTTTGAGGTGAGGTTTGTTCCTAGCAAGATGATTGTAGGGAAACATGAGAGAATTTTTTTTTTGGGAAATTTGATGTAGAATATTGATTGTTTAAACTGAAAGTTAATGAGAATGAAAATCCTTTTGCTTATATTGATTGTACCTTTAATGTTGGTGTAGATGTATGACATAAACACCTTGAGTATATAAGTCTGAAAAAGTTGAGAAAATTATCGAACTTTCACTTACTGCTGAGATTTGATGAAAATACTTTCAACAAGTGCGAACCTTGTATACAAGGAAAAATGACAAAAAAAGTTTTTCTTAGAAAAACAATAAGAGCAACAACCTTGTTGGAGGTCATTCACAAGGATTTATATGAACCCTTTAGATTAAGGTCACATCGTTGAAAGGTTTATTTTATAATCTTTATAGATGATTAAAAGAGATATACGTATTTATATCTTTTAGCACATAAATTTGAGGCACTTAAAACTTTTATAGAATATAAGCAGGAAGTTGAAAATCAACTGGGGCATTTAATCAAAGTCTTAAGATCAGATAGAGGTGATGAATATACCTCTGTAGAATTTCTGAAATTCTGTAAAAACTTTAGTATTTCAAAGTAAAATACAATGACGAGAATACCTCAACAGAATGGTATACATTAAAGATAACAAGACCTTACTAAATATAACAAAGTCAATGTTAATTGATGCCTCTCTACCAATGATATTTTGGGGAGAAACAATAAGTATAACAGTATCCATACTCAATAGAGTAAGTATCATGTGAGGTTGTATCACTACACCATATGAGAAGTGTTTTAAAAGAAAACCCAACCTAAGTCATCTCAGGAGGTAGGGATCTATTGCACATATAAAGATCCTTTATCAATCTAGAGATAAGCTACACGATAGGTCATTAAGATATATATATATTCATCGGATATCCTAAAAGCTCAAAGAGATATCAATTTTATCATAAAGACCACAAACTTATAGAGAGCATAAATATTGAATTTTTAGAATATACTAAGAATGACATTATGAAAAATAATAATGATTATACTGACAATCTAGTACACCTAGATCAATCATCATTTTAACTCATAAAAGACCTTCTTGAAACAACTGAAACTTTAAGTGGACACTAAAGGCCAAGAGTCACATCGTCCTATTTAAAAAATTATCATACCTATCTTGTAGAAGAAGTGTGTAATTCGATAGATTTAGATGAGTTGACTGATAACTTGACTTATCAGAAAGCTATGATCTCATCGAAAGTAACAAACTGGGAGAAAGCCATAGATGAGGAAATTGAATCCACTGAAAAAACTAAGTCTGAGAATTAACTGATTTGTCAAAAGGAAAAAAAGTCATAGATTGTAAATGGGTTCTAAAAAAGAAATATAATATCGATGGTTTAATCAACAAGTTTAAAGCGAGATTGGTTGCAAAGGGTTTTTTGCAAAAGAAAGAGATATATTATGTTGAGAAATATTCCCCTGTAGAGAAATTTGCATCTATAAGGACAATCTTGATAATATCTACATATTATGATTTGGACTTATATCAATTAGATGTAAAGACAACTTTTCTAAACGGAGATTTAGATGAAATCATATACATGCAGCAACTCGAATGATACATAGTTGAAGGCCAAAAAGATAAAGTATATAGGTTAAGAAAATCTCTATATGGCTTGAAACAGATACCTCGCCAATGGTATTTGACTTTTCAAAATACTATTATAAAACTTGGGTTTATGGCTAATGAGCTTGATCACTGTGTATATGTTTGGAATAGTAGGAGCCACTTTATCATCTTATTGTTGTATTTAGTTGACATATTATTGACAGGGGATGACAATGAGATGATTGTCAAAACAAAGTCATGGTTAAACTCAAGGTTCAAAATGAAGGATATGGGGGAAACATTATATCCTAGGTACAAAGATCTCTCGAGATAGATAATCTAAACTCTTATGCCTAAGTGAGAAGAGATATATTAACTATATCTTCAAGAAGTTCAAAATGGGTGAATGCAAGTCTGCTATTACACTCGTAAAAATGGTCAAACTAAGTAAGGTTGATTGTCCCGATGAAAGAGACGATAAGCTTAACATTCCTTATGCACAAGTTGTGGGTAGCTTGATGTATGTTATGTTGTGTAAAAGACCTGATATCAACTTTGTTGTTCGTCTTGTGAGTAAATATCAAAGTAATCCTAGATGACAACATTGAATAGCTGTAAAAAAGATTTTAAGATATCTAAAAGGAAAAAAAAGACTTGAAACTGTGTTTTCAAGCAAATGAATTGAAGTGGTAGGACATTAAGATGTTGACTTTACTATGAGTAAAGATGATAGCAAATCAACCTCGGGATAAATATTCTTATTTAAAAATGGTGTTGTTTCTTTGGCATGTAAGAAACACAGTTGCGTAGCATTGCATACACAGGAAGCTGAGTATGTGGCTTACTTTATGGCTACAATGAGTGTCGTCTAGATAAGTCACTTTTTATATAAGTCCTCCCAAATCTTAGCTTTTGCTTCACTAACAGCCTTTTTCACTTCCTTCTTTGCTTTTTTATAAGCTTCTAAAGTTTCACTAGTTGTCTTAGCATAATGTAATTTATAACATGCCCTCTTTGCCTTGATTTTATTTTGTACTACTTCACTCCACCACCAAGCTTCTTTTTGTGTCGGTACACCTCCCTTAGATACCCCTAACACATCTTTCGCCACTTTTCTAATATGTATAGCTATATTGTTCCACATATCACAGGGTGTGCCAACGTAATTCCAAACATCTCCTTGAAGGACTTTCTGTTTAAATATATTTTCTTTCTCGCTTTTGAGGTTCCACCATTTAGTCCGAATAGATCAATGCACTCTTTTCTTCTTTGTCCATTTTTTTATTTGTAAATTCATAACTAAAAGTCGATGTTGGGTGGTTAAGCTTTCTCCTAGAATTACCTTACAATCTTTACAACATGCTCTATCCTTTTTTCTACAAATAAAGTGATCAATTTGTGTTTGTGATAAACCACTCTTATAAGTAATTAAATGTTCATATCGTTTTTTTAAGATTATATTGACTATAAAGAGATCAAATGCCATAGCAAAATTTAAAATCTCCCTACCTTCCTCGTTTATATCCCCAAAACCAAAGTTTTCATGAATACATTGATATCCTAATGCCTCTTTATCGACATGTCCATTTAAATCTCCTCCTAAACAAAACATCTCTCTTTGTGGAATCTTTTGAAACACCTTATCTAACTCTTCCCAAAAAACTGTCTTTATACTATCTTCTAGTCCTACTTGGGATGCGTAAGCACAAACTATATTCAAAACCTCTGCTCCTAACACTAATTTCAACCTCATGATTTGATCACCATATTGTTGTATGTCTACTACACTCTCCTTTAAATCTTTATTTATGATAATACCAACTCCGTTTCGAGCCTTTTCTTTACCTGAGTACCATAATTTAAAACCTGTATCCTCTATCTCCTTTGCTTTTTCTCCAACCCATTTTGTCTTTTGTAAACATAGAATATGAATCTTTCTCCGAATCATAGTATCTACCACCTCCATTAGCTTACCCGATAATGTTCTGATATTCCAAGAACCAATACGAATCTTATTATCTAGGACTAGCTTCCTTACCCCCTGCATCCGTCTATAATCAAAATGTGGAGACCCTCTCTGAAATTTTTTTACTACATTCGGATGACAATGTAGCGGGACTAACTTCTTTACCCACACCCGTCCATGATGTAGGAACCCTCTCTGCAATTGATTCACTACATTCGGGCGAAAATGTAGTGGCCCTTGCTTACTTTTTACTGCATTCGGGCTCTGCAGCACGTCGCTAGGCGGGGACGCCCCAAAGCAATGCTCATAATTTTTTTAATCCATGTTATAAAAATCCGATGAAGTTTTACGCTAGTTGTCGGAAGCCTAACATTTTCGCCCTCTGGAGTAACAAAAGAGGAGTGAAATGCACAAGCCATGACATTGCATGCATTCCCCGTAAATGACTCAGTTCACCTTCATGCACACAAAACTAATGTTCCCTAAATGTATAAGGACTAGAATTTTATAAGGGTCACATTGACATGAAACTACAATTTACCTGTTGTGATCTATCGCCATGAATTGTTGTTGCAGGGAACCCACTCATATACAACCAGTGTTCCAATGAATCAGCCCCTTCTTTGTCTCAACAAAAACTAAAGTTAAGGCATGCTGCGGATCCAATAGAAGAAATGACAAATATTAACCGAACCATTTTATACTACTTAAGAAAAAGAGGAATTCAACCTCACAAACAGAATGGGTGCAACAAAGACGTTGACACTGGATGGCACCCCAAGCACTATGCAGATGTTATGTGTACCTAGAATCATGTGAACCATAGGAAAGTTACCTTGCCGTGAGTTCTATTTTACCTTTGGGCTTGAAGGAGGTCCATTAGATGGCTCCGCTTGTCAGACTCGTGTACAAATTCCACTCTTTGCTCAATCAAATCAGTGCTCAACCCAACCCTTCCAACAGCCAGGAATATGTAGTTTAAAAGAAAATCAGAAGTCAATCTCCGGAAAAATAACCACAATTGGTATATAAGACCATGCATGAAAAATTAGAATTTAGAAAAACAAATAAAAAGTAGGTTCATAAATTAATCATCTATAAGCAATACAACAAAAAAATTACAGAGAAGCATCAAGTTACTACAGGAAGCAAGCATTGCACTTGTACCTGTATCTCCTTCGGAAATGTGGCACTAAATAGCATTGTTTGCCTGACACCACGCTGTGGCATATCCATTTGCTCAACTATTTTCCTTATCTGAGGTTCAAACCCCTTATCCAGCATCCGATCAGCATCATCAAGGTTCCAGTACCTCACCACTTGCAACGAAATCTCTAACAAATCTGCCAACCTCCCTGGAGTTGCAACAAGAATATCAACTCCCCTCTCTAGATCCCTGAGCTAAAAAAAGAGAGGGATACAATTTGAAGATATCAGGCCGGCCTCTAGTTGCCTAAATGAGCAGCTACAATGCAGAATACTACCATAAACAGTGTTTGTGCAATTTCTAAAGATTAAAAGCAGAAGCATGCACGAGATATCAACTGCAGTATGCCTGCACACATTGCATGCATGTGCACGTGCACACAGATGAACACACAAAATATGTCATTTGCAAAAGGAAAATGTTGACATAAATTTCCAGCTAATGAAAGAAAAGGGAACTGAATTCTTTCTCTTCCATTACCAACCATTCTATTAAAAGACCGCTAGCTTATAGGCAAGTTTATGACTCTCTACACAGCTTTAGTGCTACGCTCATATATACCTTCAGTTTGTCCACTTGTTTCTATTTTGACAACAAATTATTTGAGGAAGGTTGTGGAATGCGAGTCGAGGCATAATGAACATGACATCCCACACCCACGTGATAGATTAAATAATTTCTCATAAGTTCATACAAAGACATGTACTATGAAAAGGAATCAAGAAAGTGGTGTATTTGCCAGTGGTACACCAGCAAGATTGTGAGCATTAATGCGATCTGTTGAAAATCTTGATTTGCAAAAGGTCTTTAGCTCAATGTGTCGGCTAGGAGATTTTCACAAGAACTTGAGGCTTACCAAGTAAATCCTATTGACTCCCCCACCTATGCTGCCTAATTCATTTGAGTGAAGACTTACTCAATGAAATGGCGTGCTATGTATACCGTTGCCTCCCCCACCTATGCATTCCTTTAAAGGAATCACTCTTACATTCTCGATCTCAAGCTTGGATAAGGAAGACTTGCATTAAGTTTTTGACAGTCAACATAAAACTTTGGTGGATTTATCTATCATGGATTCTACAAATTATGAACATTACATTAGGACAATGCACTGCAAAACCTAAATGCAGTAAAAAGTAATCAAAAGCTTATACATCTTCATTTGAATGTAGTGAATCAATTTCAATGAAGGTTCTCGGTCATAGCCAAGTATAGGTAAAGAACTTAGTCTCGCTACATTATCACTCGAATATAATGAAAAAGTTACAAAAAGAGTCTTCGTATTTTTAGAATGAATGAATGAAAAGTAAAGAAATTAGTCCTAGATAATAAGATTCGTATAGGTACATAGAATTAGTGTTGTTTGTATCATATCGTGTATCATTTTTCTATAATACGGTTGTATCATATCATAATTTTGTATATTTTTTACAAATATTTTAAAATAAGAATAAAAAAATAGTAAAACTCAAAAACTATTCTAGGTTAGGCAAGTTTCTTAATTCATGGTACCAATGTTGGATGTGGTCATAATTGATAAGTTATAGAAAGAAATTGCAACGTGATTATAATTGGTAAGTTGCTTAAGTTAATTATATTTCTTGTTGGTGAGAATTTTGAAAACCTACCAAAACTAGAAATGATGATAATTGCTCAGTTGCTTAAGTTAATTGCATTTCTCGTTGGTGAAAATTTTGAAAACTTTTTATTCTGAAGAGTTTTGTTGTTGTTGTTAGGAGATCGCCCTTAAAGGCAAGGAGTTTGTCTTGCTAAAGGGGACAAGATGAGATTAATCATTTGCCAAGAAAAGCACTCAAGCAAAAAGTACAAAAAAATAAAATTACAAACCTAGACATTTTTAACTCTGCCCATGTAAGGGATCACCCTTGCATGACCAGTCCCAAGTCCGGATAAAGGAAGCTTCCAACAGCCAATGTAAAACTTTGTCGGATTTTTATACTTATGGATTACACAAATTATGAGCATTGCGTTGGATCGTCCCCTCTTAGCGATGAGCTGCAGAGCCCGAATGCAGTGACAAGTAAGCAATGGTCACTATATTTTCGCTCAAATGTAGTCAAACAATTGCAGAGAGGGTTTTCACATCTGCTTCCTTATAATTGCTCTCATATAATGAGTTAAAGACCTTTCTCCAACTTACACCAAATGCACTCGCCATTTCTTTATTCCTAGTCAGCTTCGCAATAATTGCTTTAATATTTTTTACTATATGTTATCTATACAAAAAGTATGTTGCATCTACAAAAATTATTTGAATGACATTCATCAAATCCATATCAATCACTACAAATAACACGTAGAATTTTGTTTGGAGTGCATAACTCTCTCACACACCTCAACACCCAAATATAATTCTCTTTCTTTCTCGCACTTATAAAAGAGAAGGTTGGAGGGAAGTTTTTCGAGGATGATGTGAATCCAACAACCTAAAGGAAAGGCATCTTATACCTATAAACTAGAAGAAAAATATATAACCGTTAGACACTAATATAGGGTAAACATTAGTACACAAAAGTAAAACACTTACATATTTATGTTATATGTGTTATCAAATTCCAATACCCATGAAAATACATGAAGTAAGTGCACAAAACGAGAATGTGCAAATATAATATTACTAAAAATATATGTATTAGGGATTTTACGATGTCATGTATGTGTAGATGTAGAAATTTACTCCAAAGTCTATGTAGAGACTTGAAAAAAGCTTTCGCACACTACGTCATGTACGAGCGTGCCAGCTAGTTTCACTTAAAGTAGCAAAGTTGTATTTTTTTATTTTAATGGCAATTGTAGGAAAGTGAGATCTTTTCGACTTAGGCCTTCTTGAATCGGTGCTCAAGGGTTACCCTAGACGCTTTGAGGATTGATCTTGATCAGAAGCATTTTTGAAATTCACTTTTCAAACCCAAATGAATTAACCAAATTCATGAGCTAAGTCTTTAGAAGAAAATTTTTCTAAGTTCTGAAAAATAGAAACTAATTCTGTTTTCAAAACTTGTTTTTAGATTTTTTTAAATAGCTTCTTTATCTCCAAAAATAATTAAAATTTTATATTGAAAAAAGTATCATACGAAGGTTCAAAGACTATTTTTATTCTAACTTTTTGGGTTGTGACAATATACAATTAAATCCGAGAATTACCCTTGCTCAAATGTCTAAAACATTTATATAATAAAAATACAGAGGTTTAGAAAAACTTTTGTATCTCAGTACATGGACCTCCGATCCTTATCCACTTGGTCTTTTTGGAAAGTTATGGATGTCAGCTTTCAAATGAGACAAGATTCAATAAAATTGATTCACTACAACAAAGATATGTGATGACAACCCAAGGTCTCTTTTAGTAAACACAGGTTTTACAGATTCAACTATGAATTTGTTTGATTTCTCCCAATTTTAATTACATGATTGCACAGTCCTAAAATTCTTAAAAAATTTATTATATGTGGGCTTGTGTATGAGGATTCGGTGTACAAAATTTTCGATCGTTTAGAGCAGAGGGTAGGAAATTAAAAATGCAACATCATACAGATGCAGGGTTTTTAAAACAAATTTTTGTGTTTAAAAAATACATGAATGCATCTCATCCAAAATTTAAAGACAAATCACAATCATTTAAATGTAAATGATTGAAGGAACTGAATTAAAATATATCTATAGCTTAAGCATAGAGGGGATTAGGAGATATAATACAGTATAATGTATAGAGAGGTAAAGGAAACTTGAAATCAAACAAATGATAGGCAAGAATGTAACGAAATGAAATGGGCATTATATCTATCTATTACATCATGGGGGAGTCAATTGCTCCATTAATACAACCTCTTTTTAATGAATGAAAGTAAGGAAGAAGAAATTTAAGAAGAGAGAAAAAGATTGACCTTGTAAAGAAGCCCTCCTTGGCACCGAATTTGGAAGAATTGGGAGGGGATGGTTCCTCCTTCTTTCTCTCTTTTCTCTCCCTCTCTCTCTCTTTCTTTCCCTCTCCCTCTCTCTCTTAGGCTCTTTCCCACCTTCCTTCAATGATGGAAACCAGCCCCCAAGGTAACTTTTTATAGGCCTCAAGGGGGAAGGCCTAGAGGCTTCCAAGGTTTGGATACAGGTGAGCTTTTGGAGCCCAAAGTTTGATCTGGTTCCTTGTTGGCCCCAAGGCTTCACGTGGGCCTCCTAGTGGTCCCTCTTATCCAAGGTAAGCCCAGTCCCATGTGGCTAGATCGGCCAAGTGGGTTTCTTCAACCAAGTGAGTTCGGTTAGCCTTGGTGCAGTTGGGTGCAATCGGTTGGCCTTAGTGCAGCTAGCTAAGTTTAATTTGGGCCAGCCTTTGGTGCCATATTTGATAGAGTCGTGGCTTGGCTTGATCCATGTTTTTGGTCCTCCTTTAGTCCATGGCTTGGTCTTCTTGAGCCATTGCCTTAGGCTAGTCCATGTCTTAGTTTAAATCAACTTGCTCGTCATTTAGTGTAAATCGAGTATTTGCCCTTGGTTTTAGGCTCTTGATTTGGCCTAGCCCATCTCGGTTTCAACTTCCCTAGCCCGTTCAAGACTTGGGTCCTTCATCTTGGTCCACATTTGGTGAATGAGCTCGGTCCTTGCCTTCTTGTTGCTGCTTTGAGATCGAATTGAGATGCTTCGATTCCGTTATGGCCTTGAGATCGTGCCTTCTTTCGGGATCTTCGGCAGGGTTTTTGCAACTTTCCTCCTCATCCTTTTTTGAACCAATCTTAATTTCATCTTTTTTATATTTTTAAAACTTGATTTTGAAACTTAAAACTTTTAATTTCAAAATCTTTGTTTTTGATATTTTGTTAAATTCGTAAGCTGTATTTAAATCATGGATTTTTAAAGTCGGCCTACTAAAACATGCTTGAATATGTTTTTTGCAAAACATTTTGAGGTATTTACAGATGCTCCTCTTTGGTATTATTCTAAATTTATTTGGATAATGGCAAAGAAGAAACATCCGTTTTCTCATATTTTTATGAAAAAGGGGATTTTTGCCAAAGGGGACTTTGACTTATAATAAGCACTAGTCCTAGAATGATCATGCATGACTGACCTTTTGATGGATGCATGCATGGTATGTGATGCAAATGAAGTGCAGTGTGTGATTAGTGACCCATACATGAGATTGATAAGCTTGAGACTAAACCTATGGAGGTTGGCTGCCCCAAGCAAGATGGCTCCCATATTGCTTCTTTTGATGTTGCGGGTTTTCAAAATTTATTTTCAAACGAGAACTCCTTTTTAGTTTCTATCAAAAGGACTTCCAATTTCTCACATTTCGCCTCACTTGGGTTTTAATACCTACCTAGTAGAAGTTTTGTAGGAAATTTTGAATAACATTTCAAATTCAATTTCTCACACAACAAAGTTTAATTCTCAAACAAAATAAAATCCAAATAAGTAGGTCCTATTCCTACTCTGGGATTTTAATGGTAAACCTTTTTTCATTGGGATAAGTTGTGGGAGATTTGGAAAAGAATTCACCATGGTCCCTTCTGAAGTGTCCTATGGTATAAGGCAAAAAAATAGAAAATTGCTCTTTTTGAGCTTTGGTTTTTTTTTTTCAAAGGGGAGACCTCTATTTTGGAGGTTTTTGTTTTCCCTTTTCTTTTTGAAAGACCTCTATATTAAAGGTTTTTATTTTCTTCATTTTCTTTTGATTTTGGAAGACCTCTATATTGGAGGTTTTATTTTCTTCCTTTTCTTTTGATTTTGTCAATTTTTCTTTTTTGAGGAGATGAAGTGGAGAAAACTCATCTCTTTGGGTACTCAATTCAGCCAAGAACATCCCATTTCCTAATAGCATCTACCATTTGAAAATATTTTGCTATTTTGAACTAGGCCTCATTTTGTAAGCCAAAGATTTTTGAAATGTTGCTAAATGATTTTGAAAACTCTACTTTTTATAAAAATCAATTCCCTTATTTAGGGTCATATAATCCATTTTGATCCTTCTTTCAAGAAGTTCAAAGGAGACCCATTTTAAAATCTTTTTCAAAGAATTTAACATAAACCCTATACATAATATTTTTTCAAGTATTGGGCGTTTATAGGGTCTACTAAATTTCTTCCCTTAACATCAATCAACCAATATGCATTATTTGTGGTTGTCCCTCTCACAACATAGGGACCATCTCACTTGGGTCGCACTTACCAAGTGGATGTGGGCCACGATCGTAGATGGTTTTCAAGAAAAGGTCTCCCACTTTGAAGTGGCGATCCTTCATATGCTTTCCATAATATCGGGCTATCCTTTGCCGGTATGCATGTGTATGATCTATGGCAAGGAGCCTCTTCTCATCAAGTAAATCAAGCTCAATCATCTTAGCTTGTTGTAGAGTCTCTATGGGCAAATCAAGTGTAAGAGATGTATGAAATGAATGCAATTTGGTATTAATGGGAAGTATGGCATTCGTTCCATAGACCAACTCGAATGGTGTGACATTCGGATGGAAGTCCTATAAGCTCATAAGGCCTCATCTAGCTTCTCATGTCATGTCCTACCCTTCTCTAAAGTTTTCTTAATAACGCTTATGAGGGTTTTGTTCGTGGCTTCAGCTTATCCATTGCCTTGAGGGTAGTAGGGTAATAAGAAGTGTTGAGTGATGTCATAGGTCTTACACAACTTTTCCATCTTCTCATTTTTGAATGGGGTGCATTATCCGACACTAGGTCTATAGGAATTCCAAATCGAGCCAAGATATTCCTCTTAATGAATGCCACTATATGTTATCCTTGGACATTAGCCAAGGAGGTAGCTTCAACCCATTTAGAGAAATATTCGGTGGCTCCTAAGATAAACCTATGTCCATTGGATGTATTAGGTGAGATTGGTCCTATGATATCAAATGCCCATATGGTGAAGGATCATGGACTCACGATGGAATGCAGTATGGATGAAGGAATATGAATGGCATTTCCATGCACTTGACATTGATGACTGAAGTTCATGGTGTTGTCCTCTCTACATATGTGAGTGAGTGTGCATGATTTGAAAGAATTAACCAATTGGATGGCTAATTCATGGTATGGAATGAGTTTTTCATTTTTGTCTTGCCAAATTTTCGAAACTTGGTTTATAACCAGCATAGAATCTTCAAATACTTCAATATATAATGCCCCTAGATTTTTCAAAACTTTTATGCCTTGTATGAGTACCTCATATTCAACCACATTATTTGAACATGGAAAATATAGTCGGAATGCCATTGGGATTTCTCCCTTCTCGGGGAATATGAGAATGATTCTCACGCCTGCCCCTTGCTGATTCTTTGTCCCATCAAAGTACATTTTTCACACTTGATCTTCATTACAATAATTTGATAAAACTTGGTTTTGTAATTCATTTGCAAAGATGCCTTCATCGGGCATTTCATCAAGTATGGGATATGTGTCTTCAAGGGATGGTAACTTAACCACATGATCGGCTAGGACTTGCCCCTTAATGGAGTTTTGGTGGTAAAATTTCAGATCATACTCCATTAAGAGGAGCTGCCATTTAACTAGCCTACCCATTAGGATTGGTTTTTCAAAGAGATGCTTGATAGGGTCAAGTTTAGACACTGTCCAAATTTCATGATCTAGGAAATAATGTCTAAACTTTTGGCAAGCCCATACCAAGGCCAAGCACGTTTTCTCCATTGCTTGATAGTTTCTTTCATATGCCAATAAAGTTTTCGAAATGTAGTAAATAGCATACTTCTTAAGACTATTATCCTCATATTGAGCAAGTAAAGCACCCAATGCATTCGCATGAATGGAAATGTAAAACAATAAAGGTTTTCCTTGCTTTGGAGGTTTTAAAATTGGAGGATTCACCAAATAAGTCTTCAATCTCTTGAAAGCTTTTTGGCAATCGGAATCCCAATCAAATTTCACCTCTTTTCTCAAGAGTCTACTAAAAGGTTTACATCTTGTTGATAAATTAGAGATGAATCTCCTAATTGCTTGGAGTCGACCGTGATGGCTTCAGATTTGGGTCAAGTTGGAGGGTGGAGGCATATATATGATGGCTCGACACTTAGAGGGGTCGACCTCTATGCCCCTTTAGCTAACCATGAACCCTAAGAGTTTTCCCGATTCTACTCCAAAACTATATTTTTGAGGGTTTAATTACACTGTATAAAGCCTAAGTCTTTCGAAAATCTTTTGCAAAGATTTTATGTGTGTGCATCAGGTTTTTTATTTTACCAAAAAATCATCCACATATACTTACAAGAGCTCATGGATTTGATCATAGAAAATAGTGGTCATGGCTCTTTGGTATGTGGCATCAGTATTTTTCAAACCAAAAGACATAATCGTGTAACAGTATGTGCCCCAAGGTATAGTAAAAGCAGTTTTGGCATGATCTTTTGGTGCTAGCTTGATTTGGTTATAACCCGAATAGTCATCCATGAAAGAAAACATTTCATGATTTGCAGTGCTATCCACTATCAAATCAATATTTGGAAGTGGAAAATTATCTTTTGGAGTGACTTTGTTCAAATTTCTAAAATCGATGCAAATACGAATTTTTCCATTAGATTTTCAAACTACAATAATATTTAAAAGCCATTGAGAATAAGCATTGGGTTTTATAAATCTGGCTTTTAAAAGGTCTTCTAAACCCTCTTTTACTTGGGAGTGAACATTGGGATGGATTTTCTTAAGCTTTTGTTTCATGGGTTTTGCATTTGGTTCTATGGGTAGATGATGCTCTACAATCCTAGAGTCTAGTCCCGGCATATCTTCGTAGGTTCATGTAAATACGTCTATGTATGATTTCAAGAATACAATAAATGATGCATTTTCATGTTCATGCAAGTAAGTATGATTTCAAGAATACAATAAATGATGCATTTTCATGTTCATGCAAGTACCTATTTTGACACACTTTGGGTTATCCTCACTCCATAGATTGACCTATACGAAAACCCCTCCTATGAAATTTGAAGGTTTTTCAAAGTCAAGGATGCGTGAGAAATAGATGCAGAACCTAGGTTAACTTTTTGCATTGACGTGCTAAAACAAGCATCAAGGAGGTTCAAGGTACAGGCTAGCTGTGCCTAGTTGCTTCCCAAAAGAGCAATAAATTGTCTGCAAACATGAGGTGTGTCATCGACCAATTTGAATACCATAGCCATCGCTCCTCGCCCGTGCTTCTTGAATAATTAAGTGCATTAACGTCTCCAAGCAGAGAATGAACAGGAAAGAGAAACGGGGTCCCCCTTCCGAATACCTCCGGATGGCATCAGGAAATTCGTAGGACTCCCATTTCAAAGGTCATCCATCTGCACTAAAGTGAGGGAATATCTTTGAGTACCGGTTGAACGAAACTCCACTGTAATCTGCCATAATTAATTTCAAGGTCAATCTCGTCTCTATTGGGTGAAAGATTTTTTTAGCTCAATTATGTTATCCTGGATTCACCAGCCCGGAAAAAAACTAACCTGATTGGGTAAAACAAGAGTAGAGGGGAGGTGTTTCACCTATAATCTTCATTACATACATTTAGAGGACGTCAGAGAGATATTAGCCTGAAAATCAAGGTTCCTTACTCTGGGAATTAGTACGATCAGAGTTTGGTTGATCCAACCTACCTCGTCCTCATGCCGGAAGATAGTTTTAATGAAACCAAGTGCCTTCGGATGGATAATAATTCATTTCTTATGGTACAAAAGACCAAAAAGCCATATATCCCAGATGCTTCAATGACATCCATCACAAAAATAGCATCTTCGATTTTCTTGTTGACACATTATGACTATGAAGTGCTAACCACCCCCCTCCCCAGAAAAGCTCATTTATGTAACAATTAATCGCCAAGGACTTCAGCTGACGTTACCATAAGCCCGCTTTGGTTTTGAAAGTGAGTATTTTATTCCTTTTCAGATTTATAATTGTCTTACGTGATAGTGGCAGGTACTTCTATTGCCATCATTCACCCATCGCGAGCAAGATTTTTGGAACCAAAATATTTCCTCCCGCTTGAGGATTGTCTCTAAATCAGTCTCTAGCTTTCTCTCCAGCATAAGCCATCTAGGTCGATGCAGGGACCTGCTAAGTTGTTCGCCTTGAAGCCGGCCCAAGATACGGGAGTTCTGCAAGTGTATATGACCAAATACCTGGTAATTCCGTTAAACGTGGAGATTGGCTGCCATATGTTTGAGGTTATCAACCGGTGGGCTGACACTGGCTCCATTACGACCGAAAAATGAGGAGAATGAAGCATTTAGAATTTATGCTGCTTCGAAATAGAAAGGTTTTGGCTTCTCATCCTGAAGCGAACCTGGCTGAGAAGGAGAGGATGATGGTCGAAGCAGTAACACTTGAATAGCTGCGTGAAGAAATAGGATTCTCCAATCAGCGTTGCAGCCCGAGCATACATCTCAACTGTTTGATCTCTGAGATATGTTGAGGTGATAAAGCAAAAACATATTTAAGCATTCAATCTAAAATACAATAATATTTTTAATTCATATATTTACTGTTTATGATATCAATGAAACGGTAAAAATGTTTGAGTAGATAGTGCATAAATCAGATTTGAGCATATACCACTACCTCCACAGCATATAGTTATTCTAGTGTTGCCACCTAATTTACTCAGCTTATCAAGCGATTCATGAAATCCATATACGAGAAAATAATTCTCATTTGCACAAGTGATCTTAATAAGGATCTTGTACCTAGGGGGGCAGTTCAACTGATAGGGTGCTTTGATGCCCTTGTTATTGGTGCACAGTTTGAATCCCAAGGGATGCATGTGTGCGCTAGGCTACAACCTTCCTTTGTATCAAAAAAAAAAATCTACGAATCCAAGATCCAACAACTTCAGTCCTTTGAAGATGGTACGATGTAGGAATTTAGACTCGCGATTTTGACAAGGACCACCACAACCATATCTCCCATTACTATTTGACACTACGCCAACCACTACATCATTTTCATGACCACCATAATATACAATTAGTGCTACCATTATACACCATTTTACTTGGGGATGTTGATGGATTGGGCACAAACATGGATCTGAATTCAATTAGTTAGATCTAAAAACCGAAAGAATCAAATATTGCTCTCAATTTTGGCATGAAGTCAGATCCAATTTGATAGATAAGTCAGCAGGATGTAAATGGATTAGATTTGGTCTCAGATTTTTGCAATATAAAACTGAACCCTAACCTGAATCTGGTTTTGCAAGACTCGTCAAGTCAAAGTCGGTAAAGGTATGACCTGAACCAATGACAGACCATCACACTCACTCCACCAAAATCACCAACTTCCACTGTGAGAGTTTTGGGCCTAACTAAAAGGTGATCAAAGTGAAGTTATTTCTTGTCAAATGATGCACCATATATCATACATTTGAAAGCCTATGACATTCCATTAAAAACCCTCTAAAGTTTAGTTACACACTCGAGCGCTCTTTGAAACTTTAGAAGAATGCATTTCAAAATATGGTATTTCTCGTAGTCACGGCTTATTGAGAGCAATTTTTATTCATATAATGTTTTTTGTGTGCCCGATACTTTCTTACAAGTTAATAAACCATTCTGGTTGACATGCTACAACAAGCGAGACAGATGGGAGGGGGAGAGAGTGCCACCTTTGCCTTGTCATGCATGAATCAATAGATACAAACGAGTGACTAGGATGCCGATGATGATTGTGAACCAGGTTCCACTCTCCTTGTCTCTCTACGTTGAACTTCAGCCATCAATGCCACCTATCTGGGACGATCTTCCTTCTTCCAACACAACCAGCTCACCTTATGTGAGGGAAGGATCCACAAGGGGTTTGACCTCCTAGCAACTGGATGTAAATAATCTCTCAAGCTCTGGCATACATGATAGAGGAGAAGCGAGAAGAAGCAAGAAATATGATGATAATGAAATTCGTTCTATATGTGAATTAACGGAGGCTTCATGCCTATATAATGCATGATAATGATTATTTAAAGTTTAGAGCTAACAGAAAAAGAACACAAGTGCAAGTGGTGCTAACCCATGGTGTAACATGGTGTCAGCGTGCAAGGCCACACTCGGTCAAGTGTAAGTGGCACATTGGAGTGGATGGCCAATTCAGGTCGAGTGACAATGCTCCCCAGGTTGAATCAACACATGAAGGCCTTGTGGTATGCACATGGATGATGCTCATACTATCATAGCTGCACACTAGGCACCCATGAGTCCTCATCCTCTCCATGTCTTGTCCACATCACCAAGATTGTGTTTATTAACATGGTCCTGAACCCTCTACTCTATGGACCAAAATCTGCTCCACTTGTCCAATGTCATCACACACAAGGAGAGGAGGGTGTCTAAAATCTGCTCCGCTAGTCCAATCTTTGTAGGTTCTCATTATTTGGCTTAAGTTGTGACATGTGGAACACTAGATGTATATGACACTTGATTGATCCTCTACACATCGAGTAGTTCTCCGTCCTGGTGTCTCAACCCATGTAGCTTGCCTCATCCCTGTTGGTCAACCCTCCAATCCTTGTTGATTGAATGTATGAAGCATCTCCATCCGCATGTCTCACCAACTAGAATATATCATCTATCTTCAATAGTGCAACCAAAATCTCCTTGATGCATTTGTGGCAAAGAGAATCCACAACTACATTCTATCGGTTCAACTTATATACCCATCTAAAGCGATACAACTCTAATACCTCCAACCAATAAGCTTGCCTCGGAGTTAGCTTCTTCTAGGTCGTGAAGAATGTATTAACCATAGTGACCACTAAGAAAAAAGTCATCAAAAAATAAGCATGCCAATTTGCAAGCAATGCATCACAATCAACAACTCCCTCTCGTAAGTAGCATAACTCATCTCAACATCCATATGCTTCCTACTCTTAAAAGTTGTCAAGTGTCCTTTCTAGTTCATCTCACTTTCAATCACCAAATCTCTAGCACTCATGTATACTTAAAAGGGGAGTGAGAAATCCAATAGATGTAGCACCGGGTCACTACAAATAAGGAAACTTTGCAACTCAAACAATCTAGGTGGTATTTCAAAGTCCACCATCACCTTCACCTTTTGTGGATCTATCCTAATCTCGCCACATACAACAATGTGGCTAAGAAAGCAAATATGGTATTGTGAAAACTCATGTTTCTCCCTCTTCGCATACAAGGAGTGCTATCATAGCTGATGAAAGACCAATCTAAGATAACATATGTGCTCTTCTAGGTTTAGCTTGGTCAGAAGGACTCACCGATCACTATTAGGGACCTCTTACTCGTGCCCGAAGTGGAACTAGTAACCCAACCCAATTCAAACCCAAAACATTGCTGGGTGAATGGAGCATTAATGACTTCAGTAAACTCAAGGTTATTTATTTTCTCTAGCAGGAGGTTGCTCAAGAGTAAAGTCATATTTAAGCTAGCAAAGAAATTCTCAGCATCTCTTAAAATCAACCTCTCAGTTGGCTCATTTTGGGGATAGACAATTCGAATTTAATGTTCATTTAGTGGCCTTAGAAATTACTAAAACAACAATTATAGTAAGCTCATAGATGGTTGAGCCTGTATCATAATTTTACTAGGTGATTGTCTATTTACTAGGAAAGTATTTATAGCAAGTTCATAGGTGGTTTAATTTGTGTCAGCATTTTACTAGGTGATTGTTTATTTCCTAGCAAAGTCTTTATAGAAAGTTAATGTCTTAAACCTATCTCAGGGGGTTATCTTAAGTATAAATAGGATCAAGTCTACAAAATTTTTATTCGGTTGTTTTCCAATATTTGCTTTAAATCTCTCTCTTATCCTTAATCGGTATTAAGTGAGTTGTTCTTTATCACTTTGGTGAGTCATATCGATTGTGTGGCACACCATGTGTGTAAGGAAATCAATAGGCATGCGTGAATCCTCTCAACTCAAGTTTCATGTAATTTGGTGCTTTCATTAATATTAAGAGGATGACAGGACAAGATTTCTATGCCCCCAATATCATGAAGTATGTCTCTTGACGAAGCTCAGATCATGGCACTGCAACGTGGATAGGAGGCACTTGTAGCTCAAGTGGTACAACTGACCCAAAACCTTGAGAAATTGATGTGACAAAGAGCTCCTTCTCCTAACTGATCCAACACCAGTCACTATGGTGTAAACTCAAACTCTCATGAGTTGCGAATGCACTAGGAGGCAAGAACGGATCGAAGAGATGTGGATCACCAAGTTTGAATAAAAAATCCCTATTTTATCGAATCAAGCTCACCTAAAGAGTTTCTCGATTGGGAGCAGTAGGTGGATAAGATCTTCGAGTATTATCAATACCTTGAAAAAAGAAAATGTCACCTAGTTGCTTTGGAGTTCATCGATTATACTAATCTTAGGTGGAGAAAACTTAAAGATTATTTTCACTGATTTTTGTTTTTAAATTTCTGGTTTCCAACTCTTCATCTTATTTTATATGGATGTGCTTGAAATAAAATGGTCTTAAGCAAATTATTTCTGCTAGATCTTTAGTACTCACAAAATTTAGGGAAGGCTTGCATTTTTGTAGCGAGGTTTCATGTTTTAAAATAAAAGAAACGATTCATCCTTGGGATCTCTCAACTTGTAGACTGGCTTGCAATTTGTTAATTTTTGAATGTGTGATGTTGTGTATGTATCGTGTGTTATGGATTTGTAGGTCTGGTCATTGTATTTATGCGGATCTATGTGTCCTTATGTGTGTGTATTATATGTTTTCAAAGGTATATTCATAAAAGAACATGAAAGTGGAGAAATTTCAAAGCATAAAACTTGGGAAGCTTTGTTCGCTCATTATCGATGGCGGCAATTGTACCAATGTGGCCTCTACAGAATTAATAAAGAAGTTGAGCTTACCCACCATAGCTCATCCGCATCTTTATAAGTTGTGTTGGCTCAATAATCAAAGAGAAATTTTGGTTCAATAGCAAGCTATTGTGCCAATATCCATTGGTAAAACTTATCAAGACTCCATTGTATGTGATATGGTTCTAATGAATGCAGGTCATCTCCTACTAAGCTGACCATGGCAGTTTGACTGGCAAGCCTTCTATGATAGTTATAGGAACATGTATACATTTAGAAAGGATGAAAATAAAATCTCTTTGGCCCTATTAGCACCATAACATCTCTCTCTAACATCAACTACCAAGGAGTTGCAGGCCAAAGAAAGTTTGGTACTCACTAGAAGAGAGGTTGAGCTAGCCATCGCACAAGTTGTCATGGTATACTTGGTTGTAGCGAAGGGAATGGAAATCAACTTGTCAGCGCAGGAGCATCCTCTACTCGCTAAGCTATTAAGAGAATTCACCGATGTGTTTCCTTATGAGCTTCCCGATGGTTTGCCTCCAATTTATGGTATTGAGCACCATATTGATCTCCTACTTGGTGCGGCTCTTGTAAACAAGTTGGCCTATCACTGCAACCCCAATGAGACTAATGAGTTATAACACCAAATCAAAGAATTAGTTACCAAAGGCTTCAAGAGAGAGTCCATGAGTTTGTATGCAATACTTGTCCTTTTGGTACCCAAGAAAGATAGATCATTATGAATATGTATTGACAATTGAGCCATTAACAAAATAATTATCTAGAACCACTATCTCATTCCTCAATTACATGACATGTTTGATGAACTCAAGGGATCAAGATTGTTTTCAAAGATTGATCTTAAGAGTGGTTACCACCAAATTCGAATCAAGGAAGGAGATGAATGAAAAACAGCTAAGTTAGGGCTATTTGAATGGCTTGTGATGTCATTTGGCCTATCAAATTCATCCAACACCTTTATGCGACTCATGAACCATATGTTGCAAGAGTTTATTGGCAAATTTTTCGTCGTATATTTTGACGACATTATAATTTATAGACATGAAATGGATGAACATATTATCCACATTCAGAAGGTTCTAGAGGACTTGTGCCATTAATGACTCTATGGTAACCTTAAAAAGTGTCAGTTTTGCCAAACAAATGTGTAGTTCTTAGGCTTCATCATCTCTGAGTAAGGAGTTGAAGCCGATCCCAAAAAAGTGCAAGTCATATAAGACTGGCTAGACCCAACCAATGTGGTTGAGGTACACAGTTTTCATGGTTTGGCCTCATTCTAGAGAAGATTCATCAGGAATTTAAGTAGTATTGTAGTACTATTAATTGATTGTATCAAGAAAAACCAAGAATTTCGATGGATTGCAGCATGCAAGAGTGGATTTGATGAAATCAAAGTCCAATTGAGTGGTGCACCAACTTTTGCTCTTTCGACTTCAACAAAACTTTTGAAGTTGAATGTGATGCTTTGGGAGTAGGAATTGGAGCCGTGTTGATGCACAAATAATGACCCATTGCATTTTTTAGTGAAAAATTAAGAAGACCCAATTTGTGCTACTTTACTTATGGGAAGGAATTCTATGCATTAATTTGAACATTGCAAACACAGTAGCATTACCTTTGGCCTAAAGAATTTATGATCCATAGTAAACATGAATCTCTTAAGCATCTTCAGGGTCATGGAAAATTGAATAGAAGACACAATAAATAGGTCGAATTCTTAGAATCCTTTTCCTGCAATATTCGATAAAAAAAGGAAATCTAACCTAGTGGTTGATGTTCTGTTATGAAGATATTCACTTATCCCTGTTCTCGAAGCCCTATGATGAGATTGGAAGTCCTTAAAGAATAATATGTAGGGAATCTAGACTTCTCACCTCTTGGTTTGATTGGCTAGAAAAGAGAGTTAGATGGATTCTACTAGAATGGTGGATACCTTTTTCAACGTGGAAAATTTTTCATTTCGAGAGAATCCTATCGTAAACTCTTCACTTGAGAAGTTCAGGTGGCTGGTTAGCGGGATATTTTGAGGAAAAAAAACATTGGAGCTCTTTAGAGAACATTTTTACTGACCGAAAATGAAATGTGATGTTCATAGCATTATTGAAAGATTTGTTACCTTCAAATTAGCTAAAGGGAGAGGGACATACTAGGGATTTTATATGCCTTTGCCGATTCCTACTAGGCCTTATACAGATGTTAGCCTGGATTTCATTATGGGCCTTCCTAGAACGAATAGGGGACGAGATTCTATCCTAGTTATAATAGAAAGGTTTTCTAAAATTTTGCATTTTATTCTCTACCACAAGACTGACGACGTAGTTCATATTATAGATCTTTTTTTCAAGAAAGTTATAAAACTCCATGGTATTCTCAAAAGCCTCGTGTCTGACCACGATGCTAAGTTCGTGAGCTTTTTCTAGAAGAGTCAATGAAAGCGACTCATAACCAAACTCTTCTTTAGCACGGCATGCCACCCTCAAACTAACAGTGGTGAATCATACTCTCACCACTCTTCTATGAGTTTTTATCTCAAATAATCTACAAACTTGGGAGGAGCAACTTCCTTGAGTAGAATTTGTCTGTAATCGCTCAGTTCACAACACTACGGGTTGTTCTCCCTTTGAAATAGTCTACAGAGTTAATCCCACAACCCCCTTAGACTTGGTACCTATACTCGAGCATGCTGAAGCAAATTCTAAGAGAGTAAGACACATTGAGAAACAAACAACAACCTATGTCAAATAACCTAACAAAAGGCACAAATCCATTGTCTTTGACCTTGAGGACCTTGTATGGATACATCTCAGCAAAGTCAGGTCCCACACAAGCGACGATCTAAACTCATGCCCTGAGCCGATGGCCCATTTAAGATTTTGAAGAAGATAAATAAAATTGCTTATAAGATAGATCTACTGGTGGAGTTCAATGTTTTTAATTCTTTCAATGTCATGGATCTTATTCTTTATAAGGAAGATACCGAGAATCCATATTTGAGAACAAATCCTCACCAACCTAGAAGGAGGATGAAGGACCAGACATTAATGATCTAACCTCGTCAAAAGGACTCACTGATCGCTATTAGGGACCTCTTACTTGTGCTCGAAGTGAAACGAGCAACCCAACCCGGTTCGAACACAAAACATTGATGGGTGAATGGAGCATTAATATCTTCAACAAACTCAAGGTTGTTTGTTTACTCCAGCTGTAGGTCACTCAAGAGTAAAGCCATTCAACCGTGTTGCTTCTCTAAGACAATAAAAAAGATCAATAGCCAAAAGAAAGTGGCATTGATCTTGTAATGTGACCTTATTTAGGGCACAATAATCCAAAAACATGCCCAGAGAACCATCAGACTTCATATGGAACAAAACAGGTGAACTATATGGTGACTTAGAAGATTGTACCATCACAACCTCCAACAACTCCCCTAGCTGTCTTTTGAGCTCTGTTAGCTTCAGAGGCCTAATGCAATATGCCATTATATTAATTGGCTTCAAGCCTAGTACGAACTAAATCTTTGTCTCACACCATAGAGGCAGGTGCTTTGGCAACTCTACTAGCATAATGTCCTCAAATGTCTCTGTCTTCACCTTCAATCTACCTAGAGTATGCATGCACGCACTACACCTGCCACACAATCGGTTGACACATATACCATCTTGAGGCAATACTCCAAAGCGGTGGTTCACTTATGGACCTTGTCGTAGACAACTCTATGATAAAGTGGGTAGAATTGGAGTTAGCTAGGTCATGCATGATAATGCATGACACCATCACCTCCATCAAAATTAGGTCACGCAGGGGTTCCTCTGTCATCTGCATGGCACAAAGGAATTTTCCACACATACTTGTGAATTGAACATGTACATTTGTTTCAGTCGGAATTTTCCACACATATCCATCTTCAGTTGAACCCTTAATTAGACGGATTCCTTCCCTTGCTCTTGGGCCATCATCTAGATGTTCCTCTACTAAAGCTTAGCATTGCCACAACAAGTAGCTCAACCTCTAGAACCTTGGTGGACTGGAAGTATTCCTCCAAGTCCAATTTAAAGTTTTCCAGTAATTTTCTGTCTATGATGTCAAAAGATTTAGGTTCCAGCATTTTGATGTTGCATGAAGTTTGGCTTATAGAAGAACTTATGCTTGAAACACTCTCACACAAAAATCGTAGCTCATACTCCAACCACTCGACCCGTTCTAAGCTGTGGATGAAAATTGTTGCCTCAACTAAACCAACACAGCCTCAATATTCAAGATACGGTTGGCATTGTCTTGCTCATCTGCATGAGCACCTGAACTAGCAATCATGCCATATTCTTTGATTCAAAAGGACCTGGTTGATCAATCAAATAATCAATGCAAGAAAAGAGGCTTGATTCACAGCAACCAAACATTGTAAACTTAATCCTTGGACCACACCCACGGGCTGAAAGCCACCACAATTGTTTCTTCCTTAGTTGAAGGTCTCTATAGGATCTTCCAACTCCGCAGTAAGATGATCCAATCAGCTGCTTCACAAAGTGGATGAAAACTCTTTGAAAAGCCTTGTGTTTTCAATGATACAGTTTCCTGCAAATATCGATTAATTTAGTCTTGGTTAAACCCTTAAAACTTTACAACTGACCTCATTTTTAATCTAAACACGATTATAGATAAACCTCACATAGATTGAATTTTAGGTCTCCACTGAATAGCACTGGTTTTGCAAGAACGCTTGTTGGAAGCCATTGCAACACGATATGCAACCTTCGTGCCTTGTGACTACAACTAGTACCACAAAGGTTAAATTTTTCACATTCTAAACAATTTGTAGATTGCATCACAGACCTGTGATGATTGTACAGACAAACCCATGATCAATGCATTGTCTTCAACGCATTAATCAAGGGAATATTGGCTCATCGCTTTCTAGATACAGCTAGCAGCAAACCTGACTCTTAGACTTCTGCTCTCTTGACTAATTTAAATTGGAGTCGAACCCAAGATTCTTTGGTACCGGTTTGTTACTCACTCCTTGTTGCACATGAAACAATAGATTCAAACGAGTGCCTAGGACACTGATGATGGCAGTGAACTAGGGTTTGCTCAGCCTACAATCTCTCTTTGCAAGGCTACAACTTACAACGCTGCCTGCTTGAGACGATCTTCCTTCTTCCAACACGACCAGTACAACTTGTGAGAGGAAAGGATCCCTACGGGGTTTGACCTCCCAACATCTAGTAATTGACACTTTTAAGATCCCACACGAGATAGAGGAGAAGCAAGAAAGAACACTCTAAGGCAGTACGTAGAAATCCAATTATTACCTAGGTACTCTTGACGTGGAATAGAAAAGCTAACAAGTAGCATTAGGCACCATGGTGTAACACGACATCGGCGCATGCTCAAGTGCAAAGTGGCATGCTAGAAGTGGATAGTTGATCTGGGTCTAGAAAAGCAACTCTTGGAGGGAAAGACTTTGATTCCTTTTGCCACCACCATCCACAAAGACAAACCAAATGGCAGTAGAAGCGATTTCGACGAGAATGAACACGGATCCCTCGAATTGAAAGTCGGTCTTCCCCCTTTGCAAGTACTCTCGAGGCTCAAGGACCCTTTTGATTATTCCCTCTTCCCTCCCTTTCCTTTACTTCAAATGTTTTTTTCCCCTCATTTATTGATGTTTACAATTCATAGGCATCTCTTTTCTCCATTAAAATATATTGGAGTTTTATCGTCGAATTATGCCAAGATTGGCCTTACAAACTTGCTTTTTTAATCAGTTTTCCTTTGGTTTTTTTAATGTGCTGAATTTGTAGTTAGGACCATGAATAGACCTTCTCTTTCTAATCTAGGAGTAGTTCAAGCAATGTTGAGTTTGTGCACTTAGCGGAGCATGTAGCTTTACTCAAGAATGTAAAAATCCTCACCAGTGATTGACATGATGTGGATTCTTTCAAAAGAGAAGGGTGCCTCCACGAAGATGCACTATCATCAGCTTTTTCTTTCTTTCTTTTCTCTTTTTTTGAGAAAGACTATAATCAGCTATTGATATAAGTAAGGTTTGGGATTAAGTCCTCTATGAATGCGGTCATCATTCTTAGTTGCCACGTTCGGCTTTTGGAACCCTAATCAAATTGTGTAGATAAGCTAAAGGAGAGTGACATCAAGTCATCAAGCCCTTATACATGCTTCAATGGCTAGACATAGGATCAATCCCACATGGTTAAGCTGACTCTCATCCTTAGTCATTACTGAACCAACAAGCAAGAAGAACTTTTACACAGAAGTTTATGCGGAACATTTCATTCTTTTCAAAACAAAATTGATGAACATTGATTGATGTATGATCAACAAAAATGGAAGCTTCTACATCACATGAACGCTATTGTCGTTTTGTGGCACCAGAAAGATCCTTGGGGGGTGTTACGCCAGCACTGTCTGGGGCGACCGTGACGAGCTTGGTCAGGCTGGACTAGACAAAATGTCTGATTGGTTCCTATTTACAAACACTTAGGCTAGAATTGTGGTATTGCTAGTTTTCCTTTTACATTTTTTTGGTGATTTTTTTTCCAATGATTTTTGTTAATGCTCATACCTAGCATTGACATCCCCATGATCTTTGTTGCCTTCCTCCAGGCTCTAACAACATCTATTATGCACAGTCTCCCCATTATTTCATACCTATTGTTTCATAAGACATAGGGTATTTGGATTATGTCTAAGTTGTGTTACAAACCATCACACAAAGAGAGCACGCTTTCCCAACTTCATGACCATTGCTCTATTTTTTCTGAGTAAAAAGGAAATTAGAAAGCCTTGTTTCTTGCTTTTACTCACACGAATCAAAACACTCAAATGCAACAAGCTACCAGCACACAACATAGATAAGAACCACTACAAATCAAATAAATAGGAAATATGCATCAAAGAACCATATCCATAGCCAATATATAAGAGCTTGTAGATGCATACAACTAAAATATCCAATACATAAGAACTTGTATATGCATCCAATAACAATATATGCCAATATCATAGATAAAACTGAAATAGCTCATAGATAGTAACCTGTTTGCATTAACAAAAAAAGTAATATGCATCAATTCATCTTCATACATCCACATCTCTATACGTTTGTGGCATGAACCCCATCTCCATACATACAACTCAAAATAGTTAATGGCAAGAACCTAGATGCATCAATCGAATAATCAATAGATCATGACATGTATATGCGTAGAACTCAAATAACCAATAGATAAGTTATATGCATCCAATAGCAATATGCATAAATCCCCATATATACAACTCAAATAGTGAAAACATAAAAACCTAAATGCATCAAGAAAATATTTTTCATTTCCATACATCCATGGAATAAGCCCCATCTCCATACATGCAACTCAAATAGCCAATAAAATATCATCGACAGAGAAGTATTTGTAATAAAAGGAAAGTGCAAATGTTTACATCCACAATAATCTTATCTTCTTTGCACAATAAAAAAACAAAAGAACACATGAAGTTCATGCACATTCGCTACTTCCCCCCCCTCCAATTCTATTAATCATGCACCTCCTCCCCATCATTTCGCCTTGGGTTGTTTATTTAGGAGTGGCAAGGGGGGCGGCCCTTATTTTTCCCTTCTACCTCAATTATGACCCCAATAACATTCTCATAAATCTAACCCAAGTACTTGAACAATTTCTGAAGTTGAATTTGAAACTTCAAAATTAAATCTATGGATTCAGAACGCCTTATTCGGTACTTGCCCAAACCAGAGCCCAATCAATCCGGCTCCATTCAGGTTGGGTCTGCAATACTACTACTATCACTTCCCTTATTACGGAGGGGCCGATTTGGACTCAGAGCAGTTGGTTCATTCAACCAGAAACGGGCTTCTTCTGGAATCGACTGGAACTAGAACCGTGGGAACCAAAATTGGAACTAGAGGCAGTTCCGTTCTAGTTCCACTTATTACAAAACTTAACCAAAGAACCCAAGCAAGACACAACCAGCGTTACAGAACGGACGGTTTCGAAACGTGATCATAAAATCTCACCTTTGTTTCATGAAATTTTCAACAGACACCGGGGCCCGGACCCGAAGGCGACCGTTCGGTTTTCGGTTGCGTATTTTGGTGGAGCCAAGAGAGAGAGAGAGGACTGCTGGTATGGGGTGCCGGGATCAGACTCAGTCTCCCCAGTGTTCGAATTGCCCTTATTACCCGCATTTTCCGATATGAAACCGAATCGGTCGATTTATGTCAATGCCCTTCTGTTGGCCCCCTTCGCTTCTGCACCCTCTTCCCTTTTGCTCCAACCCGCAGCTGCAAACCCTAACTTCGCCGGAACGGAGAGGCAGACGGCACAGGACGCCGGAATTTATCTTCGCAAAGTTTCAGAGGTAAACCCGTCTGTTTTTCCTCTATGTGTTTGGTACACGTCTTAGCTGAGAGACTGGTTTTGCGGATCTGTTGATCCTTACAACTTCTTCTGTGATTCACTTATCTTCTTCTCTCTCCCCCCCCTCCCCCCCTCCCCCCCTCCCCCGCTGTGATTCGTTGTTTACTGAGCCATGGGAGCCGATTCACATGACGAGAGATGTTTTTTATCGTTATGGGAGGCAGTTTTGGTGTTTCTGAGAGACAGGATTCACAGATCTTGTGCTGTGACGCGGGAAGAGTTTGGGGAATCGATTCCTCATTCGCTGTTCTATTGATTTGTTTTCCAGCGTACTTTCCTTCCAATGGATGGTACGTTTGACAAAGGCTAATGCTATTCTTCCCTCTTTTTCCTTGTTCTGATATCCTCTTCCCGAGATAGAAGACTCACTTGCACACCCGCTTTTTAAGCCTGCAAGCATTTTATTCACTTGGAGGAGCCGTGAAAGAGTTGAAAACTGCTCTCTCACTCTAGCTCACTCTCTCTTCTGTGGTAACGGACACCGGCACATGAAAAAAGGGAAATCTGATGCTCAAATACACATTACAAGCATTTGTTATGTGGGATTTTTCTTGCAATGCCTATTCAGTATTATTCTCATATGATGGGAGGTAGTTGCAAAGACACAACGCTAGTGATTTCTAGTCTATTTATTCTGTTAGTCATTGTCCATTGCATTTTGTTAGCTTCTACCTCTTATGCGCAATTCCATGAGGTTTATGTGGTGTGGTGAGCAGTGTTGTATAACGTGTATCGTATCGTGTATCGCTGAGCTCCACGATACGGGCGTATTACGGGAGTATCGTATCGTATCGTACTTTAATATTAAAATAATACAAAAATTAATTAAAAATTAATAAAAATTAGTAAAAAATCGAAAAAATAAGGAAAAAATCAGGAAAAATCTAATAATTGCTTTAAATTCATATAATGTAAGTTTAGTACAGATTGAGCATTCAATATTGAACAATTGCATTGCTTTAAATTCATATAATGTAAGTTTAGTACAGATTGAGCATTCAATATTGAACAATTGCATCCAAATTTACATATTTTGAATCCAAAAAATAAAATACAGACATAGTTTACATTACACTACAGGTACATATAATGTTACATTTTGCAAATTGTAATCAGGATCATCAACTAAATAATCTTCATCTTCTCCTTGTTTCAGATCCTCATCATCATCAGCCACGCCCACACCTTCTTCTTTAAAATCAAATTCTTCATCTCCATAATGTTGTTGCGCTCCTTCCAAATTAATCCAGGCAACGTCTTCTTCTGTTAGGAGGGCATTTTCTTCAGTGTCTTCCATAACCCAATCTTCTAATATATCAAAATTATCCAAACTTATTGGATCGAACTGACTTTCTTCTCTATTTACTTTTTTTAATTGCCTACGACACAAACAAAGATAAACAATTAGTAAGTAATATTAACAATTGAAAACTGAAGTTAAATAATATTGAATTGAAAATTTGAAAGTAATACAACATTACCTTTCACGAAGGCGCATGTTACAACGAATATAAATCAAATCATTAAGCCTTTTGTGTTCCAACCTGTTGCGCTTTTTTGTATGGATGTGTTAAAAAACACTCCAATTTCTTTCACAACCTGTTGCACTACAGGTTTGGATTAAGACTCTAACTGCAAAATCTCTAAGGTTTGGGCAATCACTTCCAAACTTGTTCCACCAAACATCTGTAAAAAAAATATAAACATTAGAGACATAATAATTCACAGTAATGTAAGATGTAATTTAAATATGAAAATAAACAATGTACCTGGATGCATCGTAGAGCGGTTGCGAATTGCAACAGGCAAACCCATCAAGTGAAGAGCATTATCATATATCTCCATCTCTCGATGTATCACATCTACTATCCTCTCATCAGGGACTAATCTGTCGATGCATTCAATGATTCCTCGATTAACCTCACCGTCCCTTTTGAAGGTTGCTGAGTACCTCAATGATGGGTTTAGATAGTAGGCTACTGCATGAATAGGTTGATGCAATTGTTTATTCCATCTACTATCAATTATTTTTCACACGGGCACATAATCTCTTTTTTTTCATTAAAGTTATTTCTGATCGCTTCTTTTGCCCTGTCCATGGCTTCATAAAGGTAGCCCATAGATGGTTTCTCCTCGCTGTCAGCCAATCTCAAAACTTTCACTAAAGGACAAGTAATTTTCAATAATCTGATACGTGCATTCCACAATGAACTTCTAAAAACCGTTTCTGCAATCTCATTTAACTTTCTGTTCCTTTTGTTTTGAGGCAACTTTGCAAATTGTTGCCAATCATTTGAGGAGAACATTCTCTTTAAAGCTTGCTTCTGTCTCACAATACTCTGTACAGATAAGAAGTTTGTTGCGAACCGAGTTGCAGCTGTGCGAAGAAGCTCTGCACCTTCTGTGTATCTCCTCATCATACACAAAACAAATGCATGGTTGTAAATGAATTTTGTAATATCTTGGCAACACTCAGTTGCTGTCTTTATTTCATCCATCTCACCAATGTCCTCGAGGATGAGATCTAAACAATGGGCTGCACATGGTGTCCAGTAGAAAGTCCCATAAATATCAACTAACTCCTTTCCAGCTGCTTTGTAGTTAGCTGCATTATCTGTAATCAATTGGACTACATTTTCTAGCCCAACCTCCTGTATAACCTTATCAAATTCCTCTCGTAGGATCTCTGCAGTGTGCCTCTCCTCTGACATATCTAGAGATCTCAAAAACATGAGTCCTTTAGGACAATATACAAGAAAGTTTAGCAATGTCCTTCCTCGCCTATCGGTCCATCCATCTGCCATGATAGTGCATCCTGTTTCCTTCCACGATTGTCTCAAAGTCGAACAGTATTATTGCACTTCAATCACGGTCTGATTTAATATCTTCCCTCTCAACTTCTGATAAGAGGGCATCCTGTATCCTGAACCAATGTTAGCAATTGCATCTGCCATTGCTTGAAAATGAAAACTGTTTGCTGCATTAAATGGAATGCATGCATCATAAAACCATCTGCCCATTGCAAGGTCTGCTTGATCATACAGTTGTTCTGAAGTCATAGCAGCACAAATTCCTGGTTGAGTACCAGGTGTAGTGGAAGGAGGAAAGAACGAATGTATGTTAGAAGAAGAAGCTCTTCCTCTACTCATTCTTGAACTTCCTCTTCTGCTACCTCCAAAGTCTTCAGCTGCAACCCTCTTTCCTCTGCTAGGTGCTCGCGAACTGCTACTACCAATATCTGTTCTAGTATCTGAAGGCAAACTATCAGTGAATCCAACTCCAGTGGCAGTAGCATCATCAGCTTCTTCACACATTTGGAAATCATTCTTTTGTTGTCTCCTTTCCTGTATGCTCTCAATCATCTGCAAGTATTGCCATTTAATACCTTCTGGCACACTTCTAACTCTGCTTGTGCATGGAGCAACTTCTTTCTTGGTTCCTGTAAGGTAGTGTTTCAACCTTGAAATTCCACCACTAACCACCTTTTCACAAAATAAACATCTGATTTTTAACCTTGAACCCTCAACTGGTATACCCCACTGCCATGCCGGATCATCAGACTTTGAATGAGAGTCTCTACCACCCCTTCCTGCCATCTCAATGGAGTACATTAATTCAAACAAAAACCTGAAAATAAAAGCACTTCGTAAATCCCCCAATCTTCAAATAACACTCAAATCGAGTGTCTCCCACTTCATGAATGCAATAAAAATCGTATACACACACTTAATAACCTCATATTTTGTCATTCAAAAAAAAAAACCGAAATAACACAAAAAACAATAAATATAAAGGAAAAAAATGGAAAAAACATTAAAAATATACCAAAATCCGAGTTTGGAGGCTTGCACGAACACCGTAGGGCACGATTTTGGAGCTTTGAACACTAAGGAGGCGAAAACTGGCTCTTAGGGAGCTTGAGGAACCCAAGAGGAGAGAGGAAACCCGCAAAAAATTGCGGGTTTCAGTGGGTCCGGGACCCTTTATAAGGGTCCCAGGGCGTATCGTGTGATACGGTGCGATACGCCCGCATCTGCGATACGGGCTCCCGTATCGTATCGTGGTGGCCCACGATACGATACGTACGATACGGTGCGATACGGACAACACTAGGTGAATCCTTTAATAGTAGATTTGCTTGACATGAATCTAAATTGGTTCTCTGTTGTACTCGATACTTGTGTTAGCCTATGTTCGATAATTCTTTCCCACAATTTTCATAGTTTGGCTCATTAACTTGATACCCAAATAATTCGTACAATTCTGAATGCTTCTCTTGTTCTTATATATGGGTATAAGTATACTCACTCTCCATTCCTCGGGTATATTTTGGTTTCTCCATATTTCATTAAATAGTCTTGTGAGTCAAGTGATTCTTGTTTCTCCTAGGATTTTGTAAACTTCTATTGGAATATTGTTTGGTCCTACCGATTTTCCAGATTTCATATGTTTAATAGGCTCTTTGACTTCATTCTTTTAAAGGACTTTCCTAATATGTATAGTCATATTATTTCACATATCAGAAGGTGTACCAACATAATTCCAAGCATCTCTTTGAAGGACTTTATGTGTAAATATATCTTCTTTCTTGTTTTTGAGGTTCTACCACTTAGTCCAAATAACTCAGATACACTTTTTTCCTCTTTATCCATTTTTTATTTGTAAATCCATAACTAAAAGTTGATGTTGGGTGGTTGAGCTTTCTCCTTAAATTATCTTGCAATCTTTACAACACGCTCTATCTTTTTCTCTACAAATAAAGTAATCAATTTGTGTTTGTGATAAGCCACTCTTATAAGTAATTAAATGTTCATCTCGTTTTTTGAAGATTGTATTGACTATAAAGAGGTCAAATGCCATAGCAAAATTTGAAATCTCCCTACCTTCCTTATTTATATCTCCAAAACAAAAGTTTCTATAAATACCTTAATATCCTAATGCCTCTTTACCAACATGTCCATTTAAGAGTCCTCCTAAACAAATCTTCTCTTTTTGTGGAATTCTTTTAATCACCTTATCTAACTCTTCTATAAAAGTTATCTTTAGACTGTCTTCTAGACCAACAATGGGGTGCGTAAGCAGAAACTATATTCAAAACCTATGTTCCTAACACTAATTTCAACGTCATGATTCGGTCACCATATTGTTGTATGTCTACTACACTATCCTTTAAATCTTTGTTTATGATAATACCAACTCCGTTTCAAACCTTTTCCTTACCTGAGTACCATAATTTAAAACTTGTATCCTCAATGTCCTTTGCTTTTTCTCCAACCCACTTTGTCTCTTGTAAACATAGAATATGAATTTTTCTCCGAATCATAGTATCTACCACCTCCATTAGCTTACCGAGCAATGTTCCGATATTATAAAAACCAATACGAATCTTATTATTTAGGGCTAGCTTCCTTATTCTCCACATCCGTCCATATTGAAAATGTGGAGACCCTCTCAGTAATTTATTCACTATATTCCAAGAACCCATGTAAATCTTACAAAGTTTATTTATAATCATTCTTTTATTGCATTTGATGCGAATCCATAAAGGTGGAAGGAAATTAATTAGGCCTTCATTGACAAGATTTGTTACGAATGTCATTATTGTGCAAAGTCTTGTCATATAAAATATGCATTGAAAAAATTGTTTGCATCTTGTAGACACGGAAAATTCCCACTTCTGGTTCTTAGGCCCGAAGTGAACCTTTTCGTGTGTCTAAGTCGTTTTTATAACAAAAGAGTGTGCCAGCTAGCTTGCTTAAGCTAGCGAAGTAAGTTTTGAAATCTGGCTCTATCGGGGCGATTGTGAGCAATGGAGCTCTTTTCGTCGCAGACCTTCTTGCACCGATGTGCAAGGGTCAGTCTGTACGCTTGGCAAAGTCTTTTAAATTAAACCTCTTTGAAAAATACCGGAAGTGTTTGGGCTTTGTTTGTATGAATGCAAGTTTTATTACACGTGGGATTTGCACGTGCCTATGTCTTTCTTTTTATGCTTTTTAGGGCCAACTAGGTGTGTGCATAAGTGACCTAAGTTGGGCGATTTTTGCACGGGAGTGTGGGGCTTGCTTTGATGCAATATGCGTCCTAACTCGTGGTTTGGCGAATATGCAATGCAAACTCACACAACTCCAAAGGAAAAACCCGAATTGAAAGACAATGCGGAAGGGAAATGACTTAATGTAAATTGCAAAAGGGAAATTGCAAAAGGGAAATATGGCTATATCTTAAGAGCGGAAAGGCTCAATTGTGCAAGTGTGTGTCGTGTATATATGGAAAGACTACGCACACAGCTGAACCTTAAAACCCAAATCTTAAAGACATAGTCGAAGGGAAATACTTATAATATATATGGGCCCGAAGGTCGCCAACGTGTGCGTGGGTGTGGTGTGTATATGTAAAAGACAACTCACACGACTTGTAATGTAAACTCAAATATAATTGCAATATGGCATTTACTAAGGTCTTGGGAGTAAGAGCGAAAGCTCAATGTATGTGAGTGTGGAATTGAAAGACCACACACACAACTTGACCCAAATGAAATTGCAATATGGCCCTTACTAGGGTCTTGGGAGTAAGAGCGAAAGCTCAATGTGTGTGAGTGTGGAAATTGAAAGACCACGCACACAACTTGAATTAAAACACCCCAAATGAAATTGCAATACGGCCCTTACTAGGGTCTTGGGAGTAAGAGCGAAAGCTCAATGTGTATGAGTGTAGAATTGAAAAAACAACACCCACGACTTAACTTAAAACCCACACAGCTTAATATATGTAAGTATAACTATATCTTAAGGGCTGGTTAGGCCCGTGTGTGTGCCAAAATGGTGTGCAGCTAAGAGCGGAATGGCTCAAGTGCACGTGTGTGTTGGTGTGCCAAACCACATTATTACAACTGAGGGGAGACAACGCTCCATTATTACAACCCCGTATCAAATTCAATTAAATGCAAGCCAGTTCATATCAAGGACCGAGTTAGGCACTTACGTGTAGCTGGTTCGTGCTCAACTTGCTTGGCTTTGTCCTAGTGAGTCGCCTTGGACAGTCGAAGGGGAGCTCCTTGGATGTGTGTGTGCAGCAGGTAGGGTGCAAGCCAGGTGGAAGATCTTGATGCTGGCCGGGTGATGGGTGCGGCAAGTAGGGATGTTGGTTGGGTGGTGGTAGGTTAAGGAGGTTGGCTAGGTGGTGGATGATTAAGGGAGAAGGTCCAGCTAGGAGCTAAGGTGGGTGGTGCTAAGGGATGGTAGTGAAGTAGGGTGTAGTTGGGTCGGGTGTAAGGGAGAAGGTTGGGCGAAGAGGTGGCAGGTGGTGGAGTGTGCAGCCGGGAAAGAAGGGGAGATGAGAGGCTAGATGGGGCTGAGAGGGGGTACTAACCGTGGTGCTGGTGGATGAGGTGGTGGTCGGTTGGTGGTGGAAGGAGGTGGCAGCTGGGTGGAAGTGGCGATGGAAGTGGGGAAGATGGCAGTCGGGTGGAAGTGGCGATGGAAGTGGGGAAGATGGCAGCCGGATGGAAGTGGCGGTGGATGTTGGTGCAGCGGGGGGGGAGTGAGAGGGGATGTGAGTGGAAGAGAGAGAGCTGGAGAGAGAAGTCCCCACCCGCAAGAAAATATGGGGTTTTTATAGGCAAAAGGAGTTGGGTCGGTTAGGGTGGTTTAGGCTAGATATTTGTAATAAGGTGGGCTTGTGGGGTGGTTTGGGTAGGTCGGTTAGGGTGGGTTGTTTGGTGGTTTAGGGTAGGTCGGTTAGGGGGGCTGGGAATTAGTGGTTAGGGGTTTAATTAGGTGTATTAAGGTGGGTTTAGGTTTAGTTAGTTAGGGTCTAGGTGGTCTAGTTAGGTGAGGTGAGCTAGGTGTGGTTGGGGTGGTTTTGGGTGAGGATGGCTAGGATTGGGTCAGGTTTAGGGGGGAGTGGCTAGGTGAAGTGGGTTAGCTTAGGGCTAGGTTTTAGGAACCTCTCCTTGGCATCGATCCATGGACCTAGTTGCAGTCATGTTCATGTTGGTGCAACCCCAGGTTAGGTGTAGGTGCATACAAGCTCAAACCCACACTCTAGGCTAAACCTACAAGGTTAACCCACCCTTGACTAAAAGTCAAGCCCACCAACTTTCTCACTCATACTTTATCAGCCCTTCTCTCTCTATACCCAAGCTTTTCACGTGAAATATTCATGGGCCCCACCTCCATTTATGAGAAGGTGATGTGGGCTATGGATGTGGATATTGAATTTGGATCTTTGGATCCAAATCCAAATCTAAATCCAAATGCATGTTGGGTTTGGATTTGGATATATATGGTCCAGATCCGGCCAAAATCTGATTTTCTGATTCCTTCATGGCATTTCTAAACGGACGGTTTGTGCGGGGCCTGACTGCATCAGTACTTTGTCTTGCGTTGGGTCTTCGCCAACATTGTCGTCCGCTCTTCTTCTTACCTTTCGGAGATCATTTTGAGTAAATTGTTGATATCAGGGGCTTGGATGTCCGAGAATCTGGGGATGATTCTGATACAAGAGTTGATGTGTTGGGCTTGAAATATGCTTCGGGTTCGGGCTCTCTTTCTTTTCTTCGGTCCTGCTTTCATCAGGCCAAGCTGCTTTTTGGGGTTTCAAAACACTTTTTTAAGGTTTTAAAATCGTATGTATATATTTTTAAAACATATATGGTTTCAACATATGTACAGGGTTGTTTGGAAGGCTCCTGGGTTTCCAGACTCAAAATAGCCTTTTGGGGTTGCTTTTGCAAAACCAGGTATATTTGAGAAAATCGTGAGATTTTGGGGTGTTTACACATCTAATGAATGAGGCTCTATTAGTTGGTCTAGAAAGAGGGAGGAGTTGTTATAGTAAATGTTTTCAATGTTGATTTTTGAGAAAGTTGCCTTAAATTTTTTAGGATGACTGTACCTTTAGTTAAGGTAATAAGGATGGTGGATAGTGAAGATAGACCTGATATGCCTTATATATATATGATGCTATAAATAAGGGCAAATTGAAAATACATGGAGACCTTTACCGCATGTGGTCACTTCTGAAGAAGGTTTGAAAGATAATTGATGCACGTTGGAACTGCCAAATGTATTATGATTTGCGTGCTGTTGAATATTTCGTTAATCCTTCTATTCAATTTTCTCCTAACTTTGTGGAGGATAAAGAAGTGGAAAAGGGTATATTAAATGCAATTGACCTTGTTGAAGATTCATCTACTCGTAATATTCATTTAGAGTTAAGCAAGTATATTAATTAATTGATTTTGAGTGTTTCTTATTAATCATTATCGTATTTTATTTCAGATGAATGGTGGACTCGTTTTGGTGTAGATGCACCAAATTTTAAAATATATATTGTTTGTTGTTGTTTAGTTCTTTCTTAATCTTATTAATAATGAATAATTGATGTGGCTATATTGTATTTGATATTCTTTATAATTTAAATATTTTTTCTTTAAAGACAAATGCAAAGGGTTGCTAGAAGAGCAAGGAAGGTGCCATATGACCCACAAAAATGTTGATATTCTTGACGATTGGGTCGAATAGGAGGAATCCTTTATCAATTTAGAGGATAAAAACTGGAGGATACTTTAAGCCGAAGTAGAACTTGAGTTGGAGATGATGAAAATAAAGGTGTTGGATGGGCATATCAAATTATGGAAGAAGAGGGAGGAGATGATTATGATGATGGTGATCCTAACTACATTGATTATAATGCTTTTGTTGATTATGATGCACGTTGTGGATGATTGTAATTTGTTTTAACTTTTATTTTGTAACGCTCTAATTTTTTATGATTGTAAGTTGTAATTCTAACTTTATTATTTATTAAGTTAAACCCCAAATGTATTCGATATTCTATTTACATTAATGTTTTGGAATATGGATGCTTCTAGCCTTGTTCATAACTTCAATAGGAGATATTTTTGTTATCGTATGAATGCTTCTTCATGTTATATATGTTTTGTTCGTTAATTTTATTTTTTGTAATTTTTGTAATTTTTTGATTTTTTAATACCAATTTCAATATAAGTACGGGCATCAATTCGGTTTTTACAACATTGTTGCCACCGTCACACATACATGACTTCTCTCTCTTTCTTTGTCTGATAGGCGACTATGCTTTTGCACACAAATACTTCTCTCTTTCTCTCCTCTCTATGGTAGGCGACTATGCTCCTGATTATCGACTTCTCGTGGATTGTTGTGTCCTACATCATCTCCGAATGAATTCTGTTTCTTGTGTTAGAAATTTTATTGATGTCTCACTTGCTTTAGTTTGAATATTGTATATATTATATTATATACCTTAGTCGTGTCCCTGTACTTAATATTTTTAAAATTTGTCGTATCCTGTATCGACACTCGTGTTTGCACGTGTACTTGTACCCTTTGACATAGGTTATGAATTTAGGGAGTTATAGAAGCTTATAGGTCCTATTGTGGTTGATGGTTGAACAAACAATCAACGTAGATCATTAATAAACTTTTTTGTTTATTGTTCTAAGGGGACATTGTTTTTGAAATCATATGACTTATCTCATATTAATAAAACTACATATAATTTACTTTCTATTTTTAAAAAGTTCTTAAGGAAGTGAGTGCTAAATTTTAGAGCAATTGATAAGATACTTGAGTCAAATCATTCATCTTTAGTATGAACCTGATGTGTTGCACATTATATAGAATTTAAGTGCAATGGATGAAATTATTTAGACAATTAATGCATGCAGAAATGTTACAAAGTTTATTTATAATCACTCTTTTGTATTATATTTTATGAGAACCCATACTGGTGGACAAGAGTTGATTAGACCTTCGTTGACAAGATTTATTACTAATGTTATTAATGTTGAAAGTCTTTTGTAAAATATGTTTGCATCTTATGAATGGGGTTCTATTAGTTGGTTGATATAAAAAGTGTTTGCATCTTATGAATGGGGTTCTATTAGTTGGTTGATATAAAAAGTGTCCCTATCTTATGAATGAGGTTCTATTAGTTGTTGATATAAAGAGAGAAGGTTATTATAGTATATATTGTTTTCAGTGCTAACTTTTGAAAAAATCGTAGTAAGCTTTTAAGGATGATTATACTTTTGGTTAAGGTAATGACCATATCTTTGGTTAAGGTAACGAGAATGATAGATAGTGAAGATACGCATGTTATGCCTTTTATATATGATACAATGGTAAGACCAAATTGAAAATACTAGCAAACCTTTATTGCAAACAATCACTATTGAAGAAGGTTTGGAAGTGTATTGATACATGGTGGAACCAACAAATGCATCATGATTTGCATGCGACAGCTTATTTTTTCAACCCCTTTATTAGATCTAACTTTGTAGAAAACGAAGTTAAAAAGAGGATATTAGATGCAATTGATCTTATGCAAGATTTATCTGTTTGGTGCAATATTTCTTTAAAGTTCAGAAGTATATACATAATGTTGAGACTTTGGAAGGCCAATTGCAATACAACTTTGCTCTCTAATGTGGTTAGATATGATTTATTTTTATTGATATTTGATACGTTATCAATTATTTTAGATGAATGGTGGGCTCACTTTGATGTAGATGCACCAAACTTGTCGAGGTTTGCTCAACGTATATTAAGCGAAACTCGTTTTCATGATTTGAAGTATATCACATACAATATAAAGTTAAGACACAAATAACTTCATTTAAGTATTTAAAAATATTTCTATTGCTCTGTGGTTCTTCTTCTTAAGTTTTTATTAATAATGATTAATAAAAAAATATAATGTTATCTTACAATTGTATTCATTCTTTTGTTTTTCTTTTAGACAAATGCGAGAGATGGAAAAAAGGCAAGGAAGGTATTATATGACTTGTTGAGTTATGACAATATTATATTTTTGATGATTTGGTCGAAGATGAGGTGAACCTCCTATCAATTTAGAGAATGAAAATTGGACGATGGTTGGAGGATCTAATTGCAAACGGAGATGATGATAGTGGTGACAATGAAGATGATGTTGGGGGAGCCTGACTATAATGATTATAATGCTTTTGTTGATTATGATATATGTTTTTGTGTAACAAGTCAATGAATAATTGTTGTAATTTCATATTTGGGTGGATGATAGTTCTATTAGAATTTATGGTTTGAGACTTTCATTTAGTAGTTTAATTTTATGTAGTTCGTAGTTCACAACTTTGTATCTAATTAGTAATGATGACAGTTGGTTACAAATTCATTCTCTTATTGATCATTTCTAATTTTCTTAAGATTGATGACTCAAATCAAGCTTTTGGATTGAATTTTATTCAATGTTGATTGTGTTAGAATTAAATATCTTATATTCGCTAATTTCATTTTTTTATAATTAGATTTATTAATAGTTTTTTTAAATCATCAATTAAAAAATAAAAATTGTACCGTATCGTACAATATTATTTATCGTGTATCGGAGCCCAGTGCGATAGGACTTCGATACGCTTTTTAAAACATTGGTTTTATATGGTCCCTGCATAGATTTTAGGCAAAAAACATCTAACAACAAATTCTTCTTTTTGACTGCTATGACCTATCCTATTATATATATCTACTTTCTTAAGGGGAATTATGCAATTACGTTGATAAATCTAAAAGATTCAACAAGTTTTATTGGATAATTGGCATAATCTCTTAATGCTAGCTAATGTTCATCAAATGTTACATGCTAAAAGTTTTTGGAATTCATAGTAGCCCCGAAATATGCAAGATGTGTGGTTGGGGCTATGTTTTCTCTCATCGATTTGCTATGACGCTAGCAACCAATGTTATAAATATTGTACCGTACGATACAATACGTGATACGAGTGTATCGGTACATGAACTGATACAATTCAGGTATATGTATCATAATAAACATTAATCGCATCCTATACGATATTGGTCTATATCATATTCAGGTACGAGTTTTTAATGTATCATATTGTACTCTATTGTATGATAGAGTACAATTATCGCATATCGATGCCGTATACGATATGGGCACAAATATGCTAATTACAACATTGCTAAAGTTTATTAGGGCCATAGAGTTGTGGTTTTGGTAAATGATTAATTTGGTATCAATATTGATACGCCAATGACCACTGCCATGGCCATCTTAAGTCATCTATAAACCAACAAAACATGCTCAGGATGTGTTGTCGTGGAACATGTTATTTTCAAACATTCTCGGTTTTGGTAGATAAGATGAGGGAAAAAGTCAATAGGAAACTTGAGCTTTCAAAGAGAGTTCTAAAAGTAAAGGTTTTGGACTTATATTTATGAAACTGTAAACAAAGACAAAGCATATAAATTTACGTTCAGAATGATTGGGACATGGTGGAGTGGGAGACATTATTTAGGTGGGAAAAAGATATTCTTTAAATACTTAGCAGTTAGGATTTGTGGTTGAGAAAATGGACAGGTTGATGGAGGCGTGAACCACGAAATTTGTGCAAGTTGGATAGAATGGGGAGCCTTATTAGATGTGGAACCAGCTCAGCAAGCCATGGGCTTTATAGGTTGGTAACTCTTCAAAGTTTTCGCTCAGTAGCTTAGGCTGAGTTATGTCACACTTCTCGTATTCAAAACTAGGTTGATCTGGTGCAAAGAGGGAAATGAGGTATATAATAATAGGCTTAAATCCAACAAAAGATGCGAGCTTAGATGACAAAGGGATATCTATTTATAATAATATGAAGAGAAAGGCTTAATGGAAAGGAAATATGGGCAAGAAGCTAGGAGAAGACAAAAAGCTGGTTTGAGGGAATGGAGAGAAATGAGATAAAAGGGTAGAATACCTATGGTTGGCAGAGAAGGGCTGATATGAAGCACTCAAGGTGACAGGTCAGTAGTGACTACCATGTAAAAATTCCAAGTGTAAAACGATGGAGAACAAATGATGCAGAGCAACTCCGCCCATGCAAGGGATCACCCTTGCATTGCCGGTCCCAAGCCTGGATAAAGAAGGAGGGTTGTGTTAGGCTTTCGACAGCAGCGTAAAACTTCGTCGGATTTTTATAACATGGATTACAAAAATTATGGACATAGAGCCGACCCCGTCTAGTATGGGAAAAGGCTTAGTTGTTGTTGTGGATTACAAAAATTATGAGCATTGCTTTGGGGTGTCCCCACCTAGCGACGCACAATAGAGACTGAATGCAGTGATAAGTAAGCAATGACCACTACATTTTCGCTCAAATATAGTGAATCAATTGCAGATAGGGTTCCCACATCATGGACGGGTGTGTGTAAAGAAGTTGGTCCACTACGTTGCCAACCGAATGTAATGAATACTCCGCATTTTGAATATGGACGGATGCGAGGTGTAAGGAAGCTAGTTTTAGATAATAAGATTCGTATTGGTTCTTGGAATATCAGAACATTATCCTGTAAGCTAATGGAGGTGGTAGATACTATGATTCGGAGAAAGATTCATATTCTATGTTTACAAGAGACAAAATGGGTTGGAGAAAAAGCAGAGGAGATTGAGGATACATGTTTTAAATTATGGTACTCAGGTAAGGAAAAGGCTCGAAATAGAGTTGGTATTATCATAAATAAAGATTGATAGTTTAGTAGACATACAACAATATGGTGATTGAATCATGACATTGAAATTAGTGTTAGGAGTAGAGGTTTTTTAATATAGTTTGTGCTTACGCACCCGAAGTAGGACTAGAAGATAGTATAAAGACGACTTTTTGGGAAGAGTTAAATAAACTTATTCAAAGAATTCCACAAAGGGAGATGATTTGTTTAGGAGGAGACTTAAATGGACATGTCGTTAAAGAGGCATTAGAATATCAAGATATTCATGGAAACTTAGGTTTTGGGGATATAAATGAGGAAGGTAGGGAGATTTTAAATTTTGCTATGTCATTCGCTCAGTATTTTATGAATGATAGTGAAGCTCGTTTGGTTGAGCAAAGCAAAATTTACTTGGCTGAATGATAGTGAAGCTCATTGGTTGAGCGAAGCGAAATTTACGTAGGCGTGAGCTGAATGTAGGGGAGTTTACTTGGCTGAACGATAGTGAAGCCCGTTGGTTGAGCGAAGCAAAATTTACTACAGCCTGATCCGAAAGATTGGGCCTTTATAGATCAAATGCCATAGCAAAATTTAAAATCTCCCTACCTTCCTCATTTATATCCCCAACCAAAGTTTCCATGAATATCTTGATATCCTAATGCCTCAACATGTCCATTGAAGTCTCCTCCTAAATGAACCATCTCCCTTTGTGGAATTCTTTGAATCAACTTATTTAACTCTTCCCAAAAAGCCATCTTTATACTATCTTCTAGTCCTACTTCGGGTGCGTAAGCACAAACTATATTAAAAAACCTCTACTCCTAACACTAATTTCAATGTCATGATTCAGTCACCATATCGTTGAATGTCTACTACACTATCCTTTAAATCTTTATTTATGATAAATCAACTCCGTTTCAAGCCTTTTCCTTACCTAAGTACCATAATTTAAAACTTGTATCCTCATTCTCCTTTGCTTTTTCTCCAATCCACTTTTGTCTCTTGTAAACATAAAATATGAATCTTTCTCCGAATCATGGTATCTACCACCTTCATTAGCTTACGAGACAATGTTACGATATTCCAAGAACCAATACGAATCTTATTATCTAGGACTAGCTTGCTTACTCCTCGCATCCGTCCATATTGAAAATGCAGAGGCCCTCTTTGAACTAACTTCTTTACCCATACCCGTCCATGATGTAGGAACCCTCTCTTCAATTGATTCATTACATTCGGGCAGAAATGTAGTCACCCTTGCTTACTTTTCACTTTTCACTGCATTCGGGCTTTGCAGCGCGTCGCTAATAAGGGACGCCCCAATATAGTGCTCATACTTTATGTAATCCATAGTATAACACAACCCTCGTCCTTTATCTGGGCTTGGGACAGGCCATGCAAGAGTGATCCCTTACACAACCCTTGTCCTTTATCTAGGCTTGGGACAGGCCATGCAAGAGTGATCCCTTACATGTAAGAAAGGAAGATGTTGGAAAGAAAACCAAAATAAGATGACCATAACTTATTGAAGAACTTTAGATGACATGGTGGTACCTTTAATCCTTTGGCGAAAAGAACGATTAAAGGGGAAAAAGGGAACCTACATAAATTCTCTTACCTCCTGGATTTATGTTTGTATCCAGCTGGTCCATGTTGCTTTTCTTTGAGTACTGATATCTGGAAGAGCACCCTTCAATGGAGCTATCAATTGATCCTCGATAATATTGGGATCAATTTTGATGTTTGATAATAACCGAAAGAAAATAGTATAGTAAACTTTGTCTATTTCTAAGTTGCTGAGGAGTTTGCTGATTAGTTGTTTATTGTACTTCATGAAACCAAGTTTCGTGGTCATTACAGATTGATACTCATTTATGAATTTGATGTCGTATATATTAAAATTGTAAAATTAGGTTGCATAACAGAAAACCACAACCCATAAACTCACCTAAAAGAAACGAACAGGAATAAAAACAATGGTGGCTGGACAAGTCAAAAGATGTACCACACCTTTCTATGGCATAGTTTGCCTCTTCGTTACTTATCAGTTGAGCACCTGACAAGGTTGTCATGAAATTTGATTAAAAATGTGTCGAACATCCATAATAGAGGTGACAAAGAAGAGAGGCAGAGAGGCGACATGCACATAAGCGAGAGAGGTGAGAGGCACAGAGGCGACACAAGTAGAGGCGGGAGGCGAGATGCGTAGAGGCACAAAGATGAGAGAGGCGAGAGGCACAGAGGCGAGAGGAGAAAAGCGAGAGAGGCCAGACTGTGCGATAAAACACGTTTTTGGGTGAGGTCGACACACCCAAAATCGACCTTTGACACGTTGATCGACCTTCTACCTGATTTTTCATTGAAAAATTTGGGGGTTTACAGATTTCGTGATTCTTAATCTATAAAAAGTCTTTTTTTTCTTGTTGATTGTCCACTCTTGTGTTAATGGCTTCCGATCGGGTCGATGTGGTATGAAAATATTGTATCCCAGTGTACGAAGGCAATAAGCATGTGAACAAGTGCATGTTTTATAATGCAATAAAGCATGGTGATATTTCTCGTATGAAACACCACCTTATGAGAACCAAGAAGGATGCTAGTGCTTGTCCTCGAGTTTTCGATTCGGTGAAGTACGAGATTGAGCAGGTATTTGAGGCTTTGAAAGAGAAGAAATTAAGGGTGAGAGGGTAGAAATAGGTGGTTGGGTTATGTTTCAATCATTTGAAGATGCTTTTAAAGGGATGTATGGTGATGAATTTCATTGTGCAATTGAGATGAAAGAAGAGACAATTGAAGAGGGGAGGAGAAAGCGAGAAAAGGGAAAGAGTGTAAGTTTTGGTGGTAGTAGCAATGAAGTTGGCTCTTGTTTTGTTGTAAGAGCTCCTACTCGCTCGATGCCTAGGAGGGATACTAGAGAGGTATTGGGATGCCTTTATTTTTCTCTCCAAGTACGATTCTTGGAGCTCCACGAGGCACTAAATCAGCTAAGGCTTTGAAGGTGGTAATTGAGAAAGTAGATTTGAATGTTAATTTTTTTTGAACTCATTTTCTTTTCAAAGTATGGTGGATGCTATTGCCAGTGTGGGATCAGGTTATAGAGACCCTACTTATCAAGTTTTGAGGGGTACATTGCTGCAGAAATGAGTTATATTATCAATGCATGGAGTTCTTAATTTGAGGTTCTTAATTTGAGGAGTCGTGGAAGGATACAAGATGTTCAATTATGGCTGATGGTTGGATAGATTGTCACCATAGGTCTTTGGTGAACTTGTTGGTGACACTATTTTTAAAATCATATGACTTGTCCCATATTGATAAAATTATAGATAATTTACTTCCTATTTTTGAGGAAGTTGTTGAGGATGTAGGTGTTTTAAATGATGTTCAATTCATTACTAATAATGTTGCAAATTTTGGAGTAGTTGGTAAGATGCTTGAGGCGAATCATCATCTTGAGTATGAACTTCATGTATTGCACATTGCATAAACTTAATGCTTGAAGATTTGAGTGCAATGGATGAAATAAGAGGGACTATAGATGCATGCAAAAATGTCACAAAGTTTATTTATAATCATTCTTCTTTATTGCATTTGATGTGAATCTATATAGGGGAAAGAATTAATTAGGCCTTATTGAAAAGATTTGCTACGAATATCATTACTGTGCAAAGTCTTGTCATATAGAAAATACATTGAAAAAATTATTTGCATCTGATAAATGCTCTATTAGTTGGTCTAGAAAGAGCGAGGGGATTGTTGTGGTAGATATTGTTTTTAATGCTGATTTTTGGGAAAATTGCATCAATTTTTTTTATGATAAATGTACCTTTAGTTAAGGTAATGAGGATGATAGATAGTGAAGATAGGCCTGATATGTCTTATATATGATGTTATTGATAAGGCTAATTTGGAAATCCAAGCAAATCTTAATTAAAAGCGATAACTTCTAAAAAAGGTTTGGAAGATAATTGATGCACACTAGAGTCCCCAAATGCATCATGATTTGCATGTTACATATTTTTTTAATCCTTTTATTTGATTTTCTCCCAATTTTGTAGAGGACGAAGAAGTAAAAAAGAGTATATTGAATACAATTAACTTTATACAAGATTGGTCTACTCGTTGTAATATCCATTTAGAGTTAAGCAAGTATATACTAAATGTTGGAGATTTTGGAAGTCCAATTTACAATCCAACTCCGCTCCTAAATGTGACCAGGTATTATGTGTTTTTATTGATATTCATTTAAGTTATCAAGTGATTGATTTTGAGTGTTTCTCATTAATCATTATCGTGTTTTATTTTAGATGAATGGTGGACTCGTTTTGGTATAGATCTGAATGTATATTAAGTCAAACATGCAGTTTGAGTGGGTGCGAGAGAAATTTGAGCTTTTTCAAACACATTCACACGAAAAAGAGAAACATATTAGAGCATGTTCGATTGCGTGATTTGATATATATTGCATATAATATGAAGTTAAGGTAAGGGTAACAATTTAAAAATATGTATTTGTGTTGGATAGTTCTTTTTTATTAATAATGAATTATTGATGTGATTATATTGCATTTGATATTCTTTATAATTTGGATATTCTTTATTTATAGACAAATGCAAAAGGATGCAAGAAGGGCAAAGAAGATGCCATATGACTCGTTGAGCTACGAAAATGTTGATATTCTTGATGATTGGGTCGAAGAGGGGGAACCTCTCATCAATTTAAAGGATGAAAACTAGAGGGCACTCCAAACTTAAGGAGATGTTGGAGTTGGAGATGATATGAAGATGAAGGTGTTGGATGGGTGAATCCAATTGTGGAGGAGGAAGAGGGAGGAGATGATGATGATCTTGACTATGTCGATTACAATGTTTTTGTTGATTATGATCCACATAAATAATTTTTTTAACTTTTAAATGTAATTGTAACTTTGTAACGTTTTGGTTTGGATGACACAATGCTTTTATCGATTATAATCCACGTTGTAAATGATTGTTTTAATTTTTTAATGTAATTCTAACTTTGTAATGTTTTGGTCTGGATGATTGTAAGTTGTAACTTTGTTGTTTATTAATTAAAGGTATTCAATATTCACGATATGGTATGGATGCTTGAACATTATGAGATGTTATTTAACTTTGTTATTTTCTTCTCATAATCTCTCTAAATATTTTTATACTCATAGTCATTTATTAAGAATAATTTGTTTCAAATCAAGCTTTTGGATTCGATTTTGTTTATCGTTGATTGTGTTTATATATTTTGTACATTAGTTTCAATTCTTGTGTTTTTTTGAATTTTATTAATATTTTTTGATTTTTTTATCAAGAAATAAAAAAATTACACTTATCGTACGATATGATATAATACAAGTGTATCAGTACCCTATGCGATACAGACACCGATACTCTTTATAATATTGGTCATACATGCTAATACTTATACTAGTACCAATGTTATAAACGATTTTATCATATATCGTATGAAGATACGGTGCAATAAAGGAACACGTATCGTTTATCGCGATTTACCATGTCATGTCATACAATTCAATATGATTTTATCGCGTATCATATGAAGATACAGTACGATAAAGGAATATGTATCGTTTATCATGATTTATCATGCTATATCGTACAATACACCTTGGATCGTATGAATCAATATTGATTTTTTTGTTATAAATTTCAGAAATCCGAAACTTGCGGATTTCATTTATGTTTCTTGCCAAACCCTTTTTCATGCCATTCCCTTCTTCCTGATCCTCTTCTTACCTTGTTCTTGTTGATTTCATGATTTATTTATAATATTTTCAAGTATTTCACCCAATCCAACTCCCCATCACTATCACTATGGTGTTTGTTAAATATGTCATACCTCTTTTCTTTGTTATTTTACTCGATTTTACTATTGAAAAATTTGGGGCTTTTATATATTCCGTGATTAACCTCAGCCTTTTCTTTCTTGTTGATTGTCCACTCTTATCTTAATGGCTTTCGATCGAGTCGATCCGGCTTAGAAATATTGCACTCCGGTGTATGAAGGTAAGAGGTTGTGAGCAAGTGCATGTTTTGCAATGTAGTAAAACATGGTAATATTTCTCGTATGAAACATCACCTTTCGGGAATAAAGAAGGATGTTAGTGTATGTCCTCGGGTTTTCAAAGCATTGAAATACGAGATTGAGCAGAAGCTTTGAAGGAGAAAAAGAGATTAAGGGTGAGAGGGCAAAAAATAGGTGGTTAAGATATGTCTCAACCATTTGAAGATTCTTCTGCTCAAGGGATGTATTATCATAGTGGTGATGAATTCCATGGTGTAGTTGAGATGAAAGAAGATATGGATCAAGAGGAGAGAAGGCGAGAAAAAAGAAAAAGTTGTTCTTATGGTAGTAGCAGTGGAGTTGGCTCTTGTTCCATTGTAAGAGTTACTACTCGTCCAATGCCTATGAAGGGTACTAGAGGAGGAGCTAGAGGAGGTAGTGGCACTAGTGGGATGCCTTCATTTTTTTTTGACGTACAACTCTTGAAACTCAGCCAGGTATTGGATCAGCCATAGCTTCAAATGAAGTAATTTAGAAAGTAGATTTGAAGTGTGTTTATTTTTTTTCCCCACGTACGCCTTCCTTTCAATGTTGCTAACTCATTTTCTTTTCAAAGTATGGCGGATGATATTGTTAGTATGGGATCGGGTTATAGAGTTCTTACTTATCATTCTTTGAGAGGCACATTATTGTAGAAATGAGTTGATATTGTTAATACATCGAGTTCAGAATTTAGGGAGTCGTGGAAATATACGAGATATTTTGTTATGGCTGATGGTTGGACAAATGGTAAGCGTAGGTATTTGGTAAACTTCTTAATATATTGTCCCAAAGGCACATTATTTTTGAAATCATATGATTTGTCCCATATTTATAAAACTCTAGATAATTTACTCCCTATTTTCGAGGAAGTTATTGAGGAAGTAGGTGTTTTAAATGATGTTAAACTCATTACTGATAATACTGCTAATTTTAGAGCAGCTGGTAAGATGCTTGAGGCAAATCATCTGTCTTTAGTATGGACTCTATGTGTTGCACGTTGTATAGACTTAATGCTTCGATTTAAGTACAATGGATGAAATAAGAGGGACTATAGATGTAGAAATGCTATAACGTTTATTTATAATCATTTTTCTGTATTGTATTTGATGCAAATTCATACAGGTGGAAGGGAATTGATTAGGCTTTCATTGACAAGATTGGCTACAAATGTCATTACTATGCAAAGTCTTGTTATACAGAAAAAATGTATTAAAAAATTTGTTTGATATGATGAATGAGACTCTATTAGTTGGTCTAGAAAGAGGGAGGAGATTGTTGTGGTAGATGTTTTTAATGCTGAGTTTTGGGAAAGTTGCAACAATTGTTTTGGGATGATTGTACCTTTAGTTAAGGTAATAAGCATGGTGGATAGTGAAGATAGATCTGTTATGCCTTATATATATGATGCTATGGATAAGGTCAAATTGAAAATACAAGCAAACTTCGACCGCAAGCGGTTACTTCTAAAGAAAGTTTTGTAGATAATTAATGCAGGTTGAAACCGCCAAATGCATCATGATTTGCATGCTGTTGCATATTTCTTTAACCATTTTATTCAAATTTTTCTTAATTTTATGGAGGATGAAGAAGTGAAAAAGGATATCTTAAATGCAATTGACCTTTTCGAAGATTATCTCCTCGTTGTAATATCCATTTAGAGTTAAGCAAGTATAGACTAAATGTTGGAGATTTTGGAAGACCAATTTACAATCCAACTCCGTTCCCAAATGTGACTAAGTATTATGTGCTTTTATTGATATTCATTTAAGTTATCAGTTGATTGATTTTGAGTTTTTCTTATTAATCGTTATCGTGTTTTATTTTAGATGAATGGTGGACTCGTTTTGGTGTAGATGCATCGAATTTGGTAAGGTTTGCTCAATGTATATTGAGCCAAACATGTAATTCCAGTGGGTGCGAGAGGAATTGGAGCTTTTTCAAACTTATTGACACGAAAAAGCGAAATTGGTTGGAGCATGCTCGACTACGTGATTTGGTATACGTTGCCTATAACATGACCTTAAGGCAAAGGTAATAATTAGAAAATATATATTGTTTGTTGTTGCTTAGTTCTTGACATTTTTTCTTAATCTTGTTAATAATGAATCCTTGTTGTGATTATATTACATTTGATATTCTTTATAATTTGAATATTCTTTTTTTATAGACAAATAGAAAAGGATGTAAGGAGGACAAGGAAGGTACCATATGACCCGTTGAGTTACGAAAATATTGATATTCTTGACGATTGGGTCAAAGAGGAGGAGCCTCCTATCATTTTAGAGGATTAAAATTGGAGGACACTCAAAGCTGAAGCAAAACTTGGAGTTGAGATGATGAAAATGAAGCCGAAGGTGTTGGATGGCAGATCCTATTATGGAGGAAGAAGAGGGAGGAGATGATGACGGTGATGGTGATGGTGGTGATCGTGACTATGTTGATTATAATGCTTTTGTTGATTATGATCCACGTTGTGGATGATTGCAATTTATTTTAACTTTTATTTGTAAGTTGTACTGGTAAGTTGTAACTTGTAACCTTGATGATTATGAATTCTATGGATTATGGAATATGGAATCATGGATTATGGATTCATGAAATTATATTATTTATGGAATATGGATGCTTGTAGCCTTGTTATGTCGATGTTTTTTTATAGTATGAATGTTTCTTCATTGTGTTATACATATTTTATTCATTAATTTTAATTTTTGAATTAAAAAAAAAGTTGTAGATGATCTACGTTGTCGATGCTTGTTGCCGAGTGCGATACGGGTTTTACAACATTGATCTTGACTATGTTGATTATAATGCTTTTGTTGATTATGATCTACGTTGTGGATGATTATAATTTGTTTTAACTTTTATTTGTAACTTTATAACGTTATCATATTTGATGATTCTAAGTTGTACTTATAACTTTGTTGTTTATTAAGTTAAACCCCTTCTGTAACTATTGAGTATCACGTTACTTAATAATTAATGGTATGGAATATGGATGCTTGTAGTCTTATTAATAACTTCAATAAGAAATATTTTTGTTATAGTATGATTGTTTCTTGATTGTGTTATATATGTTTTGTTATTAATTTTAACTTTTGTATTTTTTGATTATTTTTTAATATAAAAAAATTAGAAACGTATCGTATTGTGTCGTATGGTATGGTATGATACAACCGTATCCGTGCCCAATGCGATATGGGCACCGATACGATTTTTACAACATTGACTAGTACTTCCCTATTCGGTAAAATTGCTTTACTTGGAGATAATTTAATTGCATTGTAGAGTGTTGTAGTTTCAAAAGTTTTGTTTTTGAAGTTGTTTTCTTTTAACTGTAAACAATCACACACGCACACTCAGTACTCAACTCACTTGCACTTGCATACATTACAAACCAATGTTGTAATCAGTGTATTGGTGTTCAAATCATAGAAGGTACCGATATGTGATAACACTACTCAATCATATGAAATGGTACAATATAATACATTAAATATTGAATAATAAAGAAAATTTCATAATTTTTTTTACAAAATCCAAAAAATATAAAAAATGAAATTAAAAAGCAAAAGATAAAAGTGCTAGAGAACACAATCATAATGCAATTAATAAGGAGTTAAACATTGGCATGACATGTCAATGATATTTTCACAATCAATAAAAAATAGTAAGAAAATTAAACTTAAAGTTAATAATATACCAACGAGGTTATGAACGTTTATAAAGTTAAGATTACAATTTATTACATAACATAAATACAAAGTTATAAAGTACAACACTTCAATTTAAGTGTTTCATAAGTCATTCAATCAAATGTAGATTATAATCAACAAATGCATCATAAACGTCGCCACTATCATCATCATCTCTACCATCATCTCCCTCCACTTCCTCCATAATTGAGTCCTCCAATCGGGTGCCTTCTATATTGTCATCTCTAATCTCTACTTATGCCTTTATTGTTCTCCAGTTTGCATATTCTAAAATAATAAGAGACTGCATTTTCAACCCAATCATAAAGAATATCAATATTTTTGTAGATAAGTGGGTCATATCACACCTTTCTTGTCCTTCTTGTATCTCTTTGCATTTGTCCATGAAAAACAAAAGAAAGAATACAATAAAAGTTAGAAAAGAAAATTATTACTTATGAGTTATGAATATAAGTAAGAAATAACAAACATGTAACAAGAAATATCTTTTTACCTCTTCCTTAACCTCATATTGTATTTAATATATAATACCAAATCACGAAGACGAGCATGCTCTAATGTATTTCTTTTGTATGTGTGAATGCACTAAAAAAACTCCAATTCTTCTTGCATCCACTCAAACTATATGTTTGACTTAATATGCATTGAGTAAACCTCGTTAAGTTTAGTGCATCTACACCAAGTGGAGCCTATCATTCATCTAAAATAAAACATAATAAACAAAAATATTAAGTCTTAAGTAACAACAAAGTCATAATAATGTAGTGATAATTTATTAAAAGACCAAATCATACTTAGCCGCATTTGATAGTAGAGTTGTATTGCAATTAGACTTCCAAAATCTCGAACACTATCTATATACTTACTTAGCTCTAAATGGATGTTGCACCAAGTAAATGAATCTATACAATATTCCTTTCTTAACTTCTTGACCCTCTACAAAATTCTAATAGAAGGATTAAGAAAATATGGAGTAACATGCAAATCATGATATATTTATCAGTTTCAATATGCATTAATTATCTTCCAAACTTTCTTTAGAAGTGACTACCTCCGGTTAAGGTTTGCTTGTATTTTCAATTTAGCCTTATCTATAGGATGATATATATATAAGGCATACCATACTTATCTTCACAATTTATCATTTTCATTATCTTAACTAAAGGTGCAATCATCCTAAAAGAAGTTTCATTTCTCCCAAAAGTTATCATTAAAAATAAGGTATACTACATTAATTCCCTTTCTCTTTCTCGACTAACTTATAGAGTCTCATTCATGAGATCCCAACATCTTTTTAATGCATTTTTTGTGTGACAAGACTTTGAACAATAATAACATTTGTAGTAAAATTTGTGAATGAAGGCATAATTAACTCTCTTTCGTTCCTCTAGATTCTCATCAAATGCAACATAAATAAGTGATTATAAATAAACTTTGTGACATTTCTGCATGCATTAATTGTCCTCTTAATTTCATCCATTACACTTAAATCCTCAAGCATTAAGTCTATGCAGTGTAACACATGGGGTCCATACTAAGGATGTATTTTTCACCTCAATCATCTTACCAGTTATTCTAAAATTTGCAGCATTATCAGTGATGAATTAAATAATATTTTCAATACCAACATCCTTTAACATTTTAAAAAATAAGAAGTAAATTATTTACTGTTTTATCAATATGGAACATGTCATAGGATTTCAAAAATAATGTCTATTTTGGACAGTAGATCAAGAAGTTCACTAATGATCTATAATAGCCATCTGTCTAACGATCATGTAATAAAGATGATGCTTCAATGTCGCAGCAGAAGGTTGATGAATATCACCTCAAAGTATCACTCGCAAAAGCCTTAGAAAAGAAGGCTATAATAAAGCATATGCAACAAAGGCATAATATTAAAAAAGAATATTATTTAACCATAAAAGGCTTGAGAAAAACTATACATTAGAGGAATATTTATAGAAGAATACACAAGGGAAAGAATGAGAGAGAAGTCCATAGAGAGATGAAGATGCAAAGGGGAGAAAGGGAGGGGGGTGGTTCCCGCCAGCCCCCAACGGCTACATCACTAGTCGTTGGAGGCATGGGCCCCCAACGGCTAGTGGTCCTAGGGCCCATGGTCCTAACGGCCCAATGGGCTAGGGCCTATTAGAGTTGGGCTCGAGCGGCCCATTTTCTAACAACCCCCTCAAACTGACAGCTCCATGACCTGAAGTTTGCCAATTAAAGACTGAAATCGAGGAACAGGTAATGACTTGGTAAAGACATCTGCAAGTTGATACTCTGATTTTACAAACTGTAATATTAAATTGCATTGTAGATGCTCTTTATTAACGTAGTGACAATCCATCTCTATATGCTTTATACACTCATGAAAGTTGGCTGTATACATAACACTTTTGTTGTCGTAGAACATGATTGAAGGAGCTTCCAATTGTATGCCCAAATCCTGAAGTAGTCGTCGTAGCCAAGTTAGTTCGATAGTTATGTTGGCCATTGCACGATACTTAGTTTCAGTGGAGGAAAGAGACACCTTTTGTTGTTTCTTGTATCTCCATGAGATGAGAGAGTGACCAAGGAATATGCTGTAGCCGGTGGTAGAGTGTCTGTCATTCACATTACCACCCGAATCGGCATCAGGGATAAAGAGGAAGATTGATAGAAATACTTCCTTGGTAGAGGTTTATCGAATATAATGAATAATCCTAATAACATCACTCATATGTACTGAGGTAGGCGCATATTGAAACTGACTTACAGTATGAACGACATGAGCAATATTTGGCCATGTTATGGTAAGATAGGTGAGTGCTCCAACCATTTGTCTATAAGATGTGGGATCACTCAAAAGTTCGCCATCAATTAGACGCATCTTCTGGTTGATTACCTTAGGTGTCTCAACAACTTTGTCATCTGTAATACCTGATCTAAGAACAATATCATTAGTAAACTTAGTTTGTGATAAAAAGAAACTTCTATCATCACGAGTTACCTCAATGTCAAGAAAATAAGAAAGTTGACCAAAATCCTTCATTTCAAACATATTATCAAGTTCTTGCTTGATTTGCTGGATACTAGAATTATCACTACCTGAAATAATCATATCATCGACGTAGAGCAAAAGAATAACAATACTTTCAGAGGACTTTCTTATAAACAAAGTTGTGTCAGTATAACAAATAGTAAAGCCATGCAATGTCATGAATTCAATTATTCTATCAAACCAAGCTTTGAGAGCTTGTTTGAGGCCATATAAAGCTCTTTTGAGATTTAAGACTTTGGTTTTTAGGAAGATTGAGACAAAGAGGAGGCTCCATGTATACTTCTTCCTTCAACCAACCATTCAAAAAAGCATTTTTAACGTCTAACTGATAGATATTCTAATGATTAATTGCACACACAGTTGTACACAGGTACAAAGGTTTCTTCATAATCAATTATATATTCTTGTGAGTAACGTTTGACAACTAATCTAGCTTTATTGCGATCTAAAGAACCATCACCATTAGTCTTAATTTTATAGACACACCGACAACCTATAGTCTTTTTGTTTGATGGTCTAGAGACAACATCCCAAGTTTGTGCTCTATATAAAGCATCCAACTCTTCGTTCATGGCATAAATCCAGTCTTTGATAACTGGGCTTCCTTAAATGTTCTAGGTTTCTTTATAGCTGAAATATTTGTTACCAAAGCTCTATGCTTTGGTGAAAAATTATTATATGAGACAAATCTTTGAGGAGGTTTAGAATCATGGTTTGACCTTTTAGGAATAGGCACAGATCTCTTAGTATAATGTTGATTAAAAGGTGTAACAGGGTGTCTTGTAGTCATATGTTCGTCAAGATCATTTTCTACCTGAATTACCTCTTCACTTAAAATATCATTCAAGAAGGAATAGGAGGAGTCATAAAGAGAACTAACATCATACATGCCTTAAAAAACATATTCATTTTCAAAAATCTTGACATCTTGCGATACATAAAGTTTATCATTTTTACAATAATAACACCTATACCCCTTTTTAGTTATTCCATATCTTAGAAAGACATATTCTATGGCATAATATGATAATTTATCGTCTTTGTTAGGATAAACAAAACATTTACATCCAAAAATACGCAGTCTTCAATAGTTGGGAGAAACTTTAAAGAGTTTTTCTATAGGAGACAAATTTTGTAAAACCGAAAAGGGCATCCGATTAATTAAATAGATTGCAGTCATAATAGCTTCTGCCCAGAAATTCTTAGGAACACCACCTTATAAAAGAAAAGTTCTTGTGGTTTTTAAAATATGTCTGTTTATGTTCGGAAATACCATTTTGTTGGGGAGTCTTAGAGTAAGAAGTTTGATGTATAATTCCAAACGTATTGAGATGATTTTTAAAATCCTTTGACATAAACTCTCCTCCTGAATCGGATCTAAAAATTTTGATTTCGGAATCAAATTGATTTTTTACAAGATTATGAAAGATAACAAAATTTTGAAAGACATTGGATTTTGCTTTTAAAATATATACCAATGTATACATAGTAAAATCATCTATGAAAATTATATAGTAGGAAATACCTCCTATAGACAAAACGGGTGCCAGACCCCATACATCCGAATGAACTATTTTGAAGGGTCATGTGGTAACATGTGTTTTGTTTAAAAATGGAAGATGTTACATTTTACCAAGAACACAATCTTTGGAATAAAAATATTCCTTAGACTTTATTCCAAGAGGGCATTGATACAATTTTTGAGCATTGAGATGTCCTAGTCTCTTGTGCCATAAAAGAGCATCATTTGTCAAAACATTAACATATCCTATACTTTGTAAATCTTCCATAATGAAAAGTCTTCCCTCTCTATGGTCATTTTATTTTGTAAATCACCAATTTTATCTATATCTAATTTTGTTCCACCTGCGGTGTAAACGCACGATAAAGATTTTTTAACACATGAGTTTAAAATTATTTCATTACAAGTCACGAAACGAAGCACCCAAATCAAGAATCCAAGAGGTAGTACCTTCAATTTCATTTGTTGAAGAAGAGCAAACCGCAACAACTGTTGCTTTCTCCTTCATTTGAGCTTAAAGTTGCTTTACTTTTTCTTCAGTGTAAGGATGGAAGATGAAACATGTTCTTCCACTAAGGTCACTTTCTTTTTTAATTTAGGGCAATTTGGCCTTATGTTTCCGACTTCTCTAAAGAGATGATAAATGACCTCTTTTCTTGCTTCGCTTGATCCTTCGTTTTGAAATGGGGAGGACGATAAGCTTTCACATTTGCTCAAGGTTTAGATGTGGCAAGTACGATATCTCTTTGAAGCTTAGCTTCATTCATTCTTGTTTTTGCCATTTAAAAATCGATAAGTACCTCTTCTTTAGTAGGAAACGGTTTCTGATGAGTAAGAGATGACCTAACTCTTTCAAATTCTTCTGGAAGACTTCGTAGGAATTAATATAAAAAATCTTCATTGTCTCTCATTAAGACATTGTGTACATTTCTTTATAAAGCCATATGTTGGTTCCAAATATTGTAATATTCACCAAAGAAATTGTTTATCCTTTTATCTTCTTGTCTAAGGGAGACCAATTTGTCTCTTAATACCATTCTATAAGCAACGTTACTTTGAACATGAGATTTTTTTAAATATTCCCATGTTTCTCTTGCACTAGTGAAGTCGGTCAAAGTGTCCCTAGCGTGCTCATTTACATTATTCATGAGCACCCATAGGATTGTTTGATGACCTCCTTCATATACTTCCTTTTGCTCAAGCATAGTATTAATGGAGGGTTCTACCTTCAAACCACTTATATAGCCCTATAATTTTTTAAAATATATATAAATTTCCATAGTTTTGGCTTATGTTTTGTAGTTTGAAGGTGTTAAACGAAAATTAAATCTTCTCTTTTCGTTCATATTTCATGGAAAAAATAATTATACAAAGGTAAACTTAAAACAAAATTAATAACACTATCAACACGCTTCTCGAGGTGACAATCAATATTTTCACGATCGAAAATGGATCTGATACCATGTAATGAAGACAATGCTTCAATGTTTCAACAGAAGGTTGATGAATATCACCTCAAAGTATCACTCACAAAAGCTTTAGAAAAGAAGTCGATAATAAAACGTATGCAACAAAGGCACAATATTAAAAAAAAAATATTATTTAGCCACAAAAGGCTTGAGAAAAACTATAATTTAGAGGAGTATTTATAGAAGAATACATAAGGGAGAGAATGAGAGAGAAGTCCATAGAGAGGTGAAGAAGTGAAGGGGAGAAAGGGAGAAAGTTGGTCACAGCTAGCCCCAACGACTAGTGGCCCTGGGGATCCTTACACTGACGGTCCAATGGGCCAGGGCCTGCCAGGACTTGAGCAACCCATTTTCTAAAAGATCAATCGAAATAGAACAACCAATAACCTTTCATTTCTCCCTAAATTTAGAATTCTATTTATAAACAATATCAACACATTTTTGTATAATTTACCCCTCAAAGCATGATAAGTAAGGCCTTATAATTTGCCATGTCTTGAGAAAAAATGGATTTGCAACATTAAAAAGAGACACTTTTATAACAAAAAATTTGCACACTTCAAATATATTTTCTCAATTATCTCTCTTGAAGCTATAGTTGATCTAATACTTGGTTGAGTTCAAGAAGAAAAAAAAAGTGAATGTATTCCACCGCCTCTAGCACCAACTCTACCACTGATCGTAGTTATCGATAGAACAGTGGCTCTTGCAGTGGAACAATAGCCAATCTCGTTGCTATTACCACCAAAACCTACACTCTTTCCTTTATCTCGCCTTCTCTTGCTCTCTCTTCTTCCTCCTCTCTAGTCATAGCATGAATTTCTTCACCATATATCTCTCGAGAAGCATCTTGAAACATATTCCAATCTCCTATTTTTACTCTCTCTTTATCGTAATCTCTTCGTTTCTTTTGTGAGCTTCATAGAATTTCATAATTTATATTTTTAGGCACCGAGAAGACGCACATTCATCCTTTTTTATTCGTACAAGATGGTGTTTCATACAAAAAATACTAACATGCTTCACTTCGTTACAATACATACACTTTTTCACAAGCCTACCCCTTTCATAGATCGGCGTACAATACTTCCACATTGGATCGCCTTGTTCTAACGCGATCAAGCTTAGCAAAGATAAACTATAATAAGTAAAAAACTTTATGAAGGTGGAGAATCTCAAAATCTATGAAAACCCTAAATTTTGAAAGTGAAAAATCGGGTTACAAGGGAGTAGGGATGAAAGAAAGATAGTATGCTACGGATTTGAGAAAATGATATGGATTTTAAAGGGTTTGAGATCAAAAGCATGTGATTTTTTCATGAAATGAAATAAATAAAAGATATAGAAACCATTTGGGAGCAAGGCAGAGGGTAAGAAAGGGTTTGGGAGCAAGCGGAACACCAAAAAAAACCCAAGTTTTTCGGGTTTTATATTTTGTGACCCACAAAATGGTCTGATAAATCACAGAGCACGATACAATTACTTGTATAGTATGGTGCTGCCCTATGATATACGATAAACTCGTACTGTATCAGACAATACGGTACAAGTTTTACAACATTGCTACAAACACATGCATAATGGTAGTCTTATATGCATAATTTTGAATGGTGCATAATCATGCAAAATTATACATAGATAATATATGTATATATACACATATGTGATTGTGTTTGTTTGTTTGTGTGTGTGTATGCCCTGACACCTATGATTTTTAAAGTTATCATGTTTTTCTGTTGTACAGTAAAACATGATTTTGCTTTTATGGAGTTAAATGCTAATATGGAAAAGATTGAATGCAATGGTGACATGCAATCCATGTAGGTTGCCCTGCTTAATGTGGGAAAAGGCTACATTTTTTCTTTTGCTTCGTCCTTTGCTTCAGTAGATTTACTTTTTGAAGTGCAGCCGTGCAGCCTTTTCTTTTAGTAATATTTTGTTTGTACCAATGTGTGTATTATATAGCATGAGACTGCCTTGTATCTTATGTGTCAAAAAATGTCCTTTTACTGTTGTGAATCTGTAGCTATCTTACTAATAACCTAATTTCGTTCATATTCTTATTTCAATAGTTTTTTAGCTCATTGTTCTGTCCATAGCCATGGCGGGTTTGGCTTCAGAGGGATCACAGTTTGATGCTCGTCAGTACGATGCAAAGATGAATGAACTGTGAGTTCCATATTATTTTCGTGTGTAGAAGTTCTCAACTTGATTCTTTCAAATCATGTTTCTTATTCATTTGTTTCTTTCAGGCTTTCAGGTGATGTAGAAGAGTTTTTTGAATCTTATGATGAGGTTCATGATTCCTTTGATTCCATGGGTTTGCAGGAGAACCTTTTAAGGGGCATTTACGCATATGGTATGGCAACTTTTTGTTATTTATTTTGCATATGTACGTATGTTTTAAGACAGCAACTTTCTGCTCTGGGATTCTGCAGCAACTTGACTATAGTTTGACAGATTGCCAGGCCTTGGTTTTAGCACCAACTCGTGAGCTTGCTCAGCAGATTGAAAAGGTTATGAGGGCACTTGGAGACTATCTAGGAGTGAAGGTGCACGCTTGTGTGGGAGGTACCAGTGTTCGTGAAGATCAACGCATTCTATCAAGTGGTGTTCATGTTGTTGTTGGTACTCCTGGTCGTGTATTTGATATGCTGCGCAGGCAATCACTTCGGCCAGATTACATCAAGATGTTTGTATTGGATGAGGCTGATGAAATGCTTTCTCAGCTGGTTTTCTCCTTATGCAAAGTTTCTGTTTGTCATTCATTACTTGTATGCAACTAGCATTCATTACATTCTTGTTTTCTTCCACATTTTCAAGTGGATCATTGTGGATAACATTTTGTCCTTTTGGTGCTTTCTTCGCAGATATATGATATATTTCAACTACTTCCTTCGAAGATTCAGGTTGGTGTCTTCTCAGCCACTATGCCACCTGAAGCATTAGAGATCACCAGAAAGTTTATGAGCAAGCCGGTACGGATATTGGTGAAGAGAGATGAACTAACTTTGGAGGGAATCAAGCAATTTTATGTGAATGTTGACAAAGAGGACTGGAAGCTTGACACTCTCTGTGATTTGTACGAAACACTGGCTATTACACAGAGTGTCATTTTCGTGAACACTAGGCGCAAGGTTGACTGGCTTACCGACAAGATGAGAAGCCGAGATCATACTGTTTCTGCAACACATGGAGACATGGACCAGAACACCCGTGATATCATTATGAGGGAATTCCGTTCAGGCTCGTCTCGTGTCCTGATTACCACAGATCTCCTTGCTCGTGGTATTGATGTACAGCAGGTTTCCCTGGTGATCAACTATGACCTTCCAACACAACCAGAGAACTATCTCCATCGAATTGGTCGAAGTGGTCGATTTGGAAGGAAGGGTGTCGCCATAAATTTCATTACTCATGACGATGATAGGATGCTTGGGGACATTCAGAGATTCTACAATGTTGTCATAGAGGAGCTGCCCGCAAATGTTGCTGATCTGATTTAATCCAGTGAAAAGGATCTGCTGATTAGGTTTGTTCCTTGGCTTTTCAAGTATAAGGTTTTATGTATGGTTTTGCAGCCTTTTGAGTTATTAGATATTCGACTGGGCATGACATCGCAGAAAGGTTATATATATTTTCTCTTTTGATATTTTTTTCTTTTTGAAGTTGGACAATGAATTTTGCGAGAACATTGATGCAGGTGCATGCATGATTTTGTTTTTGCCGTTCTGGTATTATGTAAGTTACTTTCGTCTCCTCTGGTGTTGTCGAGTTATTGATTAATTGTAGAATATTATGTGATTAAGGTCCCTTGGTTCATTTTGGAAACTTGGTCTGACATGTGAGAAATTAGTTGGTAAACACTTTCAAAAGAGGTAATGCAAGGCCTCGAAAATGTCGAAAGGAAATGGTAAAGCACTATCTTTTTTGTCACCTGTTATGGAGTCAATTGCAAATATCATATGAAACAAGATAGAGAAGAATACAACAACAACAACAGCTAAGCCTTTTCCCATACTAGACGTGGTCGGCAAGATAGAGAAGAATGGCAACTAAAATTCCATGTCACTAACCCGACTTGGTGTGAGAAAAGGCTTGCTTTTTGTTTTTGTTTTGATGGATCAGTAGCAGGGTTAAACTATATAGCAGCACTCAAACTCAACTGATTGAAATTGCTTTTCATGCTTTGTTACGTCATAATTTGTAATGTGAGAAAATGGATCCTGAGAATCTTGGGTTGGATTACTCTAGTATGGCTTAGTTAAAGTGGTGTTTGAAATTGTTTATTTGGCTAATTTTGGCTCCCAGCCTTGACCCTTCATTGGATATTATCAGGTCTAGTCTTTCGTTGCTAATTAATATTCAGTGTATACCTTATTTGTAAAAGGTCAATATAACTCACTTGTCAGGATTCTTGACTCACGTGATGAAAGGCCGCGAGTGTGATTCCCGGGTCATGCACACCTGGCTTTGTCATCTTGCTGCAACGGAAAAAAGAAATTGGTGATGTAAATGCAGACAATGCTTGTGCTTATAATCCTATTATGTCTCAACTTTTTAGAAGTTTGCCATCTATTATGCTTAATTACTCTGTTTTTTTAATTGGAAATTCCACTTGAAGAGTTGGGAATCCTGAGGACAGAGTTTGAATATTGAGAATTCAAAATGTTAACTTGAATTAGAGGAACACCGTTAAATTCGGCCACGAATTTAAAAATTGACCGGACAAACTCAGTCTTTCATCCATGATAAGTGAATGGTGATTATAGGGATTTCGATGGATTGGATGACACTGTAATCCTACACAAATCTGCCTCGTCATATGCTGTGAGGTGCATACAACCATCTCAAGTCGGATTCATATTTTCTATTGCGGTTTAGCTGCGGCCCCAAATTTGAATGGGTATGACGGTAAGCTAATTGGCCCTGGATTTCCGTATTGACCATGTTTGTCATCTGATTCTAGATCTGTTTGAATGGACCTACTAGGTTGGATTCAGTAATGCTTTAATATAATGTGAGGCATTTGTGTCCCTAATCCTTGGGTGGCTGAGAAGGCCTGTCGAAGAAAAAACACAGTGGGAGCTACGGGGACGCATTTGTGCTATTGCTGAGACTACAAGTGATCCCCGACTGCTTGAGGGGGATTTTCAACAGATCGGAGATGGATGCAGCTCGATCTAATTTAAACATGCAAGATCATTGGGTTTGGGTTGTCATCGTGTCAAATAAAACAAACTCACTTTAAGTAAACTCAAACCAGTTCTAGATTACACTGGTTTACATCGTGCATGTGAGGATTCCTTTCATTTCTGCCTTTCTTCTTTTAGAATTTGGCTTGATGGACGTGGCTGAGCTCTCCACTATGAGATCCAACCTGTTCTCTGGCCTACCAGGTTGCCTGGGGCGTGTTTCTTGTTGATTTTGTACAGTAAGGGTGGAGATTTCGTGCTCCTGGCCATGTTTTGTACGCTCTCTTCTCTTCTTCATGTCAGAAGAAGTGCCGCTCGATATGACCTGAGCTTTTAGATGCTTTGGGTTTGCACCAACATGGGCTTCTCAGGTTGTAACCGTGTTAGAGGTTAGCGTTGGGTGCTAGCAATTTCATGTTTCGGGTTGAGTCTTTTTCATGTCATTATGTGTTCTGTGTTACAATATGATCTGATTTTCTTCTCCTGTTATGTTGGGAATTTTCTGGGTCAAGTTTGTGTTCAATTACTGTGCCTTATATTGCTAGCAGTAACAGTGAGGCAATCAAAAAACAACCGAGGCTACTTCATTCAATTATTTAGCAATTCTGGTGGGAATATTTATTTTATAGGGTTTGTTAGAGGATATCCCCTCTTGTTGGTAGTGTGTGGACAAGGGAGATGATGCCCCATTAGACTGACATAATTATTCAAGGAAAAATATGACTTCTTTTCGGCTCAGTTAGGGTTGTATTTAACTCATTCGTTTCATACATGCTAGCTGTCTCGGTATGCTCTACAAGATGGACGTCAACAAAACAAAACTCTTTCGATGCACTCAGCTCAGCTTGTGTAGGCTCCTTTACTTGAGCATGTTCAAATCCTAATGATGGGATTTGACAAACATGCATAGCCATGTCACGAGTCCAGACAAAGAAAATGGTCATATATCGTCTTTCCCAAGGATACACAACTTCGATTTGCCATCATTTATTTAGAATTAATAATCGATAGTATTTCTTGAAGGATGCAGTGGTACAAACTATCAACCATTCGGAAAAGGACAGCTTTTGTAATTCTACTTTCATCAACCAGAGTTAATGGCGGAACTGTGAACTCTCCAAGTGAATCCTTAGCATAGAGCGTCGCAAGTTGAATGAGAAAAACTGTCATTTTTAATCAAGATTACGTAATTTTATGAGCAAACTCGTTTTGGGCTTGCTGAGTTTACAGCTTATCTTTGTACGAGCTTCGCTCATTTTGAATGTGCAATCAAACGCCGGCCACAAATAAGTCCCCAGCTATGCTTACGTCCATTCGCATTCTTCTTGAAAGGATGCAGTATTAAATAAACTTGATATTCACTCCGAACAAAGTCAGAAAGCACAGTAGTTTCCGGGAGACATCTCACAGCAAGACAGCCTTGCAAAGGATGTGTAAATAATACACACGCTATCTAACACGTAAGCATACACACATATATATACATATGTATATATATATATATATATATAGAGAGAGAGAGAGAGAGACCCTTGTCAATCATTGATAATACGTTAGGATTTTAGGATCTGACACTACAACTCATATCCAGTTGTTACCCACATGCTTTCTTCAAAATCTACTAGCATAGGTAAATATAACAGAAAAGTCCGAATACCCAATATGTTCCCCTCTTTTTCTGATGCTTATATTATATATTCGAGCATTTCTTTTCTTTCCTTACCGTATTATCATCTTGGGTTTTCGGTTTCCTGTTATGAGAGAGACAACTGTGTTATACTTCTGTTATTTATAAAAACAAAACGCCTTCTTGATTCATTTTGTTTTAAATATAAAAAATGCATCACACGAAATCGGGAAAGGGATCCTTACTTTTTCGATTTCCTGAGAGCTTTATGAACACCAAGTTACCCAATGTAACTTATATCTCTCACTTGGCTATAAAGGTCGAATAATGATATACTAGTTTATTCCTATTATTTATGAATTTCCAAGTAGTATCATGTCTAATTGCATAAGGTTAACAACTTATATAAGTTATGTGTTTACACACTACGACTCTAGTCATATCTTAAACTCATGTTCGTAACATTCTTTGTAAAGAGATCTTTAGAAATGCCTTTAGTCAAGGGGTTAACCAACATGTCTCTAGTTGGCATATAATATATAGTTATTTCATTCTTCTTAAGCATATCATAAACATAATCGTATTTAACCTTTATATGCTTGCTTCTAGAGCTATCAACTCCATTCTTAATTAGAGAATTACGGTATTGTTATCATAATAAATGATAATTGACTCGTTGACTATATCCAACTTCAAATCAACTATAAATGATAATAAATGATATTGGATTCATACTACAAGCAATATACTCAACTTTTTCTTTATGCAATGCTACACAACATTATTTCTTACCAGCCTAAGAAACACTGTCACCTTCAAATAAGAATATTTGGTCAAAGATTAATTTGTTGTAATATTTACTTCTAACAAAGTCAACATCAAAGTATCCTATCACTTTTAGCTCATCTGCTTGAAAACATAACATTAAATCTTTTTTTAGATATCTTAAATTATTTTTTATAATAATCCAATATTATCAATTAGGATTACCTTGATATCTACTGAAAAGACCAACAACAAACCTGATATCAAGTTTTGTAAACAATATAATATTAATCAAGGTGCCCACAACTTATGCATAAAGAACATTGTTTTCTCCCTCATCGTAATAATCAGTCTTACTCAATTTGATCCCTTTAGCAACGGGTGTAATCAATCATGGCTTGGTTTTGACAATAATTTTATTATCATTTTTAATCAACAATATGTCATCTACATATAAAGATCACAATTTCAAACATATACAGAGTAATAAAGTTCATTAGCTATAAACTGAAGTTCAAAAATAACATTTTGAAAAGTCATATCATTGACGAGATGATTATTTAAGATCATATAGGGATTTCTTCAACCTATATACTTTATCTTTTTGGTCATGAACAACATATCCTTTTGGTTGTTAAATATAAATGATTCCATCTAAATCACCTTCAAAAACATGGTTTTTATATCTAGTTGAAATAAATCAAAATAATAAAATACAAAAATAGTTAGAATCATCCTAATGGATGCAAATTTCTCAACAAAAGAATATGTTTCTATATAATCTATTTCCTCCTTTTGTGAAAATTCTTTTGCAACTAATTTCACCTTAAACTTATTGATTTATTCATCAACTTTATATTTCTTTTTGAGGATCCATTTACAGAATATAACTTTCCTTTCTTTAAGCAAATCTGTCAACTCTCAAACTTTATTTTTCTCAATAGATTCAATTTTCTCATCTATTGCTTTTTTCCATCCTAGTGATTTAGTATTGATAAGTTAAGTTATCAATCAACTAATCTAAATATACTAAATAATACATTTCTTTCATGATATATGTGTGATAATCCTTTAAGTAGAACAATGTGACTCTAGGTCTTTTTATATAAAGTTTAAGTTTTAGTTTGTATAGGAATGTCATTTAAATCATTATCAATGGGTTTAAACAATGATGTATCCAGATCTACTAGATCATCAATTCTCTCATCATGATATTGAATGATGTTATTCTTAGTATCTTCTAAGTATTCAATATCTCTACTTAAAGTGAGAGGTAAAAGTGTAGTATACATATAATTTTATAAGGTGGACATACAATTAGGTAGCTACCTGACAGTGGCAGTCAAGAAGGAAAGGATCTTCGACCATCATTATCTTTTGTAAAGAGAGAAGAATGAGGCTTAGTTGTAGTAGTAGTATCCAAGTTGGGCACCAACAAACAACAATATATCTCACTTTTCTCTTTCATTTTCTCAATAATAATAAGAAATACGAAGAGTACCTTGATTCTCTCAATATGATCAAACGATTCTCAAATTTGAGGGTCTTTCCACAATCTATACAATCCCAATACAATTCTAATCAGACCTTTTTGGATCTGATACTATATAAAAATAATACAAATATCTCGCCAATGATATCCACAAACTCAAATACAAATCTTGCAAGAATTACAAATCACAAAATACTTAGTGCACAAGCCAAACCCAATAGGTAGAATAACAAACAACTTAAGGGAGTATTAAAAGCTCTGAATTTTAATAATAACACATGCCTTCTATTTGTAGAGGTTTTATAATATTAAAGAAAGAGAGAGAATGTGAGCAACTGCTCTCAACGGCTACACCACTAGCCATTGGGAATTGGTTGGGGAACTGACCCTTGAGGCCTAGTCCCAATGGTCCTCCTTGATAGACCTGTTGGTTCCTAATGGCCCAGATTACCTATTACATATTAACACATTATACTTCACGACACTTGGTGGTAGCATATTCTGGATGTTAAAGTCAATCTTCCTCGCTAGTATGCAATCTCGTGATGTGCTATAATAACGTCTATCACTTTTTTGTTTTTGATTGTGTTTACTGAAAATGACATAACTTATCTTTCCAGCTATCCTATTCAAAATTTCTCTTGGCAAGTTTTGCATCTTGTTTTCTTTTTGTGTAATTTTGTACCTACCTGACGAATATGAGAATTATCGAGTTTGTTATTTGGATAAAGAATGGTCTATTGTTTGTGATTTCCATAGCCTGTTTTATTGTGAAACTAGTGTTAAGGCTTTACCATGTTGTGAATCTTTGGGACCAAGATCCAAAGAATCCACTATAGATTTTCAGCTTCTAACAAAAGTTCTGTATCCTTTGCAGTGATACTTCGGTAGGTGTTGCCCATGATGCATTTAACACATTCTTCAGTGAAACTGGTGCCGGGAAGCATGTACCACATGCAATTTTTGTAGATATGAAGCATACTGTTATTTTATTGAAGAAGTGAGAATTGATACTTATGAGAAGCTTTTCCGTCCAAAACAACTTATATCTGGCAAGGAAGATGCAGTGAACACCTTTGCTAGGGGACACTACACGGGTAAACATTGAACTTGTAGAAGGATTTTCACCAGAGTCTTAAACATTTTAATTCTGTAGATCTCTTATCTTTGTGTATTCTAATGGTAACTGTTAATTCTTTTTTTTGTGTTCTTTTTTCAGTCGAAAAGGAAAATTAGTTGATAATTTAACTGGTTCACATGGATTTTTGGTTTTCAATGTTGTTGGAGGTGGCACTGGGTCAGGGCTGGTTCATTATTGTTGGGAAGGTTGTGTATGGATTATGGCAAAAAATCAGAGCTTGGATTCACCATTTACCCTTTTCCCCAGGTAAAATTGGCTGGTGATCATCAGTGTAAACGGTAGATTTGCTTATGAAATGTGTGTGCCAATAATTGTGGTATTGGGTGAATGTTTATTTTTTTCCCTTCTTGCCAATGCCAATTTATTTATTTATGTGTGACAATTTTCCTCCTTTGAAGTTAAGATTGGGTTACATCATGGATCAACTTTAAGTCTATATTTATTTATATTGGTCATTGATGAGTTAACAAAACATATTTGTTTGCAGATGACATTGTGTTAGTGGATGAGTCTAAGGAAAAAGTTAATATAAAATTAGAGATATGGAGAGAAATGTTAGAAAGTAAAGGCTTCCGACTTAGCAGAACAAAGACAAAATATATGAAATGAGTTTGATCATTTGGGTACTTCAGAGGACATAGAAATTAAGATGGACACACATTGCATCCCTCATAAGAAAAGTTTTAAATACTTATGTCATTTTTTTAAAGTGATGGAAAAATTGATGGAGATGTTACAAAAAATTAGTGTCAGTTCGTTAAAATAGAGAAGGATATAAGGTATTCTATGTGATAAAAAGATACCATTAAAGTTGAAATATAAATATTATAAAGCAATAATTAGACTTCCTATGTTTTATGGTTCTGAGTGTTAGGCAGTTAATGATCAAAAAAGATGTTCGTAGCAAAAATGAAGGTATTGAGATTGATGAGTGGTCATACAAAGAAAGACCGTATACATAATAAGATTATTAGAAACAAATTGGGAGTAATACCAATACAAGATAAAAAGAGAGAAAATCGTTTAAGATGGTTTGGACATGTGAAAAATGACCCAAGGATGCTCTCTAAGAAGATATGAAAAACTAAATTGTTAAAATGACCACAAAAGTGTTGGAAAGAAACAATAAAAAATGATCTAGTTTATATTGAGTTAACTGTTAATGACAGATGATAGAGCTATGTGGGAACAAAGAATCATGTAGCCGACCCCATGTAGTACCGGAAAAGGCTTATTTGTTATTTCTTGCTTGTCAGTCCCGATTTGAAGCTCCTTTATGCCCTCGTGGTTTCGTGGAGCCCTATAACAGTGTCCTCTCCGCACATTCTCTTCTTGAGCACACTGATGTTTCGGTTCTTTTGGATAATGAAGCTATCTATCACATATGCAGGCGTTCTCTTGATATCGAAAGACCGACATATACCAACCTGAACAGGCTTATCTCTCAGATCATATCATCATTGACTATCTCCTTGGGATTTGATGGTGTAATCAATGTTGATATCACAGAATTCCAGACTAACCTTGAATTCATTTCATGCTTTCTTCATTCGCACCAGTTATCTCTGCTGAGAAAGCATACCACGAGCAGTTGTCGGCTCCCGAGATTACTAATGCAGTGTTTGAGCCGTCCAGTATGATGGCAAAATGTGATCCAGGCATGGAAAGTACATGGCTTGCTGTTTGATGTACCGTGGTGATGTTGTGCCCAAGGACGTTAATGCCGCTGTGGCTACTCTAAAAACCAAGAGAACCGTTCAATTTGTTGACTGGTAAGCACAATGCCAGTGGCCATTAACTAGTTTTTCACATAATGGGTTTTCCATTTCTTGCATCTTTTGGTGCCTGTTTAAACTGTATAGTTCTCTTAGGCTGTTTAGGATTTGGTGTTTTCATTAGGGTACTTGTGAGATTAGAAGACTGAGAAAGTTCAATTTTGTAGTTTGTAGATTATGTTGACAATCTGTATTTGACAAAGCGATTCTTTTCTTTTTACATTAAGTAGCTTTTATTAATGCTAGTTTGCACCTGCAAGATCATTGAAGTATTTTGTTCTTTGAAGTGTTAGATCTAGATCTCCATCATCATTAAATAGTAACATGTCCATGATAAATTTGTGGGCCACTTTGCCTCTTCTGCTGGTAGTTATAAGCTCTTGGTCACTGAAGAAACTTTTTCCTTACTAAGAGAAAAGATGAACACTATGTACTCTTTTCAATGTGATAACCTTTTATAAGATAAACTGTGTGGAATTTCAAGTGTCAAAATCATTGATAGTATGATTTGCAGACTTCTGGCTTAGGTGTAGCTGTATGCTTTCTGGGTGCTTTGAGAGTAGATGTTCTTGCTTTTGTTTCTGCTCATGCAGTCTGCAGTCAATTGCCACAGCATTTTGCAATTATCACACAAGGTCAAACTCATGGTGACGAAGAATTATGCAGCCAACTGCATTTAGTATGGAAAAAGGCTTGGTTTTGCATTTTGTTTTACAGTGAGATGGAAGGTGTCTTTTTTCGTGGTTCTGTTGTGCGGGGATGTGTTTTTTCTAATTCCTATCGTTATCAGGTGCCCAACTGGTTTTAAATGTGGAATCAACTATCAGCCACCAACAATTGTTCCTGGAGGCGATCTGGCCAAGGTGCTGATGACATCGATGAAGGAGATGAATATTGAACATGATTGTGTTTGGTTTCCTTGGTTTGTTTCTAATCCTTCTCTTTCTGTTGTATCTTATGGTCGCTCACCCCTGTTCGATGCAGGAGTTAATGTGTACTTATAAAACTGCTGTATTTCTATAGCTGTAAGGGTATTGATATTCAGTTCTTTTTTCTTGCTTTCTTCCTTCTTTTCGTTTTTCAATTCTGGGTTGCTCAGGGGAGTGACTGATGCTTTACTATGAGGATATGTGACTGCATCTTTCAATTTGCTTTGGAAAGACAGCGCCTGCAAAACATTTCGTAGTTGCTACTAGTGCTTTGTCCGTTGGTAAACTCTTTCTGAAACTAAAGGAACTAGCTGGAAGTTCCAGCCCTTCTTCCTTCGCTTTCGCCATTGATGGCGTACTTCACTGAGTCAGTCTAAAGGATGCTTGTTACGGTGAAGCAAGGCGCTTGGAATGCATTAGTAAGCTGGCGAAGTTGCTTTACTCATTTTGTTGGCTAGCACTTTGCAGAAGGCCTGTTTGTAGCAGCCATCATCATATGTGCTTTTAGTTAATCTCATTTATATGCGAACAGAAGAGCAAACTACAAGCTAAGCTTGATTTTGAGATCTTAATGTTAAACTGATGAGCGGCTACAGGTTGTTGTGGCTTCCAACCAAGTTCAATGGGAGGTCTCGCATTGCAGACATTGAGAGTCAATTTCACTGAAGGTCGCCCAGCTGTATCTTATTAACCTTAATGAAGCCTTTTCCCGTACGAGGCCGGGTCAGCTACAGCTGACTTTTTAGGTCATGCCCCTTAGTACCATTCTCACTCGAATACACCTTACATTGGGATTCTGAAGTGATGGGATCATGGCTGCGAAAGTTGCATTCCCGTTAAAAGAGACACAGATTTATATTAGATGTTAGACTACCTAATGCAACCTTACCATAGATGAATGACATCTAGCATTGGACTCGTTCAGCAGATGATAACGAAATCTAAACTTTGGAGCTCATAATCCATGGTCCCTTTCTTTTTATGTTATAGGCAAGCTTGGTTTTAACTCCAACCAGAAGCCACTCGGATATCCAATCCCAGACCTGACCTGCCATGGGAGGATGACATGACTACCACCTGCTGGTTTTTGCTGCATGACGTACTATATGGGAGGATATCCAACAGTTTCTGACTGCTACTTCCTATTGATAATGGGTCTAAAAAGAGTATGGGAGGATACATTTTGTATTTTTGCACCGTGAAAAGAAAGGCACCACGAAGAGCAACAGCTCACCTGGGTAGGGGGTTGTGTCACAAGTTAAAAGGTCATGAGTTCAATAAACATCAGGGCATGTGCACAGGCCTCCGCATTATACCGAAAAAGAAGTGAGGATCCACGACCGAACATTTGAAACAAATTCCATTATAAGAAATTCATAATAAACACAACATTCTCGTTGGAACGTTACGCTCTGTATATCTACTGTTTCTCGATGCATTTCTTTGAAAAAGACCACGTCCTTGCAATTGGTACGTATTTTGCGGAGCATGGAATTTGAATCAAAGCCCATGCTCAAATTGAAACCAAGATACTAATGCAATTTCCTCCCTTCTAGATCAGATTTCATTTTGGAAGAGGCTGACAATCTGTTGGAACAAGAGGGATTATTATGACAATCATCATATGTCAATAGCACAATGAGCTGAAAGCACGGGGAGTGCTTGTGGCTTCGGCCTCCCCACTGTGGAAAAGAAAAGTATGTCGTCGCATAACTCTATGATTAACCAATCATCCAATAAGCCTCAAGTGGTGGCATGAGAAACCAACCAAGAGTAAGTAGCATATCTTTGTAATTCGATACAATCAACTATTAAAGATATGCGAAAGAGTTTCATGGACATTATGAAATGTTATGTATTTTTTAATAATTTAAAACAGTTGTAGCATTATGGTCTTGCTTTTCATAGTTAAATGTTAGTATCGTGCACCGATGAATACCATCAAGGAAATATTTCAACGTCAATGGTCTGTTTCGCCCACCCACATCCTTAAAGAGGGTAACAGGTGCACAGATCGTCTAGCCAAGATGAGCTTCAACTTCCCTCTAGGTTTGCAATAGTGGCCAACTTTCTCGGGTGAGATCAGCCTGGATATCTTAGCGGGTCAATGAGCACGTCATTCCATAGGAGAGCTTCCCCTTACCTCAGGGCTTTAGGCCCCATCTTTACCAAGAAAAAGGAGGGACTTAAATGTTAGCACGACACGAGATAGTGCTCAATGGACACGCTAACCAGGAGCCGATAGTGCCCGCACGTGATCGATATAGTGTGTGGATTAGGAGTTCGAGCTGTCATACTTGATTTGGTTTAGAGTAGTTTGGATCTTATTTGGATATATGTACCATCATTTAGGTCATAGTTTGAGTAGCAGATTTAGATATTGATCTTGATTAACTAGGATCCGTATTAGTGTTATTGTGTCATATTTGGTGTTTTCATATCTAAGTGTCTCTTTTCCATTAGTGTTATAACATAATATCCATGTGATTAGGTATTTTATGCATTTGGACCTCTAGACTATATAAAAGTGCTTGCATCTGAATTATAGAGGAGATTCCGCCACAATCCACATTTTGAGTTTTTCTTTTAATTTATTTTGATAGAACCAGTCGTGAGAGAGACAAGTCGGGTTGTTGTGTGCGTGTTTTTTTTTGAGGTGGTTGTTCAACAAGTGGTCGAGTAACCTCATCACAAATCAAGTCGGTGATGATTTTCTTTCAGTTTTCAAGGTTGCCAAATCTCGGTTTGTGACAGAATCCGTGTAGGCAACTGTACTTACCAAAGGATTAGGACTTGATTTTGGTTTCCAAGCACATACCAGCTCCATGTTACATGAATGATTGATGCATGCATCAATAGCCATGAGCCACCCCCACAGCCCATTCAGCATCAGTTTGAGTTTTAATTGACTAGTTTTGGGCAAAGATTAAAGATCTAGTAAATGATCCACCAAGCAGGGGCTGTTCACCAACTTTACTGCTGGTCATGTTCAGCTTATTAGCTCGTTCAGGCTAAGTTGGATAAGATGAGCACGAGTTCAAAGCTTCAATTTATAATTTATAATTGTCAGTAAAAGAATTTCAGAAATGTAGGCAAATGTTTTATGATTTCTCTTATAGTTTTTTTACTGTAAAAGTTGAAGCATTTTACTGTGACTACGCGTTAACATTACCAATTAGTTCTGTTTGGGTTAACATGGCTTTGCAACATACTTATATACATAATATACCATTAACTAGCGGTGATCCCTAGACAATTTCCTGGCTATCTCTAATAATATGAAGCAAGCCGCACAAGGTTCTTCCTTCACCTGACTAGCAGGTCGACTCAAAAGATCTCGAGTTGAAGGTTCCAAGTTGGATATTCAAGATGAACGTATCTCTTAGATCTGTATTTAACCCTAGCTTGATTATTGAAAAAAAAAACTCACCGTGTGGCTTGTGGAGAAAAGCCCAGATAAGGCTGAGTTGAACATACAAGCAACTGGTCCGGGCTAGTAGGCCTAAATCAGGTCTGTTTTTCTGGCCCCACTAAAGATTACATGGTAAATTTGGTCGATTATCCATTTCAAGTTAACCGAAGTTTCGGGTCAAAACCAGATCGACCCAGACCCCTTCTTTTGGTCTTCAAAACTCAAAGGCAACCAGATGACATCGGTTGGTATCTGGATCAAGCCCATTGCAACACCACACATTTATAAAATTCAGTCGGGTGACCGACCCGACTTATGTTGGCCTGATCCAAGCCGATCCAGACCAAACCCGGGGTGCTAAACGGTGGTACCCAGTTTTTAAAGTAGAGTTCGGGTCGGGTCTTTAATTGTTACCCAAGAAAAACAAAATGGTTGGGCCACACAAACACACGCACACTAGGTCCCACCTTATTTAAAATGTAAAAAAAAAGGTCACTTCTTTCTTTGTAGTCCATCTTCGCCAGCAAACTAATCTCTTGGCTTTCTGCCCAATCCTTTCCAACGAAGGTAAATCTCTCTCTCTCTCTCATCCATCTGCAATAATTGTCCAGAAGGCGTGACGTTCTCCAAGATTTCATCTCTTGTTGCTTGTCTGTATTCTTCTTATCCTTTGTGATCGATCCATCTATCTTTCTGGAATTGCACTGCCGAAACAAGGAAGATCAAGTGGTAGTCGGGAAATACATACATGATGCAGAGGAATATTCCGGTGAAGAGAGGGGACGGAGGATCTGAAGGTAGAAAGACGACTATGACGCCGTGTTGCAGCAAGGAGGGGCTGAAGAGAGGGCCGTGGACGCCGGAGGAGGACGAACTGCTCGCGAGGTACGTAAAGAAGGAAGGAGAGGGGAGGTGGAGGACACTGCCCAAACGGGCGGGACTGCTCCGTTGCGGCAAGAGCTGCAGGCTCCGATGGATGAACTACCTCAGGCCCTCCGTCAAGCGCGGCCCCATCGCCCCTGACGAAGAGGACATGATACTACGCCTCCACCGCCTACTCGGCAACAGGTAGCTACGCTCTCTCTCTCTCTCTCTCTGTTTTGTGGTAATCGATGGTAGTACTTGTGATGAAGCATCTCTCTTCTCTAGAGTGCTACTGAAAGTTGGCAATCTCTCCCAACATAATCCTTAACAAGTGATGTTGGTGATGAATTGAAATAGGTGGTCGCTTATAGCAGGGAGGATCCCGGGCCGCACGGACAATGAGATCAAGAACTATTGGAACACGCATCTCAGTAAGAAGCTCATCAGCCAAGGCATCGACCCCAGAACACACAAACCCTTGCAAGATTCAACACCACCGAACCCTAACCCTGACCCTAATTCCAAACCAGAACCCGCTTCTTCTTCTTTCCAGATTTCCATCCCTATCTACCTTTCTTCTCCTCTTCCTCCGACACTACCACCAGTGCCGCCACCAACAACTACCCCCGAAATTCATCCTCCCATCACTACTTCAGTTTCTTTACTGTATGATCAGTTTCATGACCACAATGTGAATTTTATGACGAAAAGTATTGACTTCGGCCATATTACTGGATCTCGCGGCGAGATGATGACATTGATGATGGATATTCCAGGTGAGAGCAGTCAAGACGGAAACCGCGACGCCGTCATCGGTGATATAGATTGCTCCACTGAGGACATATTCTCTTCTTTCCTCAACTCACTCATAAACGAAGACATTCACATTCAGCAGCAGCATATGCAATACAGCCATGCAGTTGAACCCTTTGATCATGTTCCTTGCACTGCAAATTTAAGAGATGAAATCATAAGTCTCTGTGAGCATCCTGCACCAAAAAGTAATGATGCATAAAGATCATGATCTCGCTGCTCGTACGTCTGATATTAGGAAAAACCTTGCGCTACATGGAACCCAATATCTGCTGCTATAGCTACACTACGACTAATGCAACTGATCTGGTTGTTGCCGATGCGTGCTATATGCTAATCCGTTGTTCGTAGAATAGCAAGGATTATCTATTACCCATTCCTTGATGTGCAAGCATGAAGTTTCTGTTGTCTGCACTGCAAATTAAACAAATATATATTATGTGACATGGATGATGTCTTCTCCTTAATGTTTTGCAAGCAGTTTCCATTGCCAAAAAATTCCGAGTTTCCTAGACTTTTTCTTCATGCATGAGTTTATTTTGCATCTCCGTAAGTAATAATCTTAGGAGCCATTGTGTTATGAATCTTTCATTATTATTTGTATATCACCACATAAAATATAAACATTCCATATAGAAGTAAGCTGTATAAAATGCCACACCAGTAGAAGGCTTCGTTGTGATTCAATCTCTAGTTCTTTACATGAATTCTCCTGTATTCATCAAAGGCTCAAAGCATTACTTCTGCTTTGTAACTTGTGGAATAAGCTGTTGTTTTTAATGATATAAGAGAATCATCTATCAAATCTTACGCAGCTCATATTTAACCGTAATGTGTTTTCTCCACTTTATGACCCATGATTCCACTGCCGTAAATCTTCTGTATTATTTTCACATCCTCATGTCAGTCACATTATTCCAAAGAGAATGCGCAGCTAAAGTATTTCTCTTAGCTACTGAAAGCGTGCTCGAACACCTGCTAAGTGATGCTTTAGTTGTCTTCGCGTCTTGACACTTGGCATCACTTCCAAATTTTGATTAGAGCTATCGGTCTTCCTTATTTTTTGGCCTATTTCTACTTAACTATAAATACGCATACACACATGCTACATTCTTATAAATCCATCCCTTCTTTTACTAACGTAGGATATGTTTCTCATTATTTTCTAGATGATTCTGCTTTTTTAGAACTTTGTTTCTTTGTTGTAGTATTAAAATTCTACTCGAGTTGCCTACCGCTTTTGATAATATAGTCATCAATTCGCAACAAGACAACTAGTTTTCCACATTTATTGTGAAGATGATAAGGTTGCTGCCTCCTTAAAATCCGGTAAACCATTTCCATTCTTTACTGTGATATCTCCGAAACATTATCGTTGGACAGTTTTTTATCCCTGCGCAAAAGTTCTTCTAATCTTCTTGATAGTTTTTCCAACTCCAATAATGCATCTACGTATGATGATCTAAACCATACTCATCGATATCAGTCTAAAAAAATATCAATAAAATGGCAACTAAAGCGAACTATGTCTTAATATTATTAAGTCGTTTTCTTCGAATATTTCAATAATATTCTACTTCTTCATTGTTTTACATTTTAGACTCCTTGTTTATATCTATCATTTAATGAACTTTTTCAATAATTTTATGTGCTTCTAATTAACCTACGATTCTCCAACAATTAAGTATGATCTTAACATTGTGTTGGAAGACCACTAACCATGTTTTTGATACTTCTAAAAGAGAAAATATTGAAAAAGATAATTAAAGAAATATATCCAACATATTTTTGCAGAATATGCTTTATTAAGTTCTGATAGTAAATAAACAACCTTTTCTTCATAATAGGTTGCAGAAAGCCTCAAATTTAACATTCATCCTCTCCAACACATAATGACTGGGACTCATCGACCACAGAAGGTTTTCCACCTACTTGATCTTACCCAGTCAAGATCTCATTTCCACAGCCTGTTTTCCACATGCATTATGCAAATCAGTTGATTTCTGGCGATTACATTCGACATGAAAACAACATGTCCACTCATAATGGTAAACTTAATTGTATTACTTTAAAAGTATTGCATGAAGATGGCAGGCTGGCAGCGGAGTGTCACACAATTCGAATTTTTGTTGGCAAGTGCATCAATTGTACAACGAAATCCTTGTTTGACCAAACAACTGGTCTATAATGGCTTTCAAAGTACAGAGATTGACATAGTTTTGCATCACCAAATAGCAACAATATGATTCATGGAAGCAGCTGACACGCTAATCTGTGATGGCGGAAACACGTACACTTTTGAAAGGTGAGTAGTGCCTAAAACGGACAATATATTTGTTGAATATGGTCGATGCCGGGACTAATACCAATTCTAGGTACACCGATCCATCGTTATGATCATGGGCATTTTATGATTTTGAAATTGTAAAAAGTTTGTGATACAGCACGCACACACCCAAGCATGCACACAGTTATTGGGTATGTGTGTGTGTATGAAAGGCACTTTTGAATTTCTTACGAGCCTGAGACTATGCTGTTTAGAGTTGAGGCGAATGATTTTTTAATCCTTTTACAGGAGGATCGATGATGTATAGGAAAATTGTTGCTTATCTAGTATACTTTCGCGACAAATACCTGTAATGCAGTTGTGATAGAGACACTTCTTTCATGGTGAAGATTTAGACTAGCAGCCTAGTTTCAATTGATATGGCTTGGATATGCTAGATCGGAAGCAAGGTTTAAGCTTGGATAAGTGTAGGTTCGATTCCCATGATTAGTACTCCTTTCCCAAGTCAATGCACATCACAGGACCTAGAATGATTTGATGTTCGTCACCTCGAAGTTTTAAGCTGGGTTTTTTCTGATCCCTTCAGACGGAATTTCTATGCTATCAATCAAGCTTTTATTCTTTAAAAGGAAAGGCAACGAAAGGAGGAGAAGGCTTGTGTTAGGTAGTGGGAACTGTTGGATTTTTTTATCATAAATTTTAATTCTTTTGATCCATGGTCTTCTTGATCATCCCCTACTTTTACCGTATGAATGAGAAAGAAGAAACATGACCTTAGTTTTCATTTACACGCAAGCATGGCGCAAGATGGATCATACAACTCAGTTTCACGTAGCTACTTTAGCTTTCATGTTAAATAATTTGGTTTTATTCGGTTCTTGTTTTTTAAAGATGATGTAGTCCTAGATAAGTAGCTTATAGATCACCGTGAAGTCTCATGTCATAGATACAGGGAAAATCATGCAAAAGCTACGACAACTATGCACTTTCATAGTAAACTACACTAATATATATGCAAAGATTAAAATCTATGCACCGACTAGAAAAATAGCATGACATTAATGAAACTCAATTGATGAGATTTACCCCAATAGTGGATCGACCCTGTTCGAACCAGATTAGTTAGGCTCCTTTGGAATCCCGGTGTACTTCACTACAAAAGAAAGGCAGTCAATTGATCAATCTATCTCTCTTCTTCTAGCGCAGGAGATAGTGAAAAACTATGCATAACAAATTAGACAAGGTCGTAAAGCAATTTGGATCTAAGATGAACCAAAATGAGGGATACATAGGTCGACATAAAAGCAGAAAATTAGATTCATTACAAAAAACATCTGTCCTGTGATGGCCCTTTGATAAGCAATCAACATGCTAATGTTCTTTTAGCACCGCAACGCCACAAAAAGGCCTGCCTTTGATCTTGGTGTCGGGTTGAATTGGCACCATCAAGATTCTCATGTTTGAAATGCTGGATTACATCATGGCCGTCACTCTAACACCACAGAAGGCTGCTATCTATACTCCATGGTAAAATGGAGCATGTGAGAGAGAATAGAACAATCATGAATACGGTGGTGAGCATGCTGATCCAAAGGAAAATATCAAAAAAATTTAGTCAAAACAACAAATTGGAGTGCTCATATCTTGAATACAAGTCCAACTTTGGCTGTGGAAAACATGACACCTTAAGAAGCTTGGAGTAGGAGAAAACCATGTGTAAGTCATTTTAAAATTGTTGGTTGTATTTTCTATGCATATTTCCAAATTAAAAAAGGAAGAAACTTGATCATAAAGGAGAAAAATGTGTGTTTCTATGTACTGTAGATAGCTCCAAAGTGTATAAGCTATACAGTCCCATTATGAAAAAAATTGTAGTTAGTCGAGATGTGATCTTTAATGAAGAAGAGTCTTGGCAATGGGATGAAGATAAAAAAGCGCAACCTATACTTGCATGTCTTGACGAAGATGAGCAAATTAATAATGAAAAAAAACCCAACAACCTTAGAAGTTGAATCTATCGAACCCAAGGCTAAGAAGAAGACTTACATGGATTCCATATTATTAGGTAACTAGGTAAGGACAAATCGATGATACTTTAACCTATTTTTTTGTTTATATGTAAATTGTCACTCAATTAACTTTGAAGAAACTGTTAAAAAACCAAAATAGTGAATAGCAATGGATACCAAGATGTCAATAATCAACAAGAACAATATTTTTGAGCTAATAACTTTACCAAAATTGCAGAAAAACATTGTAACAAAACCGGTATTAAAAGAAATTGAAGGAAGATGGAGAAGACAAACATAAAGTGAGACTTCTAATTCATTATTGATAATACTGTAAAATTTTAGAGCAATTGGTAAGATTATTGAGGCAAACCATCCATCCTTAGTATGGACTCTATGTGTTGCACATTGCATAGACATAATGCTTGAAGATTTGAGTGCAATGGATAAAATAAGAGGGATTATAGATGCATGCAAAAATGTTATAAAGTTTACTTATAATCATTATTCTATATTGCATTTGATACGAATCCATACAGGTGGAAGGAAATTGATTAGGCCTTTATTGACAAAATTTGCTACGAATATTATTATTGTGCAAAGTCTTGTCATATAGAAAAATGCATTGAAAAAATTATTTGCATCAGATGAATATGGCTCTATTAATTGGTCTAGAAACTAGGAGGGGATTATTGTAGTAGATATTGTTTTCAGTGCTGATTTTGGAAAAATTACAACAATTTTTTTAGGATGATTGTACCTTTAGTTAAGGTAATGAGGATGGTAGACAGTGAAGATAGGCTTGCTATGCCTTATATATATGATGCTATGGATAAAACCAAATTGAAAATACAAGCAAACATTAACTCAAAACGGTCACTTCTAAAGAAGGTTTGGAAGACAATTGATACATGTTGGAACTGTCAAATGCATCATGATTTGTATGCTGCTTCATATTTCCTTAACCCTTCTATTCGATTTTCTCTCAACTTTATAGAGGATGAAGAAGTAAAAAATTGTATATTAAATCCAATTGACCTTATTGAAGATTCATCTACTCATTGCAATATCCATTTAGAGTTAAGCAAATATATATAGAGTGTTAAAGATTTTGGAAGGCCAATTGCAATCCAACTCCGCTCTCAAATGTGACAAGGTATTATGTGTTTTTATTGATATTCATTTAAGTTATTAATTGATTGACTTTGAGTGTTTCTTATTAATCATTATCGTATTTTATTTGAGATGAATGGTAGAATCGCTTTGATGTAGATGCACCAAACTTTGCAAGGTTTGCTCAACGTATATTGAGTCAAACATGCAGTTCGAGTGTGAGAGAAATTTGAGCTTTTTCGAATGCATTCATACAAAAAAACAAATTAGAATATACTCGATTGCATGATTTGGTATACATTGCATATAATATGAAGTTAAGGGAAAGATAACAATTTTAAAAATATATATTGTTGCTACCTAGTTTTTTCTTATTAATAACGAATGATTGATGCGATTATTGTATTTGATATTCTTTATAGTTTAGATATTCTTTTTTTACACACAAATCCAAAAGGACACAAGAGGGGTAAAGAAGGTGTCATATAACCCATTGAGCTACGAAAATATTGATATTATTGATGATTGGGTCGAAGAGGAGGGCCCCCATTAATTTAGAGGATAAAACTGGAGGGCACTCCAAGCCGAAGTAGAACTTGAGTTGGAGATGATGATGAAGATGAAGGTATTGGATGGGTGGATCCAATTGTGGTAATGGTATCGATTTTGAGGAAATTTTTGCATGTAACAAGTCTTGACAATATCAAACTAACTTTGAGTTTGACATCACAAAATCAATTGACAATATATCAACTAGATGTAAAAAGTGTTTTTTAATATATGGAGTTACAAGAGGAAGTATATATTGATCAACCTCTTGGATATGTCAAACTCGATGATAAATATAAGTTGTTTAAGCTCAAGAAGGCTCTTTATGGATTGAAACAAGCACCTAAATCTTGATATAGTTGTATCGATGCCTATTTTATAAAGGAAGGATTTCACAAATGGCCTTATGAACATACTCTATATTAGGTATGATGAAAGCAATATTTTATTGTTTGTCTGTACGTTGATGACTTAATCTTAATTGGAAATAGTGAGAGCATGATTGATAAATTTAAGGCATCTATGATGAAGGAGTTTGATATAACTGACTTGGGGAAAATGAATTATTTTCTTGGACTTAAAGTAACTTAGTTTAGAGGAGGAATTTTTGTTTCTAAAAGATATATTTTTGCTCTTGTAGAAATGCAATCCGGTTTGCACACTTATTGATCCCAGTATAAAGTTGGAAAAAGACTCAAATGGAAAAGATATCGAACAAGTAACAATAGAAAAGTTGTCGGAAGCTTAATGTATCTGACAACTGTATGCAGGTAGCCCATTCAGTAGATATACGGACATGCCAAAAAGAGTCACATCTATTAGTAACAAAACACTTACTCAGGTACCTGCGAGGAATCAATTATGGTATATTATATAGTAAAGGAGAAAATTCTAAATTATTGGGATACACAAATAGTGATAAATTGGGGTATCGAGATGATAGAAACAATACTTCTGGTTTTGTTTATATGTTAGAATCGAATACAATTTCATGATCATCTAAAATGTAGCCTATAGTAGCACTTTTCACTACACACGTAGAACTTATTGTTGCTATTGCTTGTGCATGCCATGCCATTTGCCTTAGGAATTTACTTGAGGAAATTGAAGCCAAAAGAAACGTAAGCTACTCCAATTTTTTGTGACAATAATTCAACAATTAAATTATATATATATATATATAAATTAATATTATAAATATATAACATGATATGATATGGGGCAGGCCGATGCATGTCCCTCCGGCTCATGAAAATGTGGGATGGCCTGGATTGACAGATATATGCAAGAATTTGACCCCACCCGACAATTCTCTTTCAAGTCATTTTAGGTCACAATGCCAAAGGATATAAGAAACCAAAAAGAAGCATGTTTTATGTCATGAAATGGCTTTCACAGAAAAAGATCAACGAAGTTCCATACAATGGTCCTATTCCACTTGGAAACAGTACTTTTTGGTACCAATTCCTCTTGGAGCTGGCTTGATGTTGTATCTTCCATGTGTATTAATTAGACCAATAAATGGTATAAAAAAGAATATATATCGTATCCTGGTGAAAACAGTAAAGACCTATTGTAGGCGGCACGAGGAGGCCATGCTGTTACAGGTGGTTTGGTTATATGTGGTGGGAAATCAGGTTAACAGGTTGGGTTTGGGTGGGTTTACTATGAATGGGTCCAAGTCAAAACCAATCTCAACCTAGGCTAGACCTGGTTTTTTCTTTAGCTCATGGTTGTGTCGAGCCCAAGACAGTCTAAAGTACATTAAAAGGCAAATAATGGTTGAGATTGATGAATGAAAAAATGGAAACTGAGATCGATAGTGCAGAAGCACTTTTACTTCTTTTTTTCATTAATCCCGATAATTGATTGAGCTTTTACGAAATGCTAGCAATTTGGGAATATGTTTGTTATATATATATATATATATGTAGAAAGAGAGTTCAGTTCGGATCAAGTGCAGGTTTGCTTGCATATGGACCAACTTTTTTCAGGTCGCTTTTGGGCTGACCTGACCTGAAATTTCCCGATTTGTTTAAGTGAGTTACCGCCGATATTAATGCTCTTGCAAACCACATTAGATCAATTGAATGCAATTGATAGGACACGTTCCCAGTCCCTTGAAATAACGTGAGATTTGGTAACACTGGAATTGGAAGGTCCAACCACCAGTCTCGATCCCTTCATATCTTTGGTTCTCTCATGTGATGCCTATGCGAAGCCTTGCCAGGAAAATGATGACCATGAAAACTGAGAGGCTAGGACCTTCTCCACAAGGGCCTGTAATGGCTTTTGGCACCAGTCACCTCTCCATGGCTTCCACACGGGTGACTTTCAGGCGATCGAGGTGGTAGTCTCTATATATATCTTTTCGGAAAAAATTGGATCGACTAGATTTTTTTTTTGAGGTGCGCGACCGGCTCACCTCGTCTATGAAGTTAACTGAAGCTACAGCATACCGATGCCTTTGGGTGGACGAACAAGGCGAATATGCAGCCATCCCACTTTTGTTACCAAAGGAGAAAACCAAATTCCCAATGTCATGGGCGGAGACGAGAGCAGAACAATTGCATAGTGAACTAGGACGCATGATCCATGACTAACACAAAATTACACAGAGAGAGAGAGAGAGAGAGCTCTTACTTGTTTCAACGTGTGTGCACAGCTTTCACACTGCATTTCACAAGTGATCTTCCGGCTGGCAGAAGGAGAAAGCAGACAGAATCTAAGCATCTGAGAGAGAGAGAGCTTTGGGTCTTTAAGTTTTTCAAAAATAGTTGGTGGTGCCTTAGTTTTGGCTGTTTGGTTTTGTTTGTTTGGACTGACCGGTAGAGCCCAGTTGAGCCCCTTCAGGGCGCTCTATTTAGAGACTTGAGACCGTTCACTAGGCTCGTAGCTTGACACCCAATTCCAACCAAACATTCCCTTCTGACCCTTCAGTCCAACCAAACCTTCTTCTCCTAGACTGAGAGTATAGACCAGGGCAAGGTGCATGAGGTAGCTATTTGGCTCCTATTTCTGGATTAGTTGGGGCCCCATTTTAAACGGAGTTTTATGACCTCTGCGAGTAAATAACTAAGAGAATGGCCAGAGAAATCAACCATCAATCCTTGTGAAAGGGAAACCATTTGAATTCAGATGTTAGGTTCCCCTCTCTCTCTCTCTCTAGCACTGTGAGAAACCCACCAAAGTCTGGGCTTCATTAAAACCATTTAAATGAAATTAAACTTCACTAATCTAATAATTGTGAATCAAGAAAACCTTGGGATCTTCTTCATGAAAACCGTGGAATCAAATATTTATACTTGTTCTGTGGACAAATAAATTAAATTTTATAAGGGTTTATGAGTAACAATCTTGGCTTTTAAAGCTTTTAGTTAGTTTATTTTTTTGATGGGCAAGCTGGGGTAATGCAAAACTTTCTATACACGAATTCACAATGAACGCCACGAATACGGTGGGTTGTCCTCCCAACAAAAATACTAAGGGAACTCATACAAGCTAATAGTGTTTCAACTTTGATCTAATCTATCTGATCCACGTTAGATCTGAAGATCAAGGCTCTTACTTACCTAATTTACGGATTGTTTGGTGAGAAACTGGTCAGAAGTGATCAAAATTATCATATGTGAAAATTTAGCAGTTGGAAGTTATGCTTTGTCAGGAAACTAGTTGTCATCGGGAACTTCGTGATATCGCCGGATGATTGAGGAGTACAAACGCGAATCTACTTGTTCCCGAAATGGTCGACCTGTTTGAAGCGTGTGATTACCCTAAATTGAATAAATTAAGGCGGAAATATTATGTCAAGTTGTTTTCTGTCACCGAAAGTTACTGATTGAAGTTTAACGGCGAGTTTGAGAGTTGCGGTTCTGTTTGAAGTTGTTTGTTATTGAATTTGGTTTGAAATCATTTGTAAGCACTTCAGTGATTTTAAAGTGCCTTTTGGTAAAGGGAAACACTGCCAAAAATTTCTCCAGAATCGTTGTTAGTGTGGAGAAAAAGAAGAAATCTGCGATATATATGTTGACAGACTTGTAGCAGGAGGTAGAGTTCAGCGAGATTGCACAAGTTTGACTCCTGTTTGGTTCACTTTCATTTGAAATAGCTTGCGGTCAAGCAGGCTCATCTAACGCTGATAATACTAGTGATCAACAGGCCCAATCTGGTCGCAACTCAACATTTGAAGCGTGATGGTTTAGTTAACACATAACTTAACTGAAGTGACCGAATGAGAGTCTGTAGATCAAGAACATTTCGTCAAACTCGAAGCTGAATTGCTATCCTTGCGTTCAACTCCTCCGAGCAACACAAGAAATGTGTTGTCGGCTTCCAAATGATGGCCAAGATCCCTTAACCGAAGTGTTTCGAAGGACAGAGAGAAGTAAAGCCATCGAAAACTTCATACGGAATGTTGAAGTTCAGCAAAGACGCCAAAACCAAAGCAAGCTTTAACAACATTTAACAATGCCTCTCCAGGGTTGCCAAAATCTGGTGCAGGACGAAGCAAACCACCACCATGGTGCAGTGCCTACCGGAAATTACCAATTCGAGGAACATGAAACAAGATCTCCGACGATATTTTCTACCAACTAACTTCAGTTGGCAAGCTAAAGATCAACCGCGCTAGCAGAAGCACTTTACAAACCTTGACGATTATATTTGAAGGCTCAGTTCTAATTCCTTTGTAAGTCAAAAATATGACGACAACTAGCTTTATCAATTCTATAGTGGTCTTCAGTCTTGGGCTCAAACAGAGTTGAGGAGAGCAAAACCAATGGTGTATATGAAGAGATGGCGGTGGAAAAAACCTCCCTTAGATTTCCATTCTTCCAGGCAGAGTTCCAAAGAATCTGCTATAAGAAGCAGCCTAAAGAGTCTTCGAGTGGTGAGCATTACAGAAAAAAAAGCCGCCAAAACAAGTGGAAGAAATCATAATAAAAGGAAGCCGCTATGCTGGTAAGTTAGGGGATGAACACTCCTTTTTCTTATCAATAAAGTACTTAGCTTTGTATTATATTCATACGGATGTTAAAGGTCTTAGCATATGAGAAAGGAGCCTAACTCACATTTCTCATCGGACACCGTCTGAACTACATTTACACTGCATAACTTTAAAGATCTGATTGATCTAGCATGCTAGCCAGGTGTCGGTTATGATGGGAGTCCCGTTGGATTTCATGACAGATTTGGTATCAGCAGGATACCAGCAAAAAGCTGGGACGACTACTAGGTTCTTAGCCAAATTCAGCACACATCCTTCGTTGTTTCTTCTGAAAAGGACCACGTCTGGGAATGTTCTAATAAGAAGCTAAAAGTTTTGGTGACTGATGATGAATCGAGTTGCAACATTGTGCAGCAACCGAACATTCAAGCTTCTTCTTGAATGTTGTTTAACTGGATTCACATCAAAAGAACCTACTTATGTATGCCCTTGTTCAGTTTGGGACAAAGCAAATATGGGGCATGGTACACAGTGGCACTTCTCACTCCATTATTTTCTGCCACAGCAGCTAACCGTATCAGGTTGAGAGTTAAAGCTTCAGACACTCGATTCCTCACTATCCATTTCTGGCATAGCAGAGAAGTGCCCTGTTTCTGTCTGTTGATGATCGAGGATTGTCGATTTCCTAGTTACTTAAATTGATGATTTCTCATTGATTCTTGGTGTGAACTTTTTGAGAACAATGAAGATGTTCATCATACCGCATTTCGGTGGACTGGTCATTGCCAACGAAAGACAACCAGGGTTCGTGCCTTACTGCAGACTGGACAAGGCTCCTATGCAACAGTGTGCTGCCATGTTCTTATCAGCATTACAAGTTCAGGATGGGTTGTGGAAGTGCCAGCCCGTAATACCGGTGGACAGATCCAGGGAGCTGATTCCAACTGTTGCGTGGTCGGTCTTAGACTAGTTTGCTGATATGATGGAGACTAAACTACCCCTTCGGCATGATACCTACCACAGCATCGACCTTATATGAGTTCATAGCTGCCAGTAGACCAACTTATCGCATGTTGCTAACAAAGTTTCCCCGACAACTTGGAGAGCTCTTGGAGGCCCGCATGATACAAACTGCCTAAGAACGCATTTGGTTTGAAGAAGGCGGACAAATCTCTTTGTATTTGTGAAGATTATAGAACACCAAATAAAGACACCTTACGAGGTCGTTATCCACTTTCATTAGTGTAATCACTTTGATGGATTGAGCAACAAAGAATGGTTCAAATCAATCTTATAAATATTGTACGGTATCATACGATATGATAATATGCTATATCGGCAGTTGGATCAATACGATCCAAGTATATGTAAAATTGGGTCAATTTACCATTCCGTATCATACATATTGCTTGTGTATCTTACTCTATCGTTGCAATGTGCTATGTACCATATCTGTATCGTATAAATATTGTACGATATTTTTAAAATGATATATAAATATTATACTATATTTATTATACCGGGCAGCTGTAAATACTACAAGTCATTATATTAAGTCTGTTGCTAGGTCTATTGTGCCTACAAGTTAGGTTGTAGGCTAACAATAGAGTATACAGTTGCAGCAAACTAGGCTTGTTAGGCCTATTGTATAGTAGAAGTACTTGAGGTGTGTGCTAGTTGTATATATTAGGCTAATAATAGAGTGTACCGTTGCTACAACTAGGCTCATTAGAACTACTGTACAGTATCGATACTCTAGCTATATATTAGTTGTTTATATTATATAAAGATGGTTTTCATCATCTTGAAAAAGGTAAGAATTTCAAAAATAAAGGTTAATATATTAATATACAATATTTTTAATAAAAAGTAAAAAAATATTTTAAAATTATTTTCTTTAACTAAATAAAATATATTATTATCATACCGTATCATACAATACAATATAATTATCATGTATTGATCCCTCTTTTGATACGGGACTCAATTAAATTTTTAACATTAGTTCAAATGGTTCTAACAAATTATTGTAACTCAATATAGACCAATTTATGTCTAACCATAGTATGAAAGTTAATTTTTAGGTAATTGAAGGTACATATGACATTCCACAACAACCCAGAGTTGGAGCTGACCAAGTTGAAACTAAAATAGAGGATGAATTAGACTCAAACATAAACTGGTTTGGAAAAAGAGATCTACCATATGATATGGCAAGCCTATAGAGTATGCCGAAAGGCTAGCTGATTAATCTTATGAACTCATTTTCAATAACTTCATGTTTATTTAGCGTTTGCTAAAGTTATTTTTATGTTTTAGGTTTATTTAATTAAGTATGACAATTATTTATTTGTTCTATGATAAAAAACTGAAAATATTCTTGAGCTATAAAAGGAGATGTATCTCGATGAATTTACAAGTTTCTTTATTAGGTTTCCTATGTGAAATAGGTTTCTTGGTAGAAGTAAGAAGAGTGGTTTCCTAGGTGAAATAGGCCTTAGAAGAGAGACTAAGGCACCAATTGAAACTAGATTAATTTTTTTCGATTCCGTCTCCAATTGTCTTTGTCTTCCTCCATCTCTTTTGAATTTATTCTTATTAGTTTTTCAATTTGTAATACAAATTGCATCATTTCAAGCACACAACTTTTGGCATACTACTTAGGTGTTGCCATCTTTGAAGACTTTTCCTTGTCCTCCTTTCTTGTCTTTGGTTAAAAATAATATTTTTGAAGACTTTTGTAGCTACTTTTCTTGTCCAAGAGTTTGGTTTTTGTCATTTAGTTAAATCATAATTTTGAGAACCGACATGAAACCACTTCACTCTTTGAAGCAACATTGACAAGAAGTCTTTTGGTAAGTTTTATTTGGTTTTAATTAATTAAATCATCAAATTTTTGTGTGTTTCGAGACTAAAATAGCTACCATTGGTATCAGAGTAGTTTGGATCAATATAAGTTCTTAATTTTGTGAAATCTAGATAAATTAGAAGGTTTTGTAAGATTATTTCTTTATATAAATTCTCTTATATTAAGAATATTTTGATATTCTTGTTCTTTGTGATCCATATAAACTTAATTGACATAATGTATATTATTGGATAGGAACTTCTATTGGGTGCTTTATTTTGTTAGAAGATCCTTCAACTAACATGGAAGTGATGACTCAAGAATTTTATGAAGCAATGATTAAGGATGAAATATTATTGTCACAAAGAATATACCATTTTTTATGGTAAATTTCTTTGGTTTGCAGAGATGTCGGATGTATCTATATTTGTTTGGGTGATGATTATCTCGAATAACTTGGGTGATTATTCTCTTTTTGGTGAAAAAGCATAACAAAATCTTAAGGAGAGTGATGTTCATGTAAAAATCAATGTCTATCATAGAAATTTAGAAGCATTGCTGGTAAAGTTAAGTTTCACTAGAGTCTAAACCATACATCAAGATACAAACAAAGATAGAGTATGAAATACGTGCTTCTCTAAGTCCAGTCATTCATACAATATTGGAAAAGGAGTTTTGTGTGACAAGTCATGCATTGAGAGCCAAGTAAGATTGTTGAGAACTCAACTCAAGGAGAAAAATTCATATAAAATAGTGAGAGATGTCAAAACTCCTCAAACACTATTGAAAGAGAGCTTCACTTGTGTAAAGTTCATGGTTGAAGCCATAAATTCATAATCATCTTCTATCAACGAAAAAGAAAATTTGATTTCCAAGGTATCTAAAATTCCTATAGAATTTGAAAAAGTTTTATTGTCCAATTTACTAAAGATCTTCTACCCAAATGTGGAATCCAAGTAGTCTAAATTTTTAGTGATAAAATTATTTTAAATCTTGAGACTATGAGTACTATAGTATCATATTTTATAGCTATAGAATCAAATTTCTTTAGCGCTCTCAAATTCTACAAAGACCATAATCAAGTCATCCTCTATATATATCAACATAATGATCCTCACTATAATATCAACTTATAGAAAAGTCTTATATTTTTTTCATCCTCTCTTGCATTTGGTGTTGAGGGTAAAATAATTTCCCTTAGCATATAATCAACACCTTTAATATTAGGGTCAATAGTGTTCTTCTTTTCTACATTTGAAAGTTTAGACTATTTAATTTTGAGTCTTTTTCAATTCAAAAACACATATTTTAGAAGTCATTTTTAATAATTTGGCAAAGATAACAACTAGTGTCTGAATATTTCAAGCAACAAATAAAAAATAATAAGAAATTTACTAATAAACAAGTAATATAACATAGCTATGCACTAAATTATAATTTTCTAAATATTCAACTATTGAATTGTAAATATTTCTAGGCACCTACCAGCAATATAAAAAATGTAGGTACTATTTTGAGAATAAGTAAAATCTTAACAAATTTACTAATTTATGAACAAGTTTGGGAACCAAACAATAATTCTTCTCCTCTATTTGATCTTATAATTTTCTACACAACTAGAAGGCAAACACATAATTTTAACTTTCTATTCAATTTTGTGATTAAAACGAAATTTGGAGGACAAATAGTAAAATCATGTTTTAGGTATTTTTGTAAATCAAACAAACAGTCCTGGATAGAGCTATACATTTGCCTATGTCGTTTCTATAATTTTGTAAATGTCCATAGGTAGAAACATCTTTCTACCGAATGGGAAATCAATGAATTTAACAAAATGTCAGGAACAATTTTGTAAAAACACTCAATATACCGCATACAACAATTTCACAAGATACACATACGTAATTGAATGTGAAGTTTGACTGTAGTATCGAATTTAGTTGTTATAGATTCAAATAACTCTTTAGTAATCTCAAATTCTTCAAAAACCATAATCAAGTCATCCTCCATATATGTCAACATAATGCATAATGGTACTGACTGTAATATCAACTTTTTAGAAAAGTCTTATATATTTTTTTGTTTTCTATTGCATTTGGCATAAGGGGTAAAATAATTTTCCAATGCACATAATCAACACCTATAATGTTAGAGCTAATGGTATTCTTGGTTTCCACATTTGAATATTTAGTTCATTTAATTTTTGAGTCTTTGACAATTCAACAATACAAATTCTCGAAGTTATTTTTAATAATTTGGCAAAGATAACAACTAGAGGGTCTAAATATTTTAAGCAATAGATTAGAAATAATAAGACATTTTCTAATAAATAAGTAATATAATATAGCCATGCAATAAATTATAATATCCAAAATATTCAAGTGTTGAATTGTAAATATTTTGAGGCACCTATCAACAATATCAAATAAAATGCTTGTACTATTTTGAAAATAAGTAAAAACTGAATTGATTTAGTAATTTGTGAAGAAGTATGGGACAAAACAATAATTCTCCTCCTCGATTTGCTCTTGTAATTTTATCTACAACCAGAGGGGCAAACAAAATTTGAAGGATAAAATAATAAAATCATATTTTAGGTATTTTTGCAAATCAAACAAACAATCTTGGATAGAATTGTAAATTTACCTATGCCATTTCCATATTTTTGTAAATGTCCATAGATAAAAACATCTTTTTGTCGGATGGAAAATCAATGAATTTAACAAAAAGTCATGAACAAAATTCTAAAAGCAATTAGTATACTGCATTCAACTATTTTGCAAGATATACATGGTCAATATTTTGTCCTCTTCTTTAATTTTATATTAATTATACTTTTGAAGGATTAGTTGAATGTGAAGTTTGATTGTAATATCGTCTTTGGTTGTTATAAACTCAAATAACTCTTTAGCACTCTCAAATTCTTCAAAGACCATAATCAAGTCATCATCTACGTATGTCAGCATAATGGTCTTGGCTATAATATCATATATTAGAATGGTCTTATATTTTTTTCATCCTCTCTTACATTTGGTGTAGGGGGTAAACTAATTTTCTTAAGCATATAATCAACACTCTTAATATAGGGACAACAATATTCTTCTTTTTCACGTTTGAAGGTTTAGGCCATTTAATTTTTCAGTCTTTTCCAATTCAGAAACACAAATTTTGGAAGTCATTTTGAAAAAATTGACAAAGATAACAACTATTGGGTCTAAATATTTCAAGCAACAGATAAGAAATAATAAGACATATTGTAGCAAACAAGTAATATGACATAGCCATGCACTAAATTATACGACAACAACTAAGCCTTTTCCCATACTAGGTGGGGTTGGCTACATGGATTCTTTATTTCCACAGAGCCCTATCATGTGACATGTTAGCAGTTAACTCACAATAAGCTAGATCATTCTTTATTGTTTCTTTCCAACACTTTTGTGGTCGTCCTCTCTCTTTTAATACTTTCCAAATTTAGTTTTTCATACTTCTTACAGGTTCTTCTTTTGATCTTCTTTCTATATGTCCAAATCATCTTAAACGATATTCTCTCATTTTATCCTCCATTGGTGCCACTTCTAATTTGTTTCCAATAACCTCATTATGTATACGGTCTTTTCTTATATGACTACTCATCCATCTCAACATCTTCATTTCCGTCACACACATCTTTTGTACATTTTGATGATTAACTGCCCATCATTCAGAACCATAAAACATGACAGGCCTAATTGCTACGCTATAATATTTACCTTTTAACTTTAATGGTATCTTCTTATCACAAAGAATACCTGATGCTCCTCTCCATTTCAACCAACCAGTATTAATTCTATGCGTAACATCTCCATCAATTCTTCCATCACTCTAAAAATTTTACCCTAGGTATTTAAAACTTTTCTTTTGGGGGATACAATGTGTGTCAATTTTAATTTCTATGTCCTTTGAAGTAACCAAATGATCAAACTTACATTCTATATATTTTGTCTTTGTTTTACTAAGTCGGATGCCTTTGCCTTCTAATGTTTCTCTTCATAGTTCCAATTTTCTATTGACTTTTTTCTTAGTTTCCTCCACTAACACAATGTCATCTGCAAATAGCAAGGTACTTCAACTTAAATATGTTTTGTTAACTTATCAATCACCATTATAAATAAGTATGGGCTTAAAGTTGATTCTTGATGTAACCTAATATTAACTTCAAAGAAGTCTGTCATTCCTTCATGAGTCCTCACACATGTTTCTGAACCATTGTACATGTCTCTTATAAGGTTTATGTATGTCAATGGGATGCCTATTTTTTCTAAGGTTCTCCAAATAACCTCCCTCGTTACCCTATTATAAGCTTTTTCTAGATAATAAATATCATGTGAAAGTCTTTTCTTTTTGCTCTAAAATGTTCTATAAGACGTCTCAAAAGGTAGATCGCTTTAACAATAGAGCTGCCTAGCATGAATCCAAATTGGTTTTCTGTTGTACTCGATATTTTTTTTAGCCTACGTTTGATAATTCTTTCTCATAATTTCATAGTATGTCTCATCAACTTGATACCCTAATAATTCGCACAATCTGAATGTCTCCCTTTGTTCTTATATATGGGTATAAGTGTACTCACTCTCCATTCCTTGGGCATCTTTTGGTTTCTCTATATTTTATTTAATAATCTTGTGAGCTAAGTGATTCCTATTCCTCCTACGATTTTCTAAACTTTTATATGAATATTGTCTAGTCCTACAGATTTACCAACTTTCATATGTTTAAGAACCTCTTTGACTTTATTCTTTTGAATACGTTGGTAGAAATTGTGGTTTATATACTTTTCTTATTTGGCTAACTTTTCTAACCTAATACTAACATCTTTATTTTCATTAAAAAGCTTATAAAAATAGTTTTTCCATCTATTTTTTCCATCATCATTTGCCACTAGAAAATTTTCATCCTTGTCTTTGATGTATCTAACATAATTAAGATATTCAGTTTTCTTATCTTTAGCCCTAGCTATCCTAAAAATATCTCTTTCACCCTCTTCTAAGTTGAGTTTTTTTATATAAATCCTCTCAAATTTTAGCTTTTGCTTCATTGACAACCTTTTTCTCCCTTCTTTGCTTTTTCATAAGCTTCTAAAGTTTTACTAATTTTCTTAGCATAATATAATTTGTAACATGCTCCTTTTGCCTTGATTTTATTTTGCACTACTTCACTCTACCACAAAGCTTCTTTTTGTGCCGGTACACCTCCTTTAGATTCACCTAACACATCTTTCGCCACTTTCCTAATAAGCACTAAATTATAATATAAAAATTCTTCAAGTGTTGAATTGTAAATATTTCTAGGAACCTATCAACAATATCAAATAAAATGCAGGTATTATTTTGAAAATAATTAAAAACTAAATGAATTTAGTAATTTGTGAACAAGTTTGGGGACTAAACAATAATTTTTATCCTCTATTTGCTCTTGTATTTTTTTGTACAACTAGAGGGCAAACATATAATTTTAACTTTTTGTTCACTTTTGTGATTTAAGCAAAATTGAATTATAAAATAGTAAAATTATGTTTTAGGTAATTTTGTAAATCAAACAAACGGTCCTAGATAGAACCATAAATTTGCCTATGCCATTTCTATAATTCTATAAATATCCATAGGTAGAAATATATTTTCGTCGAATGGAAAATCAGTGAATTTAACAATAAGTTAGGAACAAAATTGTAAAAGCACTCCGTATACCGCATTCAACAATTTCGTAAGGTATACATGGTCAACAACCTTATTGTTATGGCTAACAATATTCTTCTTTTAATGTTTGAAAATTTAGGCCATTTAATTTTAAGTCTTGCCAATTTAGAAACGTAGATTCTAGGAGTCATTTTTAATAATTTGGCAAAGATAACAACTAGAGGGTATAAATATTTCAAGCAATAAATTAGAAATAATAAGACATTTTCTAATAAACAAGTAATATAATATATCAATATAATAAATTATAATATCCAAAATATTCAAGTGTTGAACTGTAAATATTTTGACACACCTATCAACAATATCAAATAAAATGCTTGTATTATTTTGAAAATAAGTAAAAACTGAATTGATGTAGTAATTTGTGAACAAGTTTGGGGACAAAACAATAGTTCTCCTCCTCAATTTGCTCTTGTAATTTTTTGTACAACGAGAGGACAAACACATAATTTTAACTTTCTATTCAGTTTGTTGATTCAAATGAAATTTGAAGAACAAAATAGTAAAATCGTGTTTTAGGTATTTTTTAAATCAAACAAACAGTCCTTGGTAGAACCATAAATTTACCAATGGCATTTCTATAATTATGTAAATGTCCATAGGTAGAAACATCTTTCTGTCGGATGGGAAATCAACGAATTTAACAATAAGTCAAAACAAAATTTTAAAAGCACTCACTATACCACATTCAACAATTTCGCAAGATATACATGGTCAATATTTTGTCCTCTTTTTTATTTTTATAGTTATTATACTTTTGAAAGAGTACTTGAATATGAATTTTGACTGTAGTATCATATTTGGTTTTATAAAATCTAATAACTCTTTAGCGGTCTCAAATTCTTCAAAGACCATAATTAGGTCATCCTACTGATGATCTTGGCTATAATATAATCTTTTAGAAAAATCTTATATTTTTTTGTTCTCTATTGCATTCGGCGTAGTGATAAAATAATTTTTCTATGCACATAATCAACACCTTTAATGTTAGGGCCAACAATATTCTTCTTTTCTACTTTTAGAAAATTTAGTTCATTTAAATTTTGAGTCTTTGGCAATTCAGAAACCCAGAATCTAGAAGTCATTTTCAATAATTTGAAAAAGATAATAACTAGAGGGTCATAATATTTCAATTAAAAGATAAGAAAAAATAAGATATTTTCTAATAAACAAGTATTATAACATAGCATTGACTAAATTATTATATCCAATAGTTATAAATATTATAACATAGTCAACAAGTATTTTATAATAAACAAGTATTATAACATAGCAATCACTTAATTATAAATATTTTTAGGCACCTCTCATCAATATCAAATAAAATGTAGGTACTATTTTGAAAATAAGTAAAAACTGAATAGATTTAGTAATTCGTGAACTAATTTGGGGACAACAATAATTCTTCTCCTCTATTTGTTCTTGTAATTTTCTATAAACTAGAGGGCAAACACATAATTTTAGGTATTTTAAACAAAATTTGAAGGAGAAAATAGTAAAACCATGCTTTAGGTATTTCTAAATCAAACAAGCAGCCCTGGATAGAACCATAAATTTACCTATGTCATTTCTATAATTCTGTAAATGCCCATAAGTAGAAACATCTTTCCGTCATATGGGAAGTCAAGAAGTTTAACAATAAGTCGGGAACAAAATTGTAAAAGCACTAAGTATACTACATTCAACAATTTCGCAAGATATACATGGTCAATATTTTGTCCTCATCTTTAATTTATAGGAATTATACTTTTGAAAGAGTAGTTGAATATGAAGTTTGACTATAGTATCGTATTTGGTTGTTATAAAATCTAATAACACTTTACCTCTCTCAAATTCTTCAAAGACCATAATCAAGTCATCGTCCACATAAGTCAACATAGTGGTCCTTGCTATAATTGAAAGTTTAGGCCATTTCATTTTTGTGTCCTTGAAATTAGAAACATAGATCCTGAAAGTCATTTTTAATAATTTTGCAAAGATAACAACTACAGTGTCTGAATATTTCAAGCAACAAATAAGAAATGATAAGACATTTTCTAATAAACAAGTAATATAACATAGATATGCACCAAATTATAATATCCAAAATATTCAACTATTGAACTTTAAATATTTCTAGGCACCTATCAACAATATAAAAAAGTAGGTATTATTTCAAAAATAAATAAAAATTGAACATATTTTGTAATTTGTGAATAAGTTTTGGGATAAAACAATAATTTTTCTCCTCTATTTGCTCTTGTAATTTTCTTTACAATTAGAGGGCAAACACATAATTTTAACTTTCTGTTCAATTTTATGATTTAAATAAAATTTGAAGGATAAAATAGTAAAATCACATTTTAGGTATTTTTGTAATTCAATGAAAAAGTCTTAGATAGAACTATAAATTTATCAATGCTATTTCTATAATTTTGTAGCTGTCAAGGGGTAGAAATATCTTTTTGTCGGATGAGAAATCAATGAATTTAAGAATAAGTCAAGAATAAAAATTGTCAAAGCACTCAGTAGTATTCAACAATTTCAGAAGATATACATGGTCAATTTTTTGTCATCTTCTTTAATTTTATGGGAATTATACTTTTGAAAGAGTAGTTGAATATGAAGTTTGATTGTAGTATCGTATTTGGCTATTTAGAATCAAATAACTCTTTAGCGCGCTCAAATTCTTTAAAGACCATCATCAAGTCATCCTCCATATATGTCAACATAATGGTCCTCACTATAATATCAAGAAATGTCTTATATTTTTTCATCCTCGATTGCATTTGGCGTAGGGGTAAAGTAATTTTCCTAAGTATATAATCAACACCCTTAATGTTAGGGCCAAGAGTATTCTTCTTTTCCACATTTGAAAATTCAGGCCATCTAATTTTTGAGTCTTTGCACGAGAACACAAATTTTGGAAGTGAGTTTTAATAATTTTACAAAGATAACAGATAGAGGGTCTGGATATTTCAACCAACAGATAAGAAATAATAAGATATTTTCTAATAAACAACCAATATAACATATCCAAAGTATTCAACTATTGAACTGGAAATATTTTTATGCACCTATCAGCAATATAAATTAAATGCATATATTATTTAGGAAGTAAGTAAAAACTGAACAAATTTAGTAATTTGTGAACATGTATGGGGACAAAACAATAATCCTTCCCATCTATTTGCTCTTGTAATTTTCCTTACAAGTAGAGGGCAAAAACATAATTTTATCTTTCTCTTTAGTTTTGTGATTTAAGAGAAATTTGAAGGAGAAAATAGTAAAATCATGTTTTAGGTATTTTTATAAACCAATCAAACTTTCCTAGATAGAACCATAAATTTAACTATGTCGTTTCTATAATTTTATAAATGTCCATAGATAGAAACAACTTTCAATCGAATGGGACATTAACGAATTTAAAACAACAACAACAATTAAGCCTTTCCCCATACCAGACGAGGTTGGCTACATAGATTCTTTGTTTTCACAGATCCCTATCATGTGTCATGTTAGCAGTTAACTCACAATAAGCTATATCATTCTTTATTGTTTCTTTCCAATACTTTTGTGGTCGTCTTCTACCTCTTTTAATACTTTCTAAATTTAGTTTTTCATACTTCTTATAGGTTCTTCTTTTGATCTTCTTTCTATATGTCCAAATCATCTTAAACGATATTCTCTCATTTTATCCTCTATTGGTGCCACTCCTAATTTGTTTCCAATATCCTCATTATGTCTTTTCTTGTATGACCACTCATCCATCTCAACATCTTCATTTCTGTCACACACATTTTTTGTACATTTTGATCATTAACTGCCCAACATTCAGAACCATAAAACATGACATGCCTAATTGTTGCTTTATAATATTTACCTTTTAACTTTAATGGTATCTTCTTATCACAAAGAATACCTGATGCTCTCCATTTTTACCAACCAGTATTAATTATATGCGTAACATCTCCATCAATTCTTCCATCACTCTGAAAATTTGACCCTAGGTATTTAAAACTTTCCTTTTGGGGGATGCAATGTGTGCCAATTTTAATTTTTGTCCTCTGAAGTAACCAAATGATCAAACTTACATTCTATATATTTTGTCTTTGTTCTACTAAGTCAGAGGCCTTTGCCTTCTAATGTTTCTCTCAATAGTTCCAATTTTCTATTAACTTTTTTCTGCCTCAAGGGAAGGGACCTACAACCTTCCACAGTTTGGACTTGGATGCAGTTTCTTTGGTCTAAGCTTGATTCGATTCTCAAAGTTGCTCATTCATGCACATGGGCTATGAGGGTGGTCCCCTCTTGGCCCATGTGGGCTTGGTGCAGTCCACATGATTGTTATTCTTCATTGGACTTGGCTAGGTGAGCTCGAGTCACCCTAGCCCAGTCCTTGCTTGACCATGGTAGCTTGCCTCGAGTCTTGACTTTGGTTCTTTGATGCCCAACTTGATTCGACGTTGGTTATGTCCTTAGTCAAGCCTTTGATTTGGTACGAATGCAACTTCTTGATCTTAGGATATGTTGGTAAGACCTCTGATTTGATTCTATATTGGATTTGATTCGCAACTTGTCCCTAAATTAGATCGGGCTTGAATCCAACGCTTGATTTCAGTTAAGGTTCATGGTTTCAAATATTTCTTTTTAAAACTATTTCATTTGAGATGTATTTGAAAACATCGAGTTTTATCAAAATCTTCAAATATTCTTTTTGAAAAATAACTAAGTTCCATTCGTAGTGTTTGTTTGCATTTGTGACTTGCTTTCGCTCCGTGAGTTAATCTTTACCGTTTCAACCACTTTAACCCTTTGTTGGGTATAGGGTGTCGAACCACTTTAACTCTTGATGGGTGTAAGGTCCCGGAGTAGGACTATCCTTAATCGGACGAGTTTTTGAGGACCGATTTGGATTTAATTTGTTTTTAAATTTTCAGAGGTTTTTGTAAATTTGATATTTTACAAATATTTTTGGGTTTGGTTCCAATGTCTCATTTTCATTTGTTTATTTGAAAACTTGTTTGAAACCCTTCTTTCTTTGGGTACAATCATTTAAAAAAGCAGAATCTTGTCAATTTGGACTTAAGGGCAAAGCAGTCAATTTTTTAACTCTTTGTCAAAATTGGTTTTTTTAGAGGGATGACATTTATCCTTATTTTGAGGTTGTTATGAATTTTGGTACGAAAAATGTGTTCATTTAAGGTGTCTTTATTTGAAAACTCTTAAAAGACCCAAAACCGTAATTTTTTCTTAAAAAAACAAATTTCTAAAACATCAAATGTTTTGAGAAAATTTTTGGGTGTTTACGACAATGATTAATAATAGAAATTTGAAACTAAAAAGTAAAGTATACCATTGACCATTAAATGCAAGTAGAGAGATGACCCGTCTACTTTCTTTTTGAGATTCAAATCTCTATAGTTGATGATTGTGATCAAGCTAGTCCCTCTCTCTCTCTCTCTCTCTCTCTCTCTATATATATATATATATATATATATATATATATATATATATATATATATATATTTGCGTTGGCCGATGACAGTGGGTGTTCAACAAAATGAGTCCCCGCACTTTTGATTGTGCTTGCGAAACACATGCGTCTTATTAAATTCCAAAGACGGGCGGTCGCTATGTCTATCGATTCGAAGAGATATTCACCACGTAGATCACGTTCCAATAGATGTGTTTTGCGTTGCTTATATTAAATACATGGAACATTTATTGTTATTTCGTCATGAAGCGAACGAAAGCTTTCCTGACAAGGACATGTTTGTACCTACCCACACATGCTGCCTTTGTTTGAATAATTTGTTATTCTAAATATGAACAACGTTAGGTATTTTCATAATAATTAAAGAAAACGACACATCTCGAAAGCTTTCTGGCTATCTTAAGTGTCTTGATCAATTATAGCATCAAAGAGCTTAAAGAAAAATTAAAATTGCAGTTTGTCCTGCAAATTGGTGGAGTTTTAGTTGGTCGAGCTAAAATTCGAGCTCATTCAAGCTCGATTGAATTGAGCACTTCATGAGCTAATCAAGCTCGACTTATTGAGCTTGTTCAAGCTTGAAAAAATGAGCTTAACTAGCCAAGTGAAGAGTTGCTCGAATGTAGCTAGAACTGCGCTGATGCCTGGATATTGGAACCTGATCGAGCTTAAGCTTGCATTCGGGCTGAGCAATGCAACCCTGTTCCGGTCTACTACGAGAAGAACCAAGAAATTGACCTTGTCGAATAAAATTGAAAAAAAGTGCTACACTCGGTTTTTGTTTATTTCATTGAATGCTTTCACATTGAACTTTGGCCCATGATGATAATTCGAACTAGATTGGGAAAAGCATGTCCTAATCTTCATATGTTAACCGGTTTGAAATGGGTCGTGTTCATGTTTGACCTGATCCATGGAATCTCCAATACCTAATTCCCTTGGTCAGAAGAGGGTAACGATGCATGGCTGGTTTAGCCACCAAAACATGCTCTACTCGAACTCGGTTTAGTACTTGAACTTGTATATCAGGATAGTTGGATTATATAAAATTCAACAAACTACAAAATGATTGTTGAGATTGACTTACTAAACTTTGTAAGTTGCCATTGAGTTGAACAATCTAGCATTCAACTCCGGGGAGGTCCTCCTCCTTACAGACCCTCTTCTTCCTCTTTTAAAGTTTGAGTCGGCGCCTACATGAAACTCGTATTCATCGTCGTGCCGGAAAATGTACAACCCGGAAAAGAAGAGGGAATTCAAGTGAGCAAAGAAATGAAAAGTAATCTCAAGGAGATGAAGCATGCCCATCAAGTCTAAGGTCTTCCCTCGAAACTTGACACTGCGAGTCCAGCGCCTGGTGCACCGAGGCCTCACCATCTAAAAACTGAACCACTTGGCGCATGGTGGGTCTCGATTCTGGTACTGCCCGTGAACACATAAGCCCGAGTCTGACCGCTAACTCGGCCTCCTCCTTTATGTACTTACCACCAAGCCTAGTGTCCACAACCTTCGCGAAGTCCCCTCCTTGCAAACACGTCAACACCCACTCTGCTAACATCATCTCTTCTCTCTCTTCTTGTAAAATGGGCGGCTTCCCGGTTACAACTTCGAGTACCAGAGTGCCGAAAGCAAAGACATCTATGCTTTTGGTGACCTTTCGGGTGCGCGAGAGCTCGGGTGCCATGTAGCCCACTGTGCCCATCACCCCAGTTATGTCCTGTGGATTCTTGCCATGCTCATGCAACCGAGCCAGCCCAAAGTCGCCCAACCTAGCGTTCATTTCACTGTCCAAAAGGACGTTGCTGGCCTTAACATCTCTATGCACTACCACTTGCTCCCATCCTTCATGTAAATACAAAAGCCCCTCTGCAATTCCCTTAACTATTTTCAATCTCGATTCCCAGCTAAATCTTACTGCTTTCTCATCATCACGAAGGAAAGAATCGAGGCTGCCGTTGGGCATGAAGTCGTAGACGAGCAAAAGTTCGTCTCTCCGGCAGCACCACCCATGCAATTGGACCAGATTTCTGTGTCTCAATCTGCCTAAGCTTGATATCTCAGCTATGAATTCTCTTGATCCTTGTTTATCATTATGAGAGACTCTTTTTACGGCTACCTCAACCTCCATCGTCGGGAGTATGCCTTTGTAGACGCTGCCAAAGCCGCCGGAACCCACTAGCTCTTCCTTTCTGAATCCTTTGGTTGCTTTTTGGAGATCTTTATAAGAAAACTTATGAGGGAATTCCAATTCCCATCCTTCCATCATCTCTAAAAGGCTGTCTTCTCTCTTCTTCTTCCTTTGGTTTATTATGCAGAAAATGGTTGCAAACAAGGCTGCGGCGACGATTACTGTCCCAAATGTAGTTGCTATGATCACATATACTCTGGTTTTCGATTTCGGAAGGGAAGGGAGCTTCTTTAGATTGAGAATTGGCGCGGGTTCGCCATTAATGGCGAAGCTCCATCCTAAAATATAGTGATTGCCAGAGAGAATTCCAACGGCCGACGAGAAACCAACGTACATCTGATCTTGAAGTACCGAGGACAGGTCGATAGGGTACGATAGAAGTGGCCTTGGGGGCTTGATCGGGTTTGTGATCGGAGAAATACTAACATTGAGCTTCTCGTTATTGCTCCCGTAGTCGATCCAAGCTAGAATTCGTGTGCCACTCTGCAGATTGATGGGCAATTCGCTGGTACCGTCACCAACGAAGTAGCCGGCTGGGGCCGAGGCTTTAGAGATCAGCGAATTGATGTCGATCCCCACGTGGTTGTAGTTAATATCTTCGAGAAATGGATCTTCGCAGGTGTCGAATTCCACGGCGAGGATGTGGTTGGAGGAATTGTCATTGTTGGTGGCGTTAAGGATGCCGAGGAAGCCATTGCCGCCGCCCCCGACGATTCCGGCCGTCGGAGAAAGCACGAAAGCCAGGCCATGGCAGCTGATTCCCGGGGTTCCGGAAGCGATTTCGAAGACGAAAAGTGTGCTGAAAGAAATCACTGAATTGATTGTGGACGAAGGAGAAGAAGTGGAGCGTTTGAATTGAATGGGAAGAGGAAAGAAGGCGTGGCCGATGGCATCAACGTGGGAGTCGCTAGTTAGCCTGAGGGTACCGCCGGATATGATCGTTGCGCTCCCGTCTAGCTTCAGATCTGCTGGTTTGAAGCCGTTGAATGTGAACACCTCTGTAGCCGAGATGGCCAGATGACGGAGAAAAAGAATTGTCACGAGGGAGAGGAACCCCATCAAGGAACTTCTCTCTCTCTCTCTCTCTCTCTCTCTCAGCGGCCGGAATTGGGTATGATCAAATGAAGCGGACCCACTACATGGACGCGTACCAACCACTGTAGCTAATTGAACGGGTCGAACGGGTCGGTTACAGTCGAATCCAACTTGTCCCCAAACTCATTGGAATGACAAATGATGGTGTTGTTGGTTAGGTTGAGCTACTTACTACACATAGGGCTTGACAAACATCTAATGCTATCTTATTAGATCCCAAAAGATAATAAGTCTTTAATTGTGCCCCCAAAAAGTGAGTGTCTTTTACAGATCATGAGGGCTTTCTAAGAGGTGGCCATCCGCATGTTATTCTCATACAAGCATGCTTAATTTTAAGATGCCAAGAAAATCCGACTTATTATTGTTGGAAAATTCACACTCGCGTAACAAGAGATCGAACTAACTTTGCACAAAGAACAACAGCTCACCTGGCTAGGAGCTCAATCACGATTGAAGGTCACAAGCTCGATGCCCGGGGTGTGCATTAGCATCCCCGTTGTACCTAAAAATAAATAAGATCCGACAACCAACATGGTTGCACAAGGTAACCCTCCTCTTTTAAAGGGGTTTTGGAGGGGCTACGCAAGGGTGAACCTTGACGATTGGTGTGGTTAAGTTAGAGAAACACCTAAAAGCTCCAACAGTTTGATTGACATACTCGTGTTCAATGGGTCAAAAACTTTACTTCTTTTTACGAATAGAAAATTGTATTTACGGTTAGAGATTACATTACAAAGATAAACTTTTAAAAACTTTTTCTTGGTGATTGACAACTAATTTCAACTGACAATCGGATAGTTATTTTGTCATCGTTCGTATATGGTTTTATTCTGCGAATGTATATGACGAATGTTCACTCTCACATAGCAGTCAAGCGAGATAAAGGAGGAGAGTTACAGTAACTGTTGGCGTAAAACATGGCTAAATGAACGGAAGAGCAATATATCACCTGGCTAGGTGGTTAAGTCCCAACTTAAAGGTCATGAGTTCTATACCCTGGGTGTGCATTGGCTCCCTCCCAAAAAAATCGGTCTTTTGATCAAATAGGCAAACTTCCGTTCCATAACGCACTGGACCTAACTGAACATTCGAGTTGAGCATGATGGGCAAGAAAATACTATCATAAGTTGAGCTCATGTAACCCTTGATCTTGTGGCCTCATTTAGTGCGAACAAAGGGTTCTTTGACATATAGTTTATACTTTTCGTAAAGAATAGTTAAGTTAGCTTTTCTTGTGGCATACCTGATACCCTAAAGGGTGCAAAATACTCACGCTACTCGAGGTTGACTCTTGGCCTTGTTGAACTGGAGTTGAGCCAGATTCAAGCTTGACAAATTAACAAGCTGAGTTTGAGATCACTAGCACTCAGCTCAAGTTACTTGTTAGTAAAATCGAACTTCATACATATTTATATGTAAAATAATATATATTTCCTAAACTAAGAAAACTATTAGTGGGTGGCTCCAGTATATTGGTGATGGACTTTTCTCATATAGTCTTTCCAAGGCTTTAAGTCTGATACAAAGATTTTATAACCACACCATACAATTTCCATTAGAAAACAAAATAGGTCGAGCTCGGGCCCATGTTCTCAAGCTGAAGATCATACAACTTATCCATCAGTTAATTGATTCAAGGTAAAACAAAATTGAGCTTCACGAGTCGAGGCCAAGTTTTCATTCAACTCAGCTCTATTACAGCCCTTAGGGATGGCAATTGATCGAGTTGGAGTAGGTTTGGGGCCCATCGTTTCTGTTTCTCCACATTTTTTATAGGGCCTACTCCTACAGGTTTCCGTGGTTCAAACACGGGTCTTCCCTGAACCTTCCTGCTCTGCTGCAGTCCAAACCCAAAGACCGCAACTTACATAAATTTTTACAGTGACCAAGTTAAAAGTGTGGTAACATTGATTGTTGAGCATTAGACCTAAAGTATCTGAACCATACGGTAAAGCATTCAAGCTTACAGTTTTGTGCAAACCCCCGCACGATCAGACCTTGCTACTGAGACGAGATCCATCTAGCGTAGGACTTATTCGTCGTATTGTGCACCTACGTATTACACTAGCAAAATCAGAAATCGTCACCGAACGTGACTTAGCTTGGTTGTTCTCATACAAGCACAATAGGATTAATGCAAGTTGGGCGAGTCTGCAGTTAATCTTTTACACAGAATTAAATTAGAGCACAATCAACACATCCACGCGCACACACATAAGAAGGAAGACTCTGAGAAAAGACGGATCCGAGTGTGCAACCAAATGTCCAGAAAAGCCATCAAACAAGAAAAAGAAGATCGAAGACAGGTCAGAGGGCACAATCAAACGCAGAAAGCTAGATCGAAAACCAAAGAAAAACCTTTTTATTTTAAAGAATTAAATTAAATCCATGGAATCTTGACCCTCAGTCTGTAGATCTATCAACTTTGCCCATCCATCATTCTCTTTTTTGTACACACTTGTCCAAAAGAATGAACATCAAACCAAAGAATAAAGAAAGAGAAGGCGAGAAGCAGCAAGACAATTTATCCAGCCTAGCAGAGGAGGTTGCCAAAGACGAAAGCAGTAAGAGAGCCGAGAACTCCGGCAGCAACTGCTGGGTTGAAAACTGAAGCATCAGAGGCCGGAGCTGGTGCAGGGGCATCGGCAGCAGATGCCATGCCAATCATGGCAGAGAAGACAAATAATGCAGCAATCGTAGCAAATGCAAACCTTGAATACTCCATTTTTCCTGCGAGTTCCCGATATTCCTCTCCTCAATCTCTTTTTAAAACAAAAGAGATCAAGGACAGCAATACCGGTACAGAAAATGAAGGGGAGATTTATAGTTGAGGGTAATGCCTTAAAACTGAGGAAAATGGTTGGGGAGCTGCCCACGGGTCATGATGGTCTGCATTGGCCAGGACCGCAATCCGAGACTGCCCGTTGTTGACAGTGTGTCACACAATTATTGCCATACAATTGGAGAGCGCTTGCACCACATTTCAATAGGATTCCTTATTAAGAAATATACAAATTCACACGAACCCAGATAGAATTGGCAGAAGGCGACCCATAACTTTAGACGTTACTGTTTTAGCTGGTTTTGCTTAAATAATTCTTCACAACTTGTCAAAAGAAAAAATTAACACGTCTTCTTAGAGATTGTAGTTGTCGTTTTTGGTGTCCCCAATTATTTCATGTCAGGCAGGTCATCCCAACACAAAAGTAGCCTACTTTTTCCCTTGTTGTTTTGAGTGGACACAAACTTCTCGGGTCATGTGTGTCATCTTTTTGTGTTAACATCAGGTTTTCGTATTGTGTCTTCGGTTATCAGCCCGACTGGAGATAGAACGGGTGTCCAATCTTCTCTAAAACCAGCATTTTGAGATGTTTTTTCTCGGGTGAAAACTACGCCGGATTACCTACAAGGATAAGCGAAATTAGTTGGACCAGATTCAAACCCATATGACAAACTCATGGGCTTAGGCTCGCCTCGGTTTGAAGTCTAAAACCCACTTAAAGAATAGGTCTCTCTTGGGATATACCTGAATAAAATTGCTTTCCTTTTGTTTTTCTTTGGATTAAGAGGATGGAGTTAGAAGAAGACCGTTACCTGTGTAACAATATAAATGTCAAAATGGGCTTCGACCTAAAAAAAAATGCAGGCCGGCCCAATTTTTTTTGGGTTGGCCCACAAAGCCAAATGTTATTATCATCATAATAACAAACGCCTTGGAGCCAATGTAAGGTTGCCACCTTCCCCCACTTCAACCAGGCCTCCTCCACCCATGGCTATCCTTAGCTCGCTTCTTTCTAATGGCAATGTCAATAAAATAGCGGTCTCTGCCCATCACAATTAACTCTCTCTCTACCTATATATATATATATATATATATATATATATATATATATATATATATATATATATATATATATATATATATATATTACAGTGACGGATCTACATTAAGCCGAGATGAGGTGTCTGCATCTGAAATTCTACAAGTCAAAAAAGAAAAAAGTATAGCTTACATCTGATCTGTGAGATTGAAACATACTTTGCCCTACCCTAAATTCTCTGTATTCTAGTTGCCCCATCATACAGGAATTTCTAGATCTGCCACTGATACATCAGGATTGGTTGGCAGAAGACAACGGTGGTAGTGGTGGTGGCAGCTGGTTTAAAATGGGTGTTCAAGTGCAGAAAAGGGTCCCTGAGAGTGGAGGAGGATGTTGGAAATATAGATGTCAAAATGAGCCTGCCCTTCAAAGGTCAAGCCAGGCCAGCGTTTTATAGGCCCGTATGATATGTAGGCTGGCCCAGCCATGTTCTGCTTTGTCCCTTTAAGGGCTGGCTAAGCCAGCAATTTGCAGGCACGTATATTTTGTGGGCTGCTCGGCTTGGCTCTCAAGGGTGTATTTGATTCATGGTACCATGTGACTAGGACTCACAATTTTAAAAACTGTAGTAACAAGGCCACATTGAGAATCAAATGAGGAACGTAAGAGTCATGGACATGTTTTCAATTAAAAAAATTCAGCCCATGTTAAGAGGGGGCCACAGAAGTTGGTACCATGGATCAACTTTTGTTCGATGGCCTATCTCTCTCGCGTGGACGTTCTCAACTCTCTTTCTCTGAGCATTTGACACTTTATCCTTCTATTCTCTACTTTCTTCTGCCACTTTCCTTCGTATAAAGGTTTCCCTTGTTGCTGTTCCTTTTCCTCTTCCTCCTCTTTTTTGTTTTTCTTCTCTTTCAACGACCCACATTACAATTTCTCTAATCGGCTTTCCTTGGTTGTTGGTTGTTGGATTAGATCACACGCAACCACCCTTCCCTTGTAAGGTAAGAGAAACCAGATTGGGGGACCGATTGAACAAAACTAAGTTGGCAATTTATTTCCATCCAGTCGATTCGAAGTCATTGCCTTTTGAGTATCGGCCATCGGCCATCATGAGTATTAACAATTGAGTTGACATTCTCTATGGAAGAAACGTACCAAAGAAAACAATTACCTAGTGACTATTGATTTTGATGGCATAAATGGATCAAACTTTTGTTTTAAAATATGCCTTTTCTTCAATGACATATAAAACAATGAATTTTATTACTCAGAGCAATTACCTAGTGACTATTGATTTTGATGGCATAAATGGATCAAACGTATTTGGAAATTGTTTTGAAATATGCCTCTTCTTCGAATGACATAAAACAATTAATTTTATTACTCAGAGAAGGATATGTAAACACCCCAAAATCCCACGAATTCCTCAAACAAACCTGGTTTTGTAAAAAGCAGCCCCAAAGGGCTATTTTAAGTCTGGAAACCCAGGAGCCTTCCAAGCAACCCTGTACATATCTTTTGAACTTTATATGTTTTAAATATGTATAAAAACCTTTTAAAACACGTTTTTGAAACCCCAAAGCAGCTTGACCTAATCAAGACAGGACCAGAAAAGTCAAAGAGAGCCCGGAACCAGAGCACAAGTCGAGCCCGGCACAGCAACTCTCGTGTTGAATCCACCCCCGGGATTTCGAACGTCCAAGACCCTGTTATCATCAAAACATTACTTGAAATCAGCTTCGGAAGGTGAAAACAGAAGCGGACGATCATGTTGGCGAAGACCCAACGCAGACGGAGTACTGATGCTGTCAGACCCCGCACAAACCGTTCATTTCGAACACAGCCCGAAGGAGTCAGAATTCAGTTTGGATCAGATCTGGACCATATATATCCAGATCCCAATCCAAACCTATGTGTGGACTTGGATTTGGATTTGGATCCAAAGATCCAATCCAATATCCATATCCATGGCCCATATCACCTTCTCATAAATGGAGGTGGGGCCCACTTGAATTTCACGTGGGATTATGGGCATGAGAGAGAGTGGGGGAGGATAAGATTAGAGTGTGTTGTAATTAAGCTTGACTTGTGTGTCAAGTTTGGGGTTAATCATGTAGGTTAGCCTAATTAAAGTGGGTTTAAGCTTGTAACTAGCCAAAACCTAACCTAGGGCTGCACCAACATGATGTAATTAAGGTCTATGGGTCATGCAAAGGGAGCTCCTTAACCCCACCCTAACCAAAAACCCCTAATCCTAGCCTTTTACCCTAATCCTGTCATAATCCTAGCCTAATCACCTAACCCACTTCCCTAATCCCGGCCTAATCCCAACCTAATCACCTAACCCACTTTCCTAATCCTTCCCTAAACCTAGGTTAATTTCTCTAAACCTAACCTAATCCTAGCCTAATCACCTAACCCACCTCACTAAACCTCACCCCAAAACAAACCCACCTAGCTAAACCCTAAACCACCCCACCTAGCACACCATCTACCCAAAACCCCTTGTATCAAAATATCTGGCCCCTCCCCCAAAACCAGCCCACCTTATCACCACACCACCACCCCTAGACCACCTTACCACCCTCCTAATACCAGCCCCAACCGACCTCTTCAGCCCTATATAAACCCCCCCCAAAGGGCGGGTTTTCCATGATCTTTTTCCAGCCCTTCAAGCCCAGCCGATCCCAGCCAACCTCAGCCATCCCTTTCAGCCGAGACTTCCACCTGCACCATAGCCGGCCACCACCTTGCTCCACCTGCACCACCACAACCTAGCCGGCCAACCACCCGTCACCACCATTTCCATCCGACCGAACCATCCACTTCAACCACCCGGCTGCTCCTCTTCCATCCACCGCCTTCTTCCCCTTTCGGTTAGTACCCTCTCCTTAAACTCCACATCTTCTTCACTCCCCCTCCACTCTCAACCGCCTACACCACCACCACATCACCCCAACACCACCTGCCCTCCATCCAACCCATTCGGCCAGACCTCAGCCACTTCAATCCCCCACCTAGAACTACTTCTCCTAGCAACACCCGGCCTCTCCACTTAGCTCCCTAGGACCTGTCCCTTACACTTCCTACTAGCCCCTAACTCCACCTTACCCCATACCCTAACTAGCTCCCTTCCCATCCACCACATACCTAGCCACCCTAGCAGCTGGCCACCACCAAGCCTCCCTTAGTCGGTCACTCCAACCGACTATACCTAAACCATTCGGCCAGCCACCCGCCAGCCATATATCTCCCTTAGGCACTCCCTTAGACACTCCCTTAGGCTCCCACTTAGTGCCATATTTCCTAACACTACACCCTCCCCTAGTGACCCTACATAGTCACTTTAGCCCAACACGCATAAGGCAGCCCCCTTTATAACAGCCGGCCACCTTCAAGGCGCCCTTTTCACGCACCCAAAGCATCCGGCCAGCAGCCCCCCTTGCCGTTGAATTCCGCGGAGCTCCCTCTTGCAGCCCAAGGTGAAGCCAAGCCTACGCTCAAGCAAGTCACCTCCGGACCAGCTATAAGTAAGTGCTTAACTCGGTCCTTAGTTGTAGACTTGCTTAAATTAAATTTGATACGGGGTTGTAATAACGGAGCATAGTCTCCCCCCGCTTGTAATAACGTGGCTTGGCACACCCACACACACGTGCACTCTCTTAGTCATGCACGATTTTGAACACACACGGGCCTAATCAGCCCCTAGGATATAAATATATGTATATACTTTAACTTACGTAGGGTTTTGCTTAAGTTGGGTGTGTTGTCTTTCAATTCAAGCACGCACACACATTGAGCCTTCGCTCTTATTTGTAAGACCCAAGTAAGAGCCGTGTTATACTATTTGGATTTAATTTCATGTTGTATGCGTAGTACTTCAATTCAAGCACTCACACACATTGAGCTTTCGCTCTTATTCCCAAGACCTTAGTTAAGGCCATACTGCAATTTATATTTGGGTTTAATTTCATGTTGTGTGCGTAGTACTTCAATTCAAGCACTCACACACATTGAGCTTTCGCTCTTATTCCCAAGACCTTAGTTAAGGCCATATTGCAAGTTATATTTGGGTTTCATTTCATGTCATGTGTGTAGTCTTTCAATTCAAGCACGCACCCACATTGAGCCTTCGCTCTTATTGGCAAGACCCGAGTAAGGGCCCATATATACCTTATATACGTATCTCCCTTCGGCAATTTCCCTTCGATTATTTCCCTTCGGCATTTACATTTCAAGTCATTTCCCTTAAGTCATTTCCCTTCGGCATTGTCTTTACATTCGGGTTTTCCCTTTGGAGTAGCGTGAGTTTGCATTGCATCTACGCCATACCACGAGTTAGGACGCATATTGCATCAAAGCAAACCTCATACTCCCGCTCAAATTCGCCCCATGTAGTGGAGTGTTCATAACACACACCTAGGTGGCCCATAAAGGGATAAAAAGAAAGACTTAGGCACGTGCCAATCCACGTGATCTAAAATCTGGAATCATACAAATAAGACCCGAATCAAAACACCTCGAACTGCTTTCGTAGGCTTTTTCTACCCTAAACTCGATTTTTAAAGCGTACAGACTGACCTTTGCACATCGGTGCAAGAAGGTCTGCGACGACAAGAGCTTGCTTGCTCACAGTCGCCACGTTAGAAGTCAGGTTAAAATATATCTTCGCTAGCTTAGGCAAGCTAGCTGGCATGCCCTGTTTATTCAAATAGGACTTTAGACACACGAAAAGGTTCGCCCCAGGCCTAAAATACCAGGGAGGCGGGGATTTTCCGTGTCTACAGGATATAGTAAGTTTTCTTTACTCATGAAAGAGTGGTTTAGCTATATAAAAAATTTATATTTTCTAGAACCCTCAACTTCTATTCAATCTTCTTAATTTATTGAAAGAAAATAAAAACTAAGTGATACCTCTTATTCTCTCTCCTTTTTGCTCCAGCAGGTAAGTTTTTACTCTTATGCTACAAAATTTCTCGCTAATAAAAGGGAGAATACCTACATTCTTAAATTGAAACCTGAACACAAAAATGATTCCTATTCCTATTGGTTTTTGGGTCATAATTGGATTTGGATCTCTAAATAATATTTGGACTCTAGGACGAATATGGGTCTAAAATGGATATGGACCTATAAGTGGGATACATATCTTAAATGGAATACGGTACTTAATATGGATATGGCTAGAATCAACCCTAAGAAAATAATATCCTGATTAATAATTATATAATAAATGAAATATGAAACTAATTATAAAAGTATTATGATGCAGAAATTTTAAGGTACAAATAAATCTTAATACGTAGAAAATCTTGATTTGTAGAGATCTTAAGATGCAAAAACTCATGATTTTCAGAGATCTTGATATGTAGTGTGCACAAATTTTAAATATTTTATAAAATGAAATTGCATAATATTTAAAGAAAACATATGCAAGGGTTTAAAGAATAGGATCTTCAATATGCATAAATTAAATTTAATGTACAAAATAATTCTTACTTAACCAAGAGTTAAACTATCTTAAAAGAACAAGATGAAAGAATAAAGATGTAAGATGATTGAAAAGGGATCGATGCAGGGATTAATGAATGCTTAGAACCTAATTAATGACAATCAAAATGTATAGATTTGTAGATGTGAATTTCATTCCAAAGTCTATGTAGATATTCAAAATTCAATTTGCAAAATTGCAAGTACGCGAGCGTGCCAACTAGTTTGTTTAAACTAGAAAAGTTTTATAAATTTTTTTGACTTCTTGGCAAATGTGAGTAAGTGAACTCTTTTCACCGTAGATCTTCTTGAACTGATGCTCAAGGGTCGATCTAGGCACTTGAAAATTGTTTGAGATCCGATACATTTTCAAAATCAGATTTCAATTCAAATGAACTTGGCAAAAATCATGAATTTGCCTCTTGAATTAAAACAACTCAAGTTTTGAAAACATAAACTGATTATGTTTTCATAGACTTATTTCCTGTTTTTTTGGATAGTTTGCAAATCTTCAAACCTTAGACAAAGTAGATCAGAATGTAGAGATTCTCAAACTATTTTCCTTTTAATTTGATGTGTTGTAGATGTGTGAAACTAAACCTGACAAGGTCCCTTACTCAGGTATTCGTGACAGGCCTGTGATATAGACATAGATGCTTAGAAAAGTGACTCTATCTAAGCATTGAGATCTCTGATTTTTATAAAATTAGTCTTGTTGGAAAGTTATTGATCTCATATTTCTAATGAGACTTTTCAATCAAATTAGTATACTTCGAACAAAGTTATATGATTGTGACCCAACCTCTATTGTAGGATGTGTAGGGTTTACAGACTCTGTTATGTTTTTATTTGGTATGCCCCAATCTCATATTTCCTAAAATTCTTGTAAATTTTACAAACGACAGGCCTATGTATGTAGACCGGGTTTACCAAATTTCATCACATTCGGATCATGAAATAAGGAAAGAAAAATGAACAATCGGACATATGAGGATACAGAAAATAGAGTTTCAATTTTTAGAAAATACGTGAATGCATTCGATCGAATGTAAATGTAATCCACAACAATCAAAGCATAATAAAATAAAATAATTAAAAAAAATTATCATTATAGTATAAGCATAGAAGGGATTAGGGGATACAAGATCTAATAATGTATATTGGGATAGCATTAACTAAGAATCAAATACATAGAATGCATCAACAAGCATAAAAGCAATTGAGTAGCACAACCCCTCAAATATTACAATAAAGATGGAGACATAAGCTCCTTAATCACAATCCTATTAAATTGAATGGAAGAAAATAAGAGAGTATTGAAAAGAGAAGGAAAGAAGGTACCTAAAACTTGGAAGGAGACTTTGGTGATGGTGGATGATGGCCGGCGGCTAGGGAGAGATGGGTGACACCTCCTCCTTCTTCTTTCTCTCTCTCTCTCTCTCCCTCTTTTTCTCTTTCCTTTCCTCTCTAGCTATAGTAATTCCTTTCTTTCTCTCTCTCTTTAATGCCTCTAACTAGCATCCAAAAGCCCCCTTTTATAGATTTCCAAGGGAGTGTTCTAGGGTCTTTTTTGATCAATTCTTGGGTCTTCAATGGGACATCCAGTTTGAATCTAGATCTAAGAGATTTTTCCAGATCTTGGGGCTGCACATGGGCTATGTGGGACATGAGTAGTGGTCCCCTTGAGCCCATGTGGATAGGTGTAAGCTTGGGTACAACCCATGTGGGCTAGCCCACTCATCTTGCTTTCCTTGTCTTAATCGAATCGTGGTCCTTCACTAGGACCAACCGGCTAGGATTTGGTCATATGCAACCCATTTTTTTCTTTGATGTGGGTGACTTTGTCCTAGCCATCCACTCCTTATCTTAGTATAGACATTGACCCTTGATAGGCCAACTCTTAACTTCGCCAATTTGAAGTTTGATTCTAACTCAATTGTATAAAGTGGTTTAACCGGGTGCATATGCGGTTCCTTGCTTATTTTTTAGAGGATGTGGTCTCTTCATCATTTGATCTTGTCTTGGCTTCTTTTGACCAAACATACCTCGATATGGAGCTTGATTCTTCTTAACTGAAGGTGATCAATGTTGTCTTGGTCCGGGTTGATACATCCTTCGGCTCTTTGAGTTTGAATTGGGCCTTTTTGATGTGACCGCCCTTCTTGAGTTGAATTTGCTTGACTTGGTATGAGCTGGATCATTGGCCTATCTACAATTGAGTTGAATTTGCTTGTTTGATTTTGTATGGGCTTAATCAATTTGATTTGGAGCTTGATTTGAATTGATCCCTTGTAGGTGTTGTAGTTGCTTTCGTCCAAGCTTTTCGGGATTCTTCTCCACTTGATTCAAGTAAGATTTTATTTTATGTTTTAAACATTTCCTTTTTTATTATTTAAAATCATTTTATTTGAAATATATTTGAAAACATTCAAGTTTTATCGAAATGTTCAAATACTTTTAAAGAACAATTGAGTCTATCCCCAGCTTTTGTTTTCATTGGTGTCTTACTTTCACTCTGTGAGTTAGTCTATCGTTTTAGCCACTTTAACCCTTTGTTGGGTATAGGGTATCAAACCTTTTTAACCCTTGGGTGTAGAGTCTTGGAGTAAGACTACTCTCGATCGGGCGAGTTTTTGATGTATGGTTTTCATTTAATTTGTTTTGAATTTTAAAGGTTTTTCTAATTTTATAAATTTGGCCTTTTGCTAACAGTTTTGGGTTTGGTTCCCAATGTCTCATTTTCATTTGTTTCTTTGAAAAATTTGTTTGAAACCATCATTTCTTTGAAGAAAATCATTCGAATTCGTTGAATTTCACCAATTGGGCTTTGAGGGTAGAAAAATCATTTTTTGAGCTTTATCAAAATTAATTTTTTTGATAGGAGTGCAATGTACCCCTATTTTGAGACTCCTACGAAATTTTATTACGTAAATGAGTTTGTTTAAGGTATCTTTATTTGAAAACCCTTAAAAGACCCAAAACTATAATTTTTCTTGAAAAAGCAAAATTTCTAAAACATAAAATCTTTTGAATTTTTTTTGGGTGTTTACAAATGCCCTTCTTTATCATTAAACAAATTTGTTTGGTTAATGGCAAAGAATAACACCCATAAAATTTTATTTTTTGAATGCCAGAGTTGATTTGAGTTGAATCAAGATTTCATGAATTTTCCAATTTTGTTAAGGGATTTATTTCTTAGACTTAGTTTATCCTAATTTCGATGGGGAAGAGGATTTCTAACAAAAATTTGACTTAACATGGATAGCGGTTGATCAATGCAATGATCATATATGAATAAAGCCATCTATAAATGTACATGGGCATGAGATGTAAGACCTAATGGATGAATCATATATGTTTGGAGATCTCCATGATTTATTTAAGGAGCTCCCATGAAAGTTGGTTGCCCTAAATGGGGTATTCTCCATGTTCATTTGCTTGATGCCTCAGGTTTCTAAAAATCATTTCAAAAGGGATACTTTTTTTTTTTGTTTATATCGATCCACCCGTTGTTAAGGAGTCCTCCAATTAAGGTCGATTTCTTTCCTCTTTTTTGCTTTGATATCTTCCTTACTTTTATTCATTGATGTAATAGATAGATGTTATTGTAAACACCCAAAAATAAATTTTGAAATAAAAAGCTTTTTTTCAATTCCCAAATATCCTTTTGAGAAGTTAAAAATGTGAAATGCAAACTTGTTTAGAATTTCAAGTTTCAATCAATTCAAAAACTCGGGTTTTGAACCAAAGTTTAGTTTTAAGACCACCAAACTCGGATTACATCATACGGAGGAGCTCAATGCAACCCAACTTCAAGCCATCAAGTCCCAATCCGAGGACCAAAGGTGGAGTCTGATTCGGCCCATACGAACCGAAACATCAAACGGGAAGATGCATGTCCCCACCAAAGGCACACACACTGCATGGAAGTGGTTCAAAGATCAGCCCATACAAGACTAAGATTAGAAGTAATTCACCCACATAAGATCAAGCCATAACCAAGCTTGGCCAATCAAAGATGGGGCCAACATGGAACCGACGATCACGACGAAATCAAGCCCAAAACCGTGATGAATCGAGGAAGAGTTGAGCTATATCAAGGTGGGAGATGAATCATTCAAGAATTAAATGCAAAGTGGCTGAACTTATGAAGATGGAAAAAGCTTACCTAGGCATACCCGACCACAACTTGGTGAAGACTCAATCGGTATATGGCTAAGGAATCGGGCTAAGGACCAAGCCAAGTCCCAAACTGGCTCCACCAAGACCAGCCCACATGGGGCTGGTCCAAGTCCACAAAGGGGACCACTTGCACATGGGACCAAGTGGATCAAGGAGCCCTAAGGAGTTGGTCCAAAACCCGCCCCATGGAGTCTCCTAGAACCAGCCCCCCTTGGCCTATAAAAAGGGGCCAAGGGAGGGGCGTGAGAGGGAATCTTGGAAAAGGAGAGAGAAGTGAGGCTGCCTAAAGAGTTGTGTGCTAGGTTAGCTAGGAGTTCTAGCAAGAGGGAACAACCATTAGAGGGTGAAGAAGAAGAGGGAAGCTAGGGGAGATCGTGGGAGCTTGAAGGAAGATGTCCAAGCCTTGGCCGACTTCATTCTTGAAGTTCGGTTTGGTTACATTCCAAAACCGTGTAAGACTTCTTTTGCTCAATCCCAATTTCAATTTTCTTCATTTGATTTATTAAATGGGGTTGTAATAATAGAGTTTCATCTCCCCCTAAGTTGTAATAATCTAGAGTTGCTGCAAGTTTTATTTGATGGATGAAACACCATACACACACGCATGCTAGATGTTTGTTTATATGCTTCTTCCTTCCTATATACTATAGACCCTCTATACTTGTAATCTCTTCTATGCATAAGTTATAAAATAATTTCAATTCCTTTACATTTCAGCAATTTAAATTAAGAGTTAAGTGTTGTTACAATTTGCTTTGGTGTGAGTATTACATTTGCACGTATTTTCTGTAAAAACTGAAACTCGTTTTCTGCATCTACATCTCTCATTGTTGTAATTTTAAATCTTTACTCCGTAATCCAAACGAGCTGAAATTTTTGAATCACCCTATGCACACACCAAGGTCTTAGAGATAAAATTTCCAAGAATTTTAGGATCGTGCAGCTAAGTAATAAAATTAGATAAATACCGACTTAGTTTCTACACTTCTGTTGCACAGTCGAATTGCCTGAAATAGAGGTTGGATAAAAGTCCCATATCTCTGTCCACATGAGTCCAATTAGTTTGATTTTTAATGCATTGGGAATCTAACATCCATAGCTTTCCAGCCACATCAAAATCATCAAAATTAGAGTTTTGGGTAGGGAGATACAGGCTCATCTTTGAGTATTTATATTTCTGAAATAGAATTGTTTTGAGTCAATGAGTCAGTCTGATTCAAATATTTAATTCTGATTCAATACTTCTCCGAATTTAGACTTGTAAAAGGCTACAAGCTCTCCATACTACTAGCTTGGCTTGGTAAAATTTGGAAGATTTTTGGAGGCCTGTAACATATTCAAATCCATTTTTGAAACAAGATCTGGAAACAGAATTCTCTATTTTCAACAGCTTTTACATTTTAAGTATTAAATCAAAGTGCACAACTCAAAACTCTTTCGAAAACACTTGTTCACGTGGAATGGAGTTGTATTTGCTGTAAAATTAAAATTTGTAAGCTCTCAATACCAACCATCGAGCATCGGTTCAAGAAGGTTTGAGTGAAAAGATCCCACTTGCTTACAATCGCCTATGAGTCTAAAGTTTTCAAAATATTTGCTAGTTTTGAACTAACTAGCACACTCGTGCAAGCGTAGGTATGAAAACTTTCATTCCAAGTTTTTCATAAACTTTAGAGTGAGAATTTTCATGTCTATAGATTTGGCATGCCCGGTGGGACTTAGGTCTTGAGAAATTTCATTTTAAGCAAGTGAAACTCGAAGAAAATTTTCAACATATTTTAACTTTGGTAAAATTGTGCACGTGTAGGATTTCAAAGATCATAAATCATGTCAAGTTCAGATAATTCTTACGATGTGTCGAGCCGGGCTTCATGCTCATGAAGTCCATTTTCAAAAAGACTTTCAAAACAAATTTCAAAAGTAAGAAAGAATCATTAGAGGATTTGAGAAAAGAGTTCAAAGCAAGAATCGCCACACTTAGCCAAGAGGCCGAAGCGGTCGAGTCTTGCTCGTCTCACAAAAAACAGACCAGGGCTCGAAAGAAGACGAGTAAGTCTAAGAGGCCCAAGGAGACCTCCATTATAAAAGGAGATAAAGAATATGAGTCTTTCACTTTGAAAGATCGCAAGGCCCTTCAACAATTGCTAAGGGGCCAAGCAAAAGAAAAGAGGTCATACGCTCTATCCGATTTCCTTTCTTCTGACTACCAAATGGATAGCGACAATGATATACCGAATTTCTACCGATATGACGGGACGGAAGATCCTAGATCCCACCTCCAACTCTTTTCCTGTAGAGCCTATAAGAAAAAGAAAGACTCTGCCAAATAGATTTACTGGTTCGCCCTCTTGTAAACACCCTAAAATCTCACGAATTTCTCAAATAACCTGGTTTTATAAAAGCAGCCCCAAAGGGCTATTTTGAGTCTGAAAACCTAGGAGCATTCCAGACAAACCCTGTACATATGTTTTAAACTATATATGTTTTAAAATATGTATTATATAGTTTTAAAACCTTTTAAAATACGTTTTGAAACCCCACAAAGCGACTAGGCCTGATGAAAGTAGGACCAAAGGAGCAAAAGAGAGCCCAGAACCAGAGCACATGTCAAGCCCGATACATCAACTCTCGTGTTAGATTCATCCCTAGGATCTCGAACATCCAAGCCCGTGTTATCAACAAAACTCTTTGAAATCATCTCCGGAAGGTGAAAAACAAAAGCGGACCATGTTGGCGAAGACCCAATGCAAGACGGAGTACTGATGCTGTCAGGCCCCGCACAAACCGTTCGTTTCGAACATACCCTGAAGGAGTCAGAATTCAGCTTTGGATCAGATCTGGACCGTATATGTTCAAATCCAAATCCAAACGTATATGTGGATTTGGATTTGGATCCAAAGATCCAATGCAATATCCACATCCATGGCCCACATCACCTTCTCATAAATGGAGGTGGGGCCCACTTGAAATTCATGTGGGATCTTGGGCATGAGAGAGAATGGAGAGGATAAGATTTGAGAAAAATGTATTAAGCTTGACTTGTGTGTCAAGTTTTGGGTTAATCATGTGGGTTAGCCTAATTAGTGTGGGTTTAAGCTTGTATGAACCTACACCTAACCTAGGGTTGCACCAACATGATGCAATGAAGTCCATGGGCTATGCAAAGGGATGCTCCTAACCGAATCCTAAGCCAAAACCCCTAATCCTAGCCATTTGCCCTAATCCCGGCCTAATCCTAGCCTAATCACCTAACCCACTTCCCTAATCCTTCCCTAAACATAGCCTAATTCCCCTAATCCTGACCTAATCCTAGCCTAATCACCTAACCCACCTCACTAAACCTCACCCTAAGCCCAACCCACCTAGCTAAGCCCTAAACCACTAAACCATCCCACCTAAAACCCTAGCACACCATATCCCTAAAACCACCTAACCTAAATATCTGCCCCCCCCTAAATATCTAGCCCACCTTATTCCCAAACCACCACCACCTAACCACTAAACCCCCCCCCCAAAACCAGCCCAACCGACCCTATCAAAGACTATAAACCCCCCCCCGCCCTAGTGGGCGGGTTTTTCAACTCCTTTTGGGCCAGCCGAGCCCCCCTCTCCTCTCTCATCCCTTGCTCTCTTCTCTCACCTGCTCCACCTTGGAACTCCGGCCAGCTCCACTCCCCGCCACCCGACTGCACCCACCTTCCACCCGGCTGCCTCTCTTGGACACCCGCCACTTCATCCTTCACCCAGCCACCCTCCGGTTAGTACCCTATCGTAACACCACCCTCTCTTCACTCCCCCTCCACTCTCAGCCACCACATACCGCCCTTCCTTAGTCTAACCTTCACTTCATCCAGCCGGCCACCACCTAACTACCTGCCACTAGTCGGCCAGCCACAACCGACTATACCACCCACCACCTTACTTCTCCCTTAGGCACCCCTAGCCAAAACTCCCTCAACCCCACTTTCCCTTAAGACCTACCCTACTCCTTAGTGGCAGCCCCAACTAGCTCCCCTTGCTTTCCCAAGCGCTCCAACCTCAACCAAGGCGCCACACCCGCAGCACCTTACTTGCCGTTCGGCTAGCACCTCCCTTGCCGCGCCCTTCTAAGGAGCTCCCTCTTGCAACCCAAGGCGACATTCAAGCCCAAGCTCAAGCAAGTCACCTCCGGACCGGCTATACGTAAGTGCCTAACTCGGTCCTTGTTTATAGACTTGCTTAAGCTCAATTAAATTTGATACGGGGTTATAATAACGGAGCATTATCTCCCCCCGCTTGTAATAACGTGGCTTAGCACACCCACACACACGTGCACTTGAGCCTATCTCGCTCTTAGCTGCACACGATTTTGAACACACACATGGGCCTAATCAGCCCTTAAGATATAGACTTATTTATATAATTTAAGTTGCGTGAATTCTCGCACTCACACATTGAGCTTTCGCTCTTATTTGTAAGACCCTAGTAAGGGCCGTGCTATTATTTCCCTTGGGTGTTTTTACTTCATGTCGTGTGCGTAGTACTTCAATTCTACACTCACACACATTGAGCTTTCGCTCTTACTCCCCAAGACCTTAGTCAAGGCCTATTGCAATTTATATTTGGGTTTAATTTCATGTCGTGTGCGTAGTACTTCAATTCTACACTCACACACATTGAGCTTTCGCTCTTACTCTCACACACATTGAGCTTTCGCTCTTACTCCCAAGACCTTAGTTAAGGCCATATTGCAATTTATATTTGGGTTTCATTTAAGTCGTGTGAGTTGTCTTTCAATATACACACAACACCCACGCAACACGTTGGCGACCTTCGGGCCCATATATATTATAAGTATTTCCCTTTCGGCTATGTCTTTAAGATTTGGGTTTTAAGGTTCAGTAGTGTGCGTAGTCTTTACATATATACATGGCACACACTTGCACAATTGAGCCTTTCCGCTCTTAAGATATAGCCATATTTCCCTTTCGCAATTTACATTCAAGTCATTTCCCTTCCGCATTGTCTTTTAATTCGGGTTTTCCCTTTGGAGTTGCGTGAGTTTGCATTGCATATACGCCATACCACGAGTTAGGACGCAGATTGCATCAAAGCAAAACCCATACTCCCGCTCAAAGTCGCCCCACTTAGGTCACGTGTTCATAACACACACCTAGTTGGCCCAAAAAGGGATAAAAAGAAAGACATAGGCACGTGCAAATTCATGTGAAATAAAAACGTGAAAATCATACAAAAATAGCCCGAATCAAACACCTCAAACGTTTTCGTAGGTTCTCATATTTAAAACTCGATTTTCTAAAGCATATAGACTGACTCTTGCGCATCGGTGCAAGAAGGCCTGCGACAAAAAGAGCTTGCTTGCTCACAGTCGCCACGTTAGGAGTCAGATTTCAAAGTATTTCTTCGCTAGCTTAAGTAAGCTAGCTGACACACCCTTTTGCTTAAATAGGACTTAGACACACGAAAAGATTCGCTTTAGGCCTAAGAACCAGAAGCGGGAACTTTCTGCGTCTACACCTCTCCCTTATGGTTCGGCTTCAAAGTGGTTGGAATCGTATGATTTGAACCAATTCGCTACTTTTGAAGAGTTAGTGAATTGTTTTATACAATGATTTTCCCATAATGTGGAGGTAACGCCAACTTTGAACACCCTAAGGGACACTAAGCAAGCATCGAACGAGGATGCTCATGCATTCATCGTTTGATGGAGGTCCCTCATTGGGCAGGTAAGAGAGCCCATTTATGAAGGATGTGCAGTAATGCTCATCCTTGAAAATTTCAAACCCGAGTTAAAAACGCTTCTTACACTTCAGAGATTTCCACTTTCCATAAGCTAATCAAGAAGGCTTCCCTATTTGAAGCAAACATGGAAAAGGGGGTCTATGACAACTTGTGAAAAGTAAAGATCTTTTCGAAAACACGTTTTGAAAAACCCGGGACTTACAGGCCACCTACTGTGGACAATGGGGCAAAACCCCAAAAAATTGCAAATGTCTGGGTAGAATCAAGCCCAGCCAGCACTTCTAAGAAAACTGAACACAAACATGACAAAACAATTCCAAAATCTTTCGAAAAAAGGGAGTATACACCATTAGGACAACCGATCTCGGAAGTCCTCGACCTCTTGCTTGCGTAAGGCATGGTGACACTCCCCAACATACCCGAAGGGGCACCCCCAAAGGAGAAGTTTTTGAATAAATTTTGCAAGTATCATAGGCTCAAGGGCCATGATATAAACAAATGCTATACTCTTTTGAACAAAATAGATGACTTGATAGAGCAAGGCTGGCTCCAGGTCACCGAGGAACCAGAGCCTACCCAAGCTGTGCTCAAGGAGCCCTTCCCTAACCATGCAAGCACTAGCGGGAAGGACAAAGAGGTATATGCTCTCTCAACTCCCCTGAATGGTTTGGAACATGAATGGCATACGGATTTCACTACTTGTCACACACCACTACTCGTAATAAAAAAAGCCAAACGAGTAGTGATCCGAGGAGTGCTTAGCGTCCCGCCCCCGGTTAGAGCCTTACTATAGATTCGAGGTGCTCCGAAGCATCAAACTAGAGCCCACCTAGGAACGAGCCATAGGGAGGGTGTGGATGAGATCACTAGATCCGGAAGGATCTACCAACCCCTACACTTAGCAAAAGATACTATCAAGGAAGTGGTCGTTGTCCCCAGCCCTTCAAAATCATGCATTCCCAAAGCATCGCATCTCATAGGTAAAAACAATGTGTTAACCCCAAATGATTTCGAAAATCACCTTGCTAAGATTCTCATAAACATGTCTATCCTAAAACTCATCCAAACATCCTCTAGGCATAGACAAGTCTTAGAAAAAATCTTAGAAAGGGCCAAGGTTAACTCAACCATAACTCTTGAGTCCCTATCCTTCCTAGTCTCACCCATTTGTGCTAAGGCTCCCATTGTGTTCTCAAAAGACGAGTTAGAACGACCATACCAAACCCATTACCAAGCCTTGCATATAGAGGTGGTATTAAATCACCATCCTCTACACAAGTGTTTGGTTGGTGGGGGAGGAGGTCTAAATATACTTTCATTATACATAGCCTACAAAATTGGAGTTACCTTAACTTCCCTAAGTCCAAGTTCCATCGTGATCATAGGATACGATGAAAATGCATCCAAACCTTTAGGAGCCATAGAATTACCCATAGAAGTAGGGGGTATAAACTACTCAAGGGTATTCCATGTCTTAGACATACACCCCCATTACAACCTGCTCCTAGGAAGATCATGGATACATAGCCTTCGGGCCGTGCCATCCACCTTCCATAGGTGCGTCAAGATTCCCCTTGAAAATCAAGTCGTGGTAATTTTAGGAGAGAATCATCCTCAACTTTGGAGAGTTCAAAATTTCCCATGCTTATCAAGTCACCAAACCCATAAGTCAAACTTAGGTAAATCATTGGTCGACCTTCCCAAGTTCATCCTAAAACCTAAGTGTGTCGTATGCATATAGGGGCAGCTCAAGGTTCACCCATCCAAGACCATCTCAACCTTTGAAAAGACTAAAGCCAAAATCCTCCCCAAGTCCATAAAAATGTTTGAGCATGACATGGACGACACCAAGTTCCAAGGTCATCCCCTTTATAAAAAGTTTTCAAAATTGAAGAAGCCTTGGAACATGATGTTGAACATGGGTTACATGCCTTATCAAGGCCTAGGGAGCCAAAACCAAGGTCGTCTAGAACCCATAGTGTTAAACCCAAACCCAAACCGGTATGGGATAGGCTATGCCTCATCCATACCACCCAAACCTCACCCATGACCACTTGGGTCAAGGGTGCCCTAGAACCTTCTAACACCGAAACCTATGACTTAGATCTCTTGTTTAGTGCCTAATTCATTGTGTTTTCTTTATAGGTTTGATGGAATATCCCACCACATCCAAAAATCCAAAAAAATAAAACATTTAGAAAACCCCTAAAACCCAAAAACAATAGAAAATTTTGAAACTCCTAAAAAGAATGTGATTTGCATTTTCCCTCCTTCCATCTCTTTGCAAAAAGCCAAAAAAATCGAGAACTTTGAAAATCCCAAAAAGAATGTGGTTTTTGTTCCTTCCTTGTGTTTACAAAAAGCCAAAAAAATCGAAAAGCCTGAAAATACCAAAAACAAAGTTTTGTACATTCCATCTCCAAAGGTCAATTTCGAAAAACTCAAAAAAATTGAAAATTTCGAAAAATCCAAAAATATTGCCTTTGTGAAAAGCCCTAGTCTTTTGAAAATTGTAAATACTCCAAAATCATGTGCTTTGCCTAGCACTTCCATAGAACCTAAAATCCTCGAGAGTGATCAAAGCAAGGAGGAAGATCACCTCATCTATGAGGAAGACCAAGCCTCTGAGCTTCTTGAGTTCCATAAAATCCTTGACTTAGAAAAGTCTTCAAATTCTGTAGGAGGGGATTTTGTGGAAGTAAATCTAGGGAGTGAGTCTAATCCCAAGTATGTTAAAATAGATGCATGTTTGCATGAACATGAAAAGACCTCATTCATTGCATTCCTCAAGTCATATGTACATGTGTTTGCATGGACCTACAAAGACATGCCGGGTTTAGACCCAATGGCAGTAGAGCATCGTCTTTCCCTAGAACTGAATGCTAAACCTATAAAGCAAAAGCTTAGAAAGATTCATCCCGATGTGCATGCACAAGTGAAAGAGGGCTTAGAAGATCTTTTAAAAGCCGGATTTATAAAACCCATTGCGTACTCTGAATGTCTTTTAAACATTGTGGTAGTTCAAAAATCTAATGGGAAAATTAGGATTTGTATTGATTTTAGAAATTTGAACAAAGCCACTCTAAAAGACAATTTTTCTTTACCAAACATTGATTTGATAGTGGATAGCACTGCAAATCATGAAATTTTTTCTTTTATGGATAGCTATTCGGGTTGCAATCAAATTAAGTTAGCACCAAAAGATCAGGCAAAAACTGCTTTTACTACACCTTGGGGCACATACTGCTACACGGTGATGCTATTTGGTTTGAAAAATGCCGGTGCCACATACCCAGGAGCGTGCTGCTGGAGTGCAGCGGCCGGGGTATGGCCGCAAGGTGCTGGCCAAGTAGTAAGGCTAGTTAGGTTTTTAACAGGGTCGATTTAGGGATTTTAGTTAGGTCGGTTTGGGGTAAGTAGGCTAGGTCTAAAAGGGTTGTTTTGGAAATTATTTGATTTTGGGGTGTTTACAGATGCCCCTCTTTGGCATTATCCAAATTTATTTGGATAATGGCAAAGAAGACAACACCCCTTTTTGCTTTCTCCTTGGACTCATCCTCGAGAATATGGGATCGTCCTAGTTTTGAGAAAACCTTTTTCCTTATGCACGGTAAAAGGGGATTTTTGCCAAAGGGGACTTTACCTAATGCAGTTCTAGTCCTAATTAGGATCATGTATTTGATGTCCATGCGTGCACATATGAGTGAATGACATGGATGATGTGCTAGAAAATATGGTTTTCTAGAGACTTAATTATGGAATGGTCGAACTTGAGAGTCTTATGAAGATCTGCTACATCAAGTGAGCTGGTCTTATGTTACTTGATGTTCGGGGGTTTTCTCAATTCACTTTTGAGAGAGGAAAAACCCTTTTAGCTTCAATTATAAGGATTTTTAGCTTCTCTTGTTTCCCTTTACTTGAGTCTTAATACTCGCTAATCTAGCGGAGATTTTATAAGAAAATCAAGCAGCATTTCAAAATTTCTACGCCTTACCCAACAACGTCTAATTCTCAAACAAAATGAGATTCAAGTAAGTAGATCGTATTTTTACTTTAGGATTCCTTGAAATGAATCTTTCTTCACTTGGGATAAATCGTAGGGATGGGGAAAGAGTTACCATGGTCTCTTCTAAAGCATCCTGTGGTTTGAGGCAAAGAGGTAGAAAACCGCTCTTTTGATCTTTTGGCAACTTTTTCTTTTTCATAGAGGGTCTCCCTTTGGGAGTATTTTCTCTTTGTTTCCTCTTTTCCATAGAAGAATGATTTTTCTTTTCAATTCTGCTTTCCTTTGGAAAACGACATTTGTAGGGATTTCTCTTTTTGCTTTTTGCCAAATTTTCCTTTTTGAGAGGAGAAAAGAAGAGGGGAAGGACTTATCCCAATGATCTACTCGATTCATCCTAGATCAGCCTATTTAGAAATAGCACGTACTACTTGCAAGTATCTATATAGGCCTTCCTTATTTTGCTAAATTTTTTTTCGAGCTTGGGCTTGGATTTCTGATGGCTTCATCGGTGCTTTTGGCTTTGCATTTCATTCTCCAGGGCTAAAGTCTGATTCTGGCTTGGGTTTTTCTTTTGCTTTTTGGCCCTATTTTCATAATCTGGGCTGAACTCTCGCCTTTTGACCTGCTTTTTAGAGCTACTTTTCGATTAGGCTACACCTGCTTGATTTGGATGCTTACAAAATTTGGGTTTTGGCCCGAGTTTAAGAAACCTATATTTTGAAAGATTTCTTGACAAAAGTTTACAACTTAGCAATTCCTGGGTTTTGAAAGTTCAAAATTGGTTTTGAAATGGTTTTACAAACCAGTTGTTTGTTTTGGAAATCATTTGATTTTGGGTTGTTTACAGGTAAGAAAATAAACATCCAATATAGAGTCTTCCTAAAAAAGTGAACAACTTATCCCTCTAGATACTCGGTCTAATCAAGTATGCCCTATTTCATAATATCACATACTATTTAAAAAAAATTTACTAATTTGAACTAGGCCCTATCTTGAAAAAGAAGGGTTTTTGAAATGTCATTTAATCAATTTTGAAAACACTCTAATTTTCGTAGAGCATCAATCCCTAGTTAAGATGTATATATTTGACTTAGTCCCTTCTTTAAGGAATTAAAGAAGATCCATTTTTGAAAATCTTTTTGAAAGAATTTACGGTAGCCACTAAACATCGTATCTTTTTGATGTTGGGCATTTATAGGGTCTACAAGTTTCTTTCCTAGGCATCAGTGAGCCAATATGCATCGTTGATTTTTGTTTTGCCCCTTTTTATGACATAGGAACATTTCCACTTGGGTTGCCACTTTTCGAGCCATGACAGGTAAAAATGTATTTCATATAATATGATGGAGACTAATGTATTCAAGTCTCTATGAAAGATGTTTAAGGAATACAAGCTACTTGCCCGTAGTTTGGTGGAGATGACATGAGCATTCATACACTATAGCCGACCCCTATTGTGGCATATGATGAATGATTTTCAATGAAATGCATGAATGACTCTTACATACACTATGTCGTTGGACATCTTGGGCTTTTAGCATGGCTTATGGATATGCATGATATGATCCTAGAATGCATTTTGGGTTGGCTTTGACTAATACATTGGTCACCTTCTAGGGAACTTGAATTTTTCTCCAAGTCCAAGATTTTTTTTTATTTTGAGAAAGTCCATGTAAGTTGATATCACTCAAATCATCTCTAAGAGAATTGACATTTCTTTTGACAAAATGATTTTGATTTTGATTTTTTCTTTTAAAATTTTTCTATTTTTGGTTTTTTCTTTTTAATATTTTTTAAATTTGCAGATAACATGTACACAATATACTAAACCCAAAGTTACCTTCATGTCCAAGAAGGGTTCGGGGGTTTAGGTGCATTAAGGATGCGCACCCAAGGTGTAGTTTGATTGATGTTCTTGGGATGGATCCTAGGTGCAACCCAATGTATCCCTAGGATTGGATGGTGTGTTTATGTGTATGTGGATGCAAAAGGAGAGCATGTTTGATCTCTTGCAAAATTAAGAGGTATAGATTCCAAGAAAAACCATGGTCACTCCATTGGTGGGTTTGTGGATGTTGGTAGAAGGCATGGCCATAGGCTTAGATTTTATGCAAACCTAAGCTTAAGGGTATTTGTTTATACACGGTAGGGTTAGGTATACCTAGGATATCGATGTATGCCTTAGGAGTAACCATATCTACCACGTTTTGAATTTTATTTTCTTCATATTTTTCATATAGAAATTCTTTTTATTACTGTGGGACATTCGGCGCATCTTGAAAATCCACATCATTTGGCGCATTTGGTGGGCTTGTGGATGCATGAGTATGATTTGGTGCGTGGAATGTATATGAATGATTTACCAATCCTACACTAAGAAGGGAGGATCGAGTAAGGAGTTTTGGAAAGAGTGAGTTTTAGGCATACCTTTTTCGAGCTTTACTACATTTTCATGGTAAGAATAAGCTTCTTTGTTGGCAACCCGAAGTGGCTCAAGCTCATGCATGGCTTTGAGTTCCTGTCGCTTTAAGTCTTGAATTTCATCCTCCAATCCTATGTGTGTGTAACACTCATTCTCCTTTGTATTTGTTTCAGGAGGAGTAACCTCTAAAGTATCTGAAGTGATGCTCATGTGAATGGAACCCATCAAAGCGTATGTTTTTAAAAAATTTGGAGTGACTTTTGTGAATTGAATCTCACGCCCCACTCTGCTTGTGTGTCTAAAAATGTAAACTTTTTCTTTATTTTCATTTTCAATTTTTAAAAATTTCATCCTTTGCAACTTTTTTATTTTCAAATGTTTTTGGTTTTTGTAAATAAAGATATTTTTTGGTTTTCTATGGACAAAGGGGTGTTTGGATGATTATCAAGGTTGGAAATAGATGATTCAATCCTAACACTTGCTTTTCTGAGGCCTTAAATTCTTCATCGGATTTTGGTTTTGTTTTTCGGGTATGATTTTTCTCCCTATGGACCTGGGATGGTTTTTCATGGAAATGACGTGCCTTGGCCTCTTGTTTTAGGGCTTCAATTTCCCTTTCAAGTTATATCTCTCTCAATTCGGTAATTATTTCTTCTCGGGTTTGAGAAGATTTCTTTGTAGTTTTTGAAAACCAATTTGGGAAGTTTGATGAGGCCTTCCTTAATATATTTTTAAAAGAATCATCCAAACTTGACATTATTGAATTGCTGGAATTTTGAAAGCAATGGTTTGAAAAAGTGAGTTTAGAATCACGATTTGAATTTGGTTTTTGCTTTGAAAATAAAAACCAAATCAAAACAATTTCCTAAGACTCAAGTCCCACTAGGCGTGCCAAATCTGTAAATGTGAATTTCATTTCCAAGCCTATATAAAGACTCAAAACTTAATTCAAAACTACAATTGCATGAATGTTCCAACTAGTTTGCTTAAACTAACGAAGTTTTATAAAAAATTTTAACTTATTAGCGATTTTCGAGTAAGTGAACTCTTTTCACCATAAATCTTCTTGAACCGATGCTCAAGGGTCGATATAAGTGCTTTAAAATTGTTTTATATCTGGTATATTTTAAAAAGCATATTTTAATTCAAATGAATTTACAATAATCGTGAATCTACCTCTTGATTCAAAATAACTCAATTTCTGAAAAACAGAAATTGGTTCTATTTTTAGAGACTTATTTCATAATTTTTTTAGATAATTTATAAATTCAAAATATCCTCAACAATTTATATAAAGTAGAGTAGGATGTGGAGATTCTCAAATTATTTTTATTTTGATTTGATGTGCTTTGGATATATGCAATTAAATCTGAAAAGTTCCTTTATTCGAGACATATCTCTGATAAAAAGATAAAGGCTTAGAAAAACGATTGTATCTTAACATTGGGACTCTGATTTTTATAAATTAATCTCGTTAGAAAGCTATGGATGTCAAATTTATAATGGGGACATTTTTAATTAAATTGGTTCAATGCAAACAAAGTTAGAGGATTTTGGCCCAACCTGTATTGGAAGATGTATAAGGTTTATAGGCTCTATTTCGATTTTGTTTAGTTTTTCCTAATTTTATTTATGGCCTTAAATGATCATAAAATTCTTGTAGATTTTGCAAATCAGCCAAATACCTATGGATGCATGCAGGATGCAAAAAATCAAGTTTTAGTTTCTAGAAAATACATGCTCGCATTCGATCGAATTAAAATGTAATCCACAACAATCAAAGCGTTAAGAACTGAGATAATTCAAGAAAATTATCATTATAGTTTAAGCATAGAGGAGATTAGGGGAAATAAGATCTTATAATATATATTTGGGGTAGAAGGAACTAAGAATAACACATAGAATGCATCAACAAATATAAGAGAAATTGGGTAGGTTTAAGATCCAATACATTTTAAAAAGTCAATATGGAGACATAAGCTCTTTAATTACAACCACATTAATCTTAATGAAAGAAGAGAATATAATAATTGAAAAATAAGAGAAGAAGGGAACTGTGGTGGAAGATTGTGGCTGGCGGTGGTTGGCGGTGGTGAAACCTCTTCTCCTTCTTCTTTCTCTCTTCCTCTCTCTCTCTCTCTCTCTCTCTCTCTCCCCCTCCCTTTCTCTCCCTCTTGCTGCATGAGTTCTCTAGCTCCTTGGACTCAATGATTGAGAGATGATGATCGGTTGTTTCTCAATAACTTTGTAGCCCCCTTAAGGGGCCTTTTATAGAGGCTAAACTGCTTCTTTGCGGCAGCTCTTTGTAAGGCAAGTTGCCTTTTTAAAAGTTGTTGGAATTGGGGAATATTGTATATGGCCTTCCAAATCGAGTCAAACAATTGTCCCTTCTTGCTAATGTCAGCTAAGGCTTGAGAAGGTAAGTCTTTGTGGTTGATGTTGGAATCAGAAAGTTGTTATTTAAGGACCTACCATATCAAGTCAAGGGGCTACTGCACCCACTTGCCAAGGTCGAGTGAGGCTGGTTTGGTTGCTGAACTCGATTGGAGCTGGAAAAGGCAAGTGGCTTTGCAACACTCTTCCACTTTGCTGAGGCTGTTTGGAACTTAACATGGTAAGCTCCTGGCCATGTTGCTCATTTCGGCCAATTGCATGGAAAGAGAAGTGGCTGGTCCCATAATGCTTAATTGGTTGTTGGTTTATTCCTTCCACGTTAAGGTTGGCTAAACTTGGTAAGATGCTAGCTACTTACTTACTAAATTCGACCACCATGAGGGGAAAAGGCAAGTGGCCACCATGCAACTCGAGGTGCCTTGTAATGATGCTGGCCTCTTGCAAGCCTCTTGCAACCTTCCATGTTAAGGTCAGTTGCACTTGATATGGTAAGTGGCATTCTTGCTTAATTGTTGAATTCAGCAAGCATTTGATAGCTTGGTGACTTACTAAATTGTGTACCAAGGTTGTCAAATTGCATACTAAGGCCACTATGGCAAGTCATATGATTCCTCTTGGTGGCTTGCCAAATCGAACATCACAACTTGCCAAATTAAACATTACAGCTTGCCAAATTGAGCATTATATCTTGCCAAATTAAACAGCATAGCTTACCAAATTGATCCACTTTTCTTTCTTGAACGTCGTCCTTCTTTGACGTTTGTAAACACCCCAAAAATTTCATGTTTTGCAAAACTCTCAAACTTCAAAAAGCCAACTCGAGGTCAAAACAAGAGAAAAAGGAAGGCCCAAGACCGTTCAAAGGAAAGCGAGACAAAAGATCAAAACTGGCATCTAGCTCAAAATTAAAGTCAACTCTAAAATACAAAAAGAAACCAAGACCCTGATAAAGCTGTCAGAAATTAAGCAACAGGCTTGTTAAAATGAAAATCGAAAGTTCATTGGAAAATTTAAGATTGACCTCATCCAAAACAATCTTGAGACAGGACCAGATGGATCAAAACCAAACGTCAAATAGTCCTGAAAGTGAGAAATTGGTCGATCAAAAGGATTGGGAAAAACCCAACCCAAAATCGGGTCATCGAGGAACCGGGTGTAAGCACGAAAATTTCTTAGCTCCTGGTTTACAAGACCAGAAACGAGCCTTTTCGAGTTTACGTCACTTTATGGGCGTGCCAGCTAGCTTACTCAAACTAGCGAAGATTTTTAGAAATATCTGACTTTTTGGGCAATTGTGGGCAAGCGGGATCTTTTCGCTTGAAATCTTCTTGAACCGGTGCTCAAGGGTCGGTTTAAGCACTTATGGACTTCGATAAAAACAGTTTTAACTCTTGAAATACAAGTGTTTGAAATATGGATTTGATTTTGCCTACGTTGTAATTTTTATGTACGGGGCTGTACGATTCTAAGTCTTTTGAGTTTTAGCTAATTAGACCGGATATGTGTGTGCACAAGTGGCCTAATTTTAGCGAGTTTGAGCGTGGATTCGGGGTTTCCTTTTTGAAAACGCGCGAATGCAAGGATGTACAAATATTTGTCGGGTTTGATATGATGATGTGAGCTAGGCTCGAATTGAAAGCAACTCACACACACTACTTAATGTAAATACTCGAATTAAAGTGCAACTCACGCAGCTTAAGGGGAAATACCCGAACTTTAAAGCAACTCACACGACTTGAATGTAAATTGCAGAATTTGAAATATACTTATATCCTAAGAGCGGAAAGGCTCAATGTGAGTGTGTGTTTGTTGTGTATAAATGGAAAGACAACTCACACACACGACTTGAATTGAACTTGCCGAAAGGGAGATATAAGTATAAGAGCGGAAATGCTCAATGTGTTTGTGTGTGTTGTGTATAAATGGAAAGACAACTCACACGACTTGAATTTAACCACCCGAAATGTAAGTGCTTACACAACTTGGAATGTAAAACTCACGCAGTCGGAATACACTATATCTTATGAGCAACAAAGGCTCAAAAGGTGCGTGAGAGTGTGGAGCAAGTGCTCACGTACTTCTTGGGTGCGAGTGTGAAATTGAAATGACAAATTCACACGACAAGAATGTAACAACCCGAAATTGAAATTGCATGGCTTTTACTAAAGTCTTTTGAGTAAGAGCGAAGGCTCAATGTGTGTGCAATAGTGTGCAACTAAGAGCGGAAAGGCTCAAGTGCATGTGGGTGTCTTGTTTACGTTTTAAGAGCTAAGGCTCAAGTGTACGTGTGTGCTTGTGTATCAAGCACCAATATTACATTTCGGGAGGAGGCCACGCTCCATTACTACAACCCCGTATCAAATTGAATTGAATAGAAAAAGCAACTTGATATATATATCGAAAGACTTACACTTTTCCTAACTTGGATTCGGGATTTGCTAGGTCGTGTCCACCTTCTTTGTATTGAGCCTGGGTCACGGTGCCTTCATGTGGCAACAAAGGGGCAAACTCCTTCAAGTGACGCACCTTGGTGATGTGCAGCCAAGAGGTAAGTTGTGTAGGAGAGGTGTCACGTGAGAGTGGAGCTTGAGGGGGCTTGGGGGCAGCCGAGTTTTAGTGGGCCTTGGAGGGGCTGATTTGGGTTGGTGTGACTCGAGCCAAGGGTGGCTTGAGTGGGCTTAGTTTGAAGGATATGTGGACTGGCCCTAACTAGGTAAGTCTAGGTTAGGGTGACTCGAGCCAAGGTGGCTCGAGTGGCTTTTGGGGAGTTCGGCCAAGGGAGGTGGTTGGTTGTCTAAAGGAAACGGCCTGCCACAAGGCAGGCCGTGGGTTTGGTTTGGTTTATGGGACACGGCTTGCACTAGCAAGCGCCAGGCGCTAGGCATGGTTGGGCTGGCGCGCTGGGTGCGCGTAAGACTGGGCGCGCTAGGCGCGTAGGGCGACGGGGCGCATTAGGGCGCTAAGGCAGTGCGCTAGGGCCCGCTAGGGCGCTAAGGCAAGGCGCTACGGCGCCGCGGTGTTCAACAGAGCGCGTAGGGTGCGCTAGGCGTGGTTGGGCGCGCATAAGATGGGGAGCGCTAGGCACGCAGGGCGTCGGGGTGTGCTAGGTTGCTAAGGCAGTGCGCTAGGGCCCGCTAGGGCGCTAAGGCAAGGCGCTAGGGTGCCGCGGTGTTCAACAGGGTGCGCAGGGCACAACAGGGTAGCGCTAGGGCGCGGCGGGGTTTGCTTCAAACCGAGTGTTGCTGCACTCGATGGGATTTAGTTTGGTTAGGGTTAGGTTTAGGCTAGTTTAGGCTAGCTTAAGGTAAAGTTTAGTTGGGGTTGGGTTAGGTTTAGTTGAACCTAGGCTAGGTTGGGGGTTCAATTTAGGGTGGCTTACCTCTTGGAGTCGGTCCACCACATGCACCCACGTCGAGCCCACCTTGTTGCAGCCCTTGGCTAGGTGTAGGTTCATACAAGGTTCGAACCCAAACCCTTGATCAAGCCCATATGGCTAAGCTCCATGGCTAGCCTTTCTCTCACTCTCTCTCCTCCCAAGCAATTCACGTGAAACATTTTGGGGACCCCCTCACCTCTATTTATACGCAAATGAGGTGGGTCTTGGAATCCAGATCTGATCCAAACACTATTTGGGTCTAAATCTCGGATCTCGGATATTTTGGATCCAGATCCAACCCAAATATTTAGTTGGTTTTGGATATCGAATCTCAGACATTTTGGATCTAGATCCAATCCAAACACTATTTGGATTTGAATCTAGATATTTGGGTCCAGATCCAATCCAAATTTCTTTTCTTCAATCCTTTTTGGCGTTTTTCGAGGCGATCGGTTTGTGCGGGCCCTGGCTTCATCAGTACTCCGTCTTATGCTGGGTTTTCCCCAACTTTGTCGTTCGAACGCCTTCTCACCTTTTTGGACTTCGTTTCTACTCATTTTCGCCATTTCTGGCTTGGATTTCTGTTACTTGGGTGAATGCTCTTGGCTTGGCTCTTTGGGTGCTCCGGGTTTTCAGTCTGCTTCGGGCTTGGGCCTTCCTTTTGCCTTTTCAACATGACTTTTATCAGGCCAAGGTGCTTTCTTTGGGCTTTTGCACCTGCTTCTGAGGCTGATTTGGCATTCAGGCTTCACCTGTTGAATTTTGGATTTTACAAAATTGGGACGTAGCCCATATGTGTGAAATTCAACTTGAACGTTGTTTAAACCAAAATTTTGAGCTTTTACAGTCCCTAGGTTTTTGAAAACTTCAAAATCTGGTTTTGAACTGAATTTTCAAATCAGATGTTTGTTTTCGAAATTCATTTTGTTTTGGGGTGTTTACACCAGGGCCAGCTAAATCGTCCATTTCGTGCACCAAAGAAGGACTTAAAAAAGAAAATTTGGATTGGATCTAGGCAAAAAAATCCATATCCAGGTCCATTTAAAGTTTGGATTGGGTTGGATCCTAGGATCCAAACCCAATCCAAAGTACCACCCTTGGCCTATAAATAGAGCCAAGGGGGTTCACGTGAGATATCTTGGGCAATTTTGAGAGCTTGGCAAAAGGAGGAGAGAGAGGGAGCCAAAGTCAACAATGGTGGGCTTGGGCTTGTGGGCTTGACATAGGCTAAGGTGGTTGCACCAACATACTAGGTTGGCTCGAGTTTGACTAAGGAGTGGCTGCACCAAGAGGTAAACCTTGACTCAAAGCCCCCTTGACTCAAACCGACCTTGGGCTGCACCTTAAACCAACCTTGACTTAGCCTGATTGGGTGTGGGTTGAACCGTTTAAAAGTCGAACCATTTGGTGTGGACTGAACCACAGTTGCACCTGGCCGAACCATTTGGTGTGAGCCACCAATCTTGGCTGAAACCGAACCTTGTTGACTCGGGCCGCATCACAAAACTAGTTGCACCAAGAGTTAGAGTTGAACCATCTTGGGGCGGGGTGGACTTGACTTGAACCTGGCTACCAACCGAACCACTTTATTGACCACCTTGTAAACACCCCAAAATGGGATTATTTTCAAACAAACGCCTGATTTTCGAAAACCATTTCATAGCCCTATTTTGAACTTTTGAAAACCTTAGAGTTTTGAAGTTTTAACTTCTTTTTCAAAATCTTTCGAGATAAAGGCTTTTAAAACCCGGGCCAAAACCCAAGTTTTGTAAAGCAGCTGAAACAAGCAGGTGAAACCTGATAAAAAAGCAGCTCAAGATTGGGTCAAAAAGCAAAGGAAAAGTTCAGCTCGTCCAGATGAAAACAAGGCCGAAAAGAAAACGAGCATCCAGGTCAAAATCAGACGTCAACTCAAAAACCATAAAAGACGAAGACAAAGCCCTAACGAAGCTGTCAAAGATCAAACCCCAAGCCTGTGGAAACAAAAATCAGACGAAAAAGAGTCTAAAAAGTGAGAAGCAGGTCGGCCAAGAAGACTGGGAAAAACCCAGCCTAAAACGAGTCATTGGTGGAACTAGGGCCCGTTCAAAACTGTCCATTTCAAACACCCAAGAAGGACTGAAGAAAGAAAATTTTGGATTGGATCTGGATAAAAATATCCAGATCCATTTAAAATTTGGATTGGGTTGGATCTTTTGATCCAAACCCAAATCCAAGAGCCACCCCTTGGCCTATAAATAGGACCAAGGGGGGGGGGGGGGCAAGAAGTTCACGTGAAATCCTTGTGAGCTTGGGGGAGCTTGTAAAGTATGAGAGAGAGTGTGTGGGAAAAGTCAACTTTGGTGGGCTAAGTGGGTTCAAGCCTTGTGACCTTGACCTAGCTTGGGCTGCAACCATGGCTGCAAATGGTGGACTGGCAGCAAGAGGTAAGTCCCTAAAACCTTGATCCTTGAAACTAGCCTAGACCATACCCTAACCGACTCCACTAAAACCCAGCCCATACCACCTAAACCTAGCCAAAACCGCACCCTAGCTGAACCATTCTCACCCTAAACTGACCCACCTAACTCACACCTAAACCTACCCCAAACCGAACCCAGCTAGGTGCTGGCTGCACCTAGCTCGTTCCCTTGAAACTCAACCAAAACCCACCACACCTAGCCTTGAACCACTACCTAACCCACTCCGCTAACCTATTCCAAAACCCCAACCGAACCCAACTAGGTGTTGGCTGCACCTAGCTCGCCCCTCTAAAACTAAACCAACTAGGTACCGGCTGCACCTAACTCATCCCTTGAACCCCTCCCCCTAAACCGAGCCCATCTAACCTTGTTGCCCCAACCAAGGTTGATAAAACCTTGGTTGATTTAAGCCAACTCACTTTGCACCTTGGCCAAACCAAGGCACCCTAGCTCGACCTTGACTTGGCTAGGTGCTGGCTGCACCTAGCTCACACCTAAACCCGGCTAAAACCCATTTGTTGGCCGAGCCCTTGGCTCGACCTACCCCCAAAACCAAACCGATACACCTAGCTCGTTCCCTTGAAACTCAACCTAAACCCACCAACCTAGACCTAGGACTTGGCCCAGCCCATATCACCCAAACCGTATCTAACCACTTGACCTCAAGCCTTGACCAACTAGACCCCTTGGCCGAACCCAGCCAAGGCCAAGCCCACACCAAACCGGCTGCCCCGACTTGCACCCTTGGACAGCTACACAAGACCCAACCATGTCCTAAACCTAACCTAGGCTAGGACTCACCTTGGCACCTAACCAAGCTGACTTGCACAAGACTCGAACCGAACTCACCAAAACCCAGCCGAGCTGCACCCAATCCAAACCTGCTGCACCTAGGTTGATTCATACCCAAGCTTCGACCTTGGAACCAAACCAAGGGACTTACCTCGCGGCTGCTACGAAGGAAGACCCGAGTGAACCCGAGAGACTAAACCGAGCGAACACTTGTAAGTCTCGTTTATATTCTGTTTTAAATTACTTGTTTAAATTCAATTCAATTCAAAACGGGGTTGTAGTAATGGAGCGAAGTCTCCCCCCCCAGATGTAATATTTGTGGATGAAATACGACCACACACGTGCACTTGAGCCTTCCCGCTCTTAACTGCACACGATCACACACGTGCACTTGAGCCTTTTCGCTCTTAGATTGCACACGATTGCACTCACGCGCACTCGAGCCTTCTCGCTCATAAGCTAATTATATATATAATTTCCATTCGGGTAAATTTACTTCATGAAAGTCGTGTGAGTTGCACTTATATTTTGGGTAAATTTACTTTCGTAAAAGCAGTGTGAGTTGCAATTACATTTTGGGTGGATTTACTTTCAAGTTGTGTGAGTTGTCATTTAAATTTCACACAAGAACACCCACGACCACTCGAGCCTTTTCGCTCTTCACACTCACACACATTGAGCCTTTCCACTCTTAAGCTAAACATATATACTTCAATTTGGGTAAATTTACTTTATGAAAGTCATGTGAGTTGCACTTGCTTTTGGGTGGATTTACTTTTAAGTCGTGTGAGTTGCAATTACATTTTGGGTGGATTTACTTTCATGTGTGAGTTGCAATTTAAATTCCACACAAAAACACCCACGAGCACTCGAGTCTTTCCGCTCTTTACACTCACACACATTGAGCCTTTTCACTCTTAGGATAAAACATATATATATTTTCAAGTCGTGTGAGTTTACTTTAGTGGAAGTAGAGTTGAATTTCAATTTGTGTGCATTTTACTTAAACTCGAGTGAGTTGCTATTTCAATTTGGGTGAGTTCGCATCATCGCTCTCAGAAAAGCCTAAAAAGGATTTTCGCATCCCTGCATTCGTTCGCTCTCAGAAAAGCCCAAAAAGGATTTTCGCATCCCTACATTCATTCACTTTCAAAAAGCCTTCGAATCCTTGCTCAAACCATATTGAAATTAGGCCACACATTCACACACATATCAGGCCTAAATAGGTAAAACTCACAAAGACTTAGGGTCGTCCAGCATCCGTAATAAAAATTACAAAGAAGGCACATATCGAATTCATCAAACACTGATCATTCAAAGTTAACACTTGTTTTGAAAAATTGAAGTTTCTAAGCATTTAAACTGACCCTTGAGCATCGGTTCAAGAAGGTTTAAGCGAAAAGATCCCGCTTTCCCTCAATCGCCAAAAGTCAGAAATATTTCCAAAACCTTCGCTAGTTTGAGTAAGGTAGCTGGCACGCTCGCAAAGAGACATAGGCACGAAAAGGTTCACTTCTAGTCTCATAAATTGGGAGTGAAAATTTTCATGTTTACACACCTGAACCGAGAGTCAAACCACGTCCAACTGAACCATGGTTTGACTTGATGTGGACCTAAACAAATCCATTGGCCGCACACATCTTAGCCGAATTCAGCGACCTTGAGCTGGCTGCATCTTGAAAAATCTGGTGGCCTAAATCTCCTTGAACAAAAGCGGTCTGAATTGAACCGGACCTTGACCTACTGCACATTAATTTGGGCTACATCACCTTGGAACCGGACCTGCCTTGGCTGGCTCGACTTGGAACTGGACCTACCTTGAAGCTCACGGTTTGACTTGGGCTGCATCAATCGAGCCACCCTCAAGCACCCAACTGAGTACCCTGACTTGGACCAGCTAGAACAAGGCCAACCGAATCCAAGTGTTGAACCTGGTGCTGACCGAATTGGCCTTGCTACACCTTGGTTGACTTGCACTCTGGCTGAACCACCTCTGGCCAAACCATTTGGTGTGACCCACCAATCTTGGTTGAAACCGAACCTTGTTGACTCGGGCCGCATCACAAAACCAGTTGCACCAAGAGTTGGAGTGAACCATCTTGGGGCGGGGTGGACTTGGCTTAGCCGAATCCCAGGTTCGACACAAAGAAGGTGGACTTACCTCATGGCTGCAACGAAAGTGACTCTAGCGAACCCGACAAACAGAAACAAAAGGCAAAAATCGAACGGAAGACTTGTAAGTTTCTTTAACTTTGATTTTAAACCATTTGTTCAATTAAATTCAATTCATAACAGGGTTGTATTAATGGAGCGAAGTCTCTCCCCTGGTTGTAATATTCGTTCATGAACACGATCGCACCCACGAGCACTTGAGCATTTCTGCTCTTATCTGGTGGATGAACACGATCGCACCCACAAGCACTTGAGCCTTTCCGCTCTTATCTAGTGGATGAACACGAATACACCCACAAACACTCGAGCCTTTCCGCTCTTTACACTCACACGCACTCGAGCCTTTTCGCTCTTAAGCTAAATATATATATATATATATATATATATATATATATATATATTTCAATTCGGGTAAATTTACTTTCGTGAAAGCAATGTGAGTTGCACTTAAATTCAGGTAAATTTGCTTCATAAAAGCAGTGTGAGTTGCACTTACATTCGGGTAAATTTACTTCTTGAAAGCAGTGTGAGTTGCACTTACATTCGGGTAAATTTACTTTCATGAAAGCAGTGTGAGTTGCATTTAAATTCGAGTGAGTTTACTTTTGTAAAAGTCGAGTAATCGCACCCACGAGCACTCGAGCCTTTCCGCTCTTAGGATAAACATATATATATATATATATTTAAATTCGCATGAGTTTACTTTTGTGAAAATAGAGTCGCATTTCAATTCGTGTGAGTTTACTTTTGTGAAAGTAGAGTCGCATTTCAATTTATGTGAGTTTACTTTTGTGAAAGTAGAGTTGCACTTAAATTCGTGTGAGTTTACTTTTGCACGAACCAAAATCGTCAAACACTTATCGTTCGAAGTAAATACTTATTTGAAAAAGCAAAATTTCTAAGCGCTTAAACTGACCCTTGATTATCGGTTCAAGAAGGTTTAAAGCGAAAAGAGTCTGCTTGCCTACAATCGCCAAAGTCAGAAAATCATTTTAAAAAACCTTCGCTAGTTTGAGTAAGCTAGCTGGCATGCTCACAAAAGTGTAGGCACGAAAAGGTTCACTTCGAGTTCCATAAAACTAGGAGTGGAAATTTTCATGTTTAGAGGTTTGGCATGCCCGATGGGACTCAAGTCTTAAGTGAACTTCAAATCAAACAAGTTATACTTCAAATCTTTCGAAAAAAGTGTTTTCAAAATCGTGCATCCAAAATTTGCAAGAAATGGATGAAAAGCCAAGAAAATCCTCGTCAAGTAAATCAAAGCAGGTTTTCAAATCAGCTAAAGCCCAAGAAGAGCCGGCTGTGATCCAGGAAATTTTTAGAAAGATGGATGCCTTAAGAAATGAGCTTAAGGCACATCGATCACAAAGCAGCTCATCTCGGGCACATAGAGATCATGAGAAGAAAACTGATCCTAAACTCGACGAAAGATATGAGGTTAAAGATGAAACCAAAAGGTGGATCAAAACATCCAAGCCTCCAGGCTCTCAAACCTCAAAGAAAAACCAAAAAAGGTTTTCCTATTTCAAAAACTCAAAAAAATCTGGAAAATTTTTAAAAAGACAAAAAAACTGAAAAACAAAACTTTGAAATTCTAAAAACAAAAGAAATCCCTGACTTTGGGCACAAAAACAAAGTTTGACACAAAATTCATACTCCACAAAAGGATGAGAGTCACAAAAGGTAGGATTCGAAAAGGAATGCCTCGAAAAGTCACGGGAGCTCAAAACAGAGTCACCTGGGGACAAGGCCTGCTCTCACCATGAAAAGGTAGACAAGCTAGAAAGAGGCATGCCTGAAACCTATCCTCCTCTAAACTCTCTTCTCAAAATAGGGTCATCAGATGCATTGGATCACACCCATGCACACACAAAACCACAAAATGTGCCCGAAAAAGAGGATTTTCAAGGTGCGCCAAATGTCTCGCACCACAAAAAAGAATTTCAAAACCAAAAAGTTCAAAATATGGTAGACATGGAGACCCCTAAGGCATGCATCGACATCCTAGGAACTCATAACCCTACCATAAAATAACCCACTTCTTCAAGCCTAGTCTGATACCCTGAACCCAAGCCTACGGCCTTGAACCAAAAAAATCAATCCCTAGGGGCACCACGTGTTGCATTTAGGGAGCAGGTCAAAACTCTCAAGGGACCAAGCATGGCTTCCCTTGAAAAACATATCTCCCAACCCAGGGTAGTGTGGAAGCCCAAGTCTTCCACCACCCCAAAATCCAAACTCCCACAGTCTAAAATAAAACGGGTACATACCCATGACATAGACGATTCTATGTTCCAAGAGCATGAACTTTACAAAACATTTTCAAAAACCAAAAAGCCTTGGAACATGATCCTAAACATGGGATATAAACCCTACATGAGCCTAGGAGCTAGAAATCAAGGTAGGCTAAAACCTGTCCTACCCAAAGCCCACAAAAATCGATATGGATTGGGTTACAACCCACCCATACCCCCTGAGCCACCACCTAAGACCACTTGGGTCAAGGGTGCCCTTTAGAACCTCCTAAAACCGAAACTCATGACTTAGACCTTTTGTTTAGAGTCTGATTCATGAAGTTTTCTTTGTAGGTTAGATGGAAGATCCCTGCTTTTCAAAAATCCAAAAAAAATTAAATATTGCCAAAAACCAAAAAAAATGAAAACCTTCAAAATCCCAAAAACATTTGAAAATCTGAAAATTCCAAAAAGAAATTTATTTCAAAAACTTTTCAAAAAGAAAGTCTTTATATTTGATCATTGAATTTGTATTTCGGAAAAGACAAAAAAATGGAAAAATTTCAAAAAACAATGGCCATGTACAAAACCAAGTTTCAAAATACTTTCCAAAATTGTATATACTCGCAAAACCAAAAATCGTCCAAATGTTGGTCATGTACACCTTTGCTCTTGCCTAAAGCTTCCTCAAGGTTAAAATGCTTGAGAACCATCAAAGCAAGGAGGAAGATCACCTCCGAGCTTTCCTAAATTTCGTAAAATCCTTAACTTGGAAAATTTGGGAATTTTTTTAGAGTAAGTCTAAACCATAGTGTGTGTGCATGCAAACATAAGCATCATGCATGGCATTTTGAAAATCATATATGTGCATGAACAACATCGGGTCTAGACATCATCTTAGAATTTCGAGGTTCGTGTCAAGCCAAAGGGGCATGAGAGTTGACCCCTTAAGTATCGAGCCATCATAGGCATGTCTCCATATAGATCAAAATCCAAAACCTTCAAGGTTGATTCCAAAAATGACAAAAAGATGCTAAAATGAAACTTTTTGAAAAGGGTTAAAATTTAAATAATGATTTCCAAAAAGCTTTCAAAAAGATTTTGATAAAATCCTTGAAATTTCCAAAACCTCCAAAGTAAAGCATTACAATTCATGTGAATGCATTGGGTACTTTACTCAATAAATGTGAAGATGATATCCATAGAATGTGTGCCATACATTTCGAAAACTCTATTTGGCATATGAAAGAAATCATCAAGCCAAAAGAAAAATCGTGCTTAGCCTTGGTATAGGCTTCCAAATTCGAGACATCATTTCTTATGTCATGAAAAAGGGATAATGAGATTCATTAAAGCACTTATTTGAAAACCCTATCTTAATGGGTAGGCAAGATAAATGGCAGCCCCTTTCAATGGAGTATGAGTTCATCCTTAAGACTCCATTAAGGGACAAGCCTCACATCGTGTGGCTGAAGTGCCTCTTCGAGACACATTCCCCACACTTGGTCAAATGCCCCATGAAGGCATATTTTCCAAACGAATTTCAAAAACCATGCTTGGACAAATTGTTTCAAAGAAAATCAAGCATGGGAAACATATTTCGATCAAGAGGCAGGTATCGAAATCATCTTCAAATCTCCCTAGAAAAATTTTAGAAAGGAAGGATTTCCTGAATTTGCTTCTTCAAAAAGATCAAGTTTCGATTTAAACAAATTTAACCCTACATAGGACTTTGAAAAAGAAAGATTTTCAGCATCTTGTCGATATGAAAACCTTGATAAGGTTAGGATAAAAACATGAGTCCCACGATGAAAAATGTGCAGACCATGTCAATTCAAATATGATGGCCATGAAGATCACTTAGGGCTGGTTATGTTTTCCATCCTTAAGCAAAAAGTGTCATGATCATGTTAGAAATACCATAAATGTCAAATGCATGGGCATGTCATCTGATCGTCCCATAAAATTCCCATTGAAAATCCATGGCCCTTCACCATGTGGCCGTGTGAATCATTCATCTCCATTAAACTAGGGGCATTTAAAAATGCATCCCATAGACACCTTCCATGGAGAATCAATTTCATCGAAAATGTATCTCCATCATATCATGTGAAATACATTTCATATTTTCATCATTCATAAAGCATGTATTTCCATTGAATCACATGGAATGCATATCATTCATCCCCATCAAACTAGGGGCATTTAAAAATGCATCCCCTAGACACCTTCCATGGAGAATCAATTTCATGAAAAATGTATCTCCATCATATCATGTGAAATACATTTCATATTTTCATCATTCATAAAGCATGTATTTCCATTGAATCACATGGAATGCATATCATACATCACATACATATCATTCACTCAAAGAATCCCAAAAAGGTGGTAGCCCAAGTAGGAATGTCCCCGTGTCATAAAAAGGGCAACAAAATTCGATAATACATGTTGATACAATGATATTATGCATAGAAATTTAGTAGACCCCGAAAATGACCAATACTCGAAAGGTCTATGTTAAATTCTTTCGAAAAGATTTTTAAAATCGAGTTCCTTTGAAACTTCTTGAAAGAAGGATCAAGGTTAATTGTATGACTCCAAATGAAGGAATTTATACTTTGCGAAAAGTACAGTCTTCAAAAACGAATTGGTGACATTTAAAAAATCCTTGGCTTATAAAATGGAGCCTTGTTCAAAATGACAAAAATCCTAAGCTAGCGAAGATATATTTGAATCCGACTTCTAACGTGGCGACTGTGAGCAAGTGAGCTCTTGTCGTCGCAGACCTTCTTGCAACGATGCGCAAGGGTCAGTCTGTACGCTTTAAAAACTGAGTTTTGGGATAGAAGAAGCTTACGAAAGCGGTTTGAGGTGTTTAATTCGGGTCTTTAGAATGCGATTGCAGATTTTAGATCACGTGGATTTGCACGTGCCTAAGTCTTTCTTTTTATCCCTTTATGGGCCACCTAGGTGTGTGTTATGAACACTCCACTACATGGGAAGAATTTTGAGCGGGAGTACGGGGTTTGCTTCGATGCAATATGCGTCCTACCTCGTGGTATGGCGTAGATGCAATGCAAACTCACGCTACTCCAAAGGGAAAACCCGAATGTAAAGACAATGCCGAAGGGAAATAACCGAAGGGAAATGACTTGTAATGTAAATGCCGAAGGGAGATATGTATATATGGTATGTATATGGGCCCTTACTTGGGTCTTGCAAAATAAGAGCGAAGGCTCAATGTGGGTGCGTGCTTGAATTGAAAGACTTACACACACGACATGAAATAAAACCCAAATATAACTTGCAGTATGGCCTTGATTAAGGTCTTGGGAATAAGAGCGAAAGCTCAATGTGTGTGAGTGCTTGAATTGAAGTACTACGCACACAACATGAAATTAAACCCAAATAGTATAACACAGCCCTTACTTGGGTCTTTCAAATAAGAGCGAAGGCTCAATGTGTGTGAGTGCTTGAATTGAAAGACTTACACACATGACATGAAATGAAAACCCAAATAGTATAGCACGGCCCTTACTTGGGTCTTTCAAATAAGAGCGAAGGCTCAATGTGTGTGAGTGCTTGAATTGAAAGACAACACACCCAACTTAAGCAAAACCCTACGTAAGTTAATATATATAGATATTTATATATTAGGGGTTGATTAGGCCCGTGTGTGTTGAAAATCGTGCATGACTAAGAGAGTGCACGTGTGTGTGGGTGTGCCAAGCCACGTTATTACAAGCGGGGGGAGACTATGCTCCGTTATTACAACCCCGTATCGAATTGAATTTTAAGCAAGTATACAACTAAGGACCGAGTTAGGCACTTACTAATAGCTGGTCCGAAGATGCCTTGCTTGAGCGTGGGCTTGGCCTTCGCCTTGTGCTGCAAGAGGGAGCTCCGCGGAGTTGAACGACAAGAAGGGCTGTTGGTTGGCTGCAAATGGGGCACGGAAGAGGCGCCTTGAAGATGGCCGGCTGCTTAGCGAAGGGCTGGTTTTGTGTGTGGGGCTAAGGTGACTATGTAGGGTCACCAAGGGAGGTTGTAAGGTTAGGGAGTATGGCACTAAGGGGGAGTATGTGGCTGGCGGGTGGCTGGCAGAATGGAAGTGACAGTCGGTTGGAGTGGCCGACTAGGAGAACTTGGTGGTGGCGGGCTGCTAGGATGGCTCGGCAATGGTGGATGGGGAAGGGAGCTAGCTAGGGTACGTGGTAAGGTGGAGTTAGGGGCTGAGGGAAAATGGTATGGGTAGGTCTTAAGGGGTTAAATGGAGTGGCCGGGTGTAGCTAAGGTGTCTAGCTAGTGGCGGGTAGTTAGGGTGGTTGGGGCTTGGCCGAGTGGGAGTGGTGGTGATAAGTGGCTGGTGTTAGGGTAAGATGGTGGTGGTGTAGGTGGCTGAGAGTGGAGGGGGAGTGGAGAAGAGGTGAGGTGAGGGATGGGGTACTAACCGGCGATGATGGGAGGCGGCGGTTGGTTGAGGAACAGCCGGGTGTGGTAGAGCGACTGGTTCGACCGGATGAGAAGGATGGCGACGGGTGGTTGGCCAGCTGGGGTGTGGTGGAGCATGGTGGTGGCTGGTGGTGGTGCAGGTGGAAGGCCCGACTGGCAGTGGTGCAGGTGGCTGGGCTCGGTTGGGCTGGAAAAGGGGGTGAGAGAAGATGATGGTAGATCGGCTGGAAGTGGTGGACCCAAAAGCTGAAAAACCCGCCCACTAGGGGGGGTTTTTATAGCTTTTGTGAAGGGTGGTGGGGCTGATTTTGAGGAGGTGGTAAGGTGATCTAAGGGGTGGTGGTGTGGTGATAAGGTGGGCTGGTATTAGGGTAGGGCCAGATATTTTAAATACAAGGGGTTTTGGGTAGGTTGTGTGCTAGGTTTAGGTGGGGTGGTTTAGAGGTTTAGGGTTTAGCTAGGTGGGTTGGTTTTGGGGTGAGGTTTAGTGAGGTGGGTTAGGTGATTAGGCTAGGATTAGGTTAGGTTTAGGGAAATTAACCTAGATTTAGGGAAGGATTAGGGAAGTGGGTTAGGTGATTAGGTTGGGATTAGGCCGGAATTAGGGAAGTGGGTTAGGTGATTAGGCTAGGATTAGGACCGGATTAGGGTAGAAGGCTAGGATTAGGTATTTTTGGTTAGGATTAGATGAAGGAGCTCCCTTTGCATGACCCATAGACCTTAATCACATCATGTTGGTGCAGCCCTAGGTTAGGTTTTGGCTAATTACAAGCTTAAACCCATGTTAACTAGGCTAACCCACATGATTAACCCCAAACTTGACACACAAGTCAAGCTTAATTACAACACTCTTTGATATTATCCTCCCCCACTCTCTCTCATGCCCATAATCCCACGTGAAATTCAAGTGGGCCCCACCTCCATTTATGAGAAGGTGATGTGGGCCATGGATATGGATATTGGATTGGATCTCTGGATCCAAATCCAAATCCAAGTCCATACATGGGTTTGGATTGGGATCTGGATATATATGGTCCAGATCCAATCCAAACTGAATTCTGACTCCTTCGGGCTGTGTTCGAAATGAACGGTTTGTGCGGGGTCTGACAGCATCAGTACTACGTCTGCGTTGGGTCTTCGCCAACATGATCGTCCGCTTCTATTTTCGCCTTCCGGAGATGACTTCAATTGATGTTTTGATGATAACAGGGTCTTGGACGTTCGAGATCCTGGGGGTGGATTTGGTATGAGAGTTGTTGTGCCGGGCTCGACTTGTGTTCCGGTTCCGGGCTCGACTTAACTTTTCTGGTCCTGTCTGGATTAGGCCAAGCTGCTTCGGGGTTTCAAAAATGTGTTTTAAAAGGTTTTCAAAGCTATATTATATATTTTTTGAAATATAAAGTTCAAAACATATGTACAGGGTTGCCTAGAAGTTTCCTGGGCTTCGAGACTCAAAATAGCCCTTTGGGGTTGCTTTTACAAAACCAGGTTGGTTTGACAAATTTGTGGAATTTCAGGGTGTTTACAAACTCTTTTCCATATCCCTACAGGTTATCCCCAAGGAAAAAGGTTCAACTGTGAAAATCCTAAAGTAGGAATAGAATCTACTTATTTGGATTTCATTTTGTTTGAGAATTAGACTTTGTTTTGTGGGAAATGGAACTTTGAAATGTTTTTCAAAATTTCCTACCAAAAGCCTTTACCAAGTAGTAGGTATCAAAACCCGAATAAAGGGAAATATGAAAAATCGAAAGTCCTTTTAACAGAAGATAAAAGAGTTCCGTATGAAAAAGAAATTTTCAAAACCCAAGAATGTCAAAAGACATGGAATAAAACATGCTTGGAGCAGTCGGCCTCAAAAGGTTCTCTCCAGGCTCGAAAATCCAAGAATGTCAAAAGACATGAGATAAAACCTGCTTGGAACAGTCAGCCTCAAAAGGCTCTCTCCGGGCTCAAAAACCCCAAAAACAAACCCCAAAATAAAGCTCGCCCCGTTCGCTCACTCATGCATGCATTCAAAAATCATTCTTGAATGGTCAAACCTAGGAAAAGCAACCCATTTAGGAAAAGTCCCCCTCTGGCTGGAAATCCCCTTTTGTGATCAAAGAAAGCAGGGTTTTACGAAATTAGTGATGATGTGTTCTCAAGAAAATTTGGAAGAAAATCAAAGGGTGTTTCTTGTTTGCCATTATCCAAATCAATTTGGATTAATGCCAAAGAGGGACATCTGTAAACACCCCAAAAATTCCATGTTTTGCAAAACTTCCGAACTTCAAAAAGCCAGGTCGAGGTCAAAATAAGAGAAAAAGGAAGGCCCAAGCCCGTTCAAAGGAAAGCCAGACAAAAGATCGGAACTGACATCTAGCTCAAAATCAAAGTCAGCTCTAAAATGCAAAAAGAAACCAAGACCCTAATAAAGCCGTCAGAAATCAAGCAATAGGCCTGTCAAAACTAAAATTGAAAGTTTATTGGAAAATCCAAGATTGACCTCATCCAAAACAATCTTGAGACAGGACCAGATAGATCAAAACCAAACATCAAAAAGTCCTGAAAGTGAGAAATTGGTCGGTCAAAAGGACTAGGAAAAACCCAGCCCGAAATTGGGTCACCGAGGAACTAGGGCTCGCCAAAAAACCATTTGTTTCATGCACCAAAGAAGGACTCAAAAAAGAAAATTTGGATTGGATCTGGACAAGCCCCACATCATGTGGCTCAAGTGCCTCTTCGAGACACATTCCCCACACTTGGTCAAATGCCCCATGAAGGCATATTTTCCAAACGAATTTCAAAAACCATGCTTGGACAAATTGTTTCAAAGAAAATCAAGCATGGGAAACATATTTCGATCAAGGGGCAGGTATCGAAATCATCTTCATATCTCCTATAGACACGCGGAAAATTTCTGACTCCGGGCTTCATAGGGCCTAGAGCGAACCTTTCCGTATGTCTAAATCACTAAAAGGGCGTGCCAACTAGCTTACTCAAGCTAGCAAAGTAAGTTTTCGCAAGATATGATTCGTTTGGGGCGATTGTGAGCAAGTGGGCTCTTTTCGTCGCAAACCTTCTTGCCCCGATGCGCAAGGGTCAGTCTGTACGCTTAGCAAAGTCAATTTTGAACAAATGTAACCTCTTTGAAAACATACGAAGTGTTTTGATTGGGTTTTGTTTGTATTGTTGCAGATTTTATTTCACGTGGGATTTGCACGTGCCTATGTCTTTGATTTTAGTCAACTTGGGCGTGAGATATGTGCGTCAAGTGCCTAAATGTGGTGAGTTTTGCACGGGTGTATGGGGTTTGCTTTAATGCAGTATGCGTCTTAACTCGTGGTATGGCGAATATGCAATGCAGACTCACACAACTGAATGGGAAAACCCGGAATTGAAAGACAATGCTTAAGGGAAATTGCGTAAAGGAAATTACAAAAGGGAAATATAGCTATATTTTAATAGCAGAAAGGCTCAATTGTGTAAGTGTATGCCGTGTATAAATTGAAATGTGACTCACATAGTTGAACCTTAAAACCCGAAATTTAAAGACATAGCGAAAGGGAAATACAACTATAATATATGGGCCCGAAGGTCGCCAACGTGCACGTGTTGTGTTTGTGTAAATAGAAAGTCAACACACGCAGCTGAACCGGGAAAAACGAAGCGGAAAGTATAGAAATATGTCTATATCTTAGCGGCTGCCAAGGCCAAAATGGTGCGTGAGGTGCACGAGCAAGCGCTCGGGTGTTCTTTGTGTGTAAGTGTGTAAATGAAAGACAAACTCACATGACTTAATGGAACAACCCAGAATGTAAATACTTTATATAGAATAAGAGCGAAGGCTCAATGCACGCATGTGTGAGTGTATAAAAAGACAAACTCACGCATCTCTTACTAGAGTCTTAGGAGTAGGAGCGAAGGCTCAATGGTGCACGTGGGTACTTGTGTACGAGTAAGAGCTAAGGCTCAAGTGCTCGTGTGTGCTTCGTGTAGCAAACCAAGTTATTACAATCGGGGGGAGACAAGGCTCCGTTAATACAACCCTGTGTTCAAATTGAATTAAAGCATAGAAAGGAGATATGAAATACCGAATTAAAGCACTTACGTGATTCGGATGTTTGTCCACTCCAATCTTCACGAGTTTGCTTGGCTTCACACCCGCGGATGAGTCTTCCTTAAAGCTTGAAGCGAAAGGTGCCTAAATAGAGCTTTCAAGCTTGAGGGTAGGCTTGAGGGATGAGGTTCACGACACTAGAGGGTGGCGGGTTTGGTTGGGTAAGGGTAAGGCACGGTAGTGGTAGGTCTTGGTGTTTAGGTGGGGTATTGGTGAGGTGCGTGGGATAAGAGAGGGGGTATGGGATGGGTCACGGCTGAGGTTAAGGGAGCTAGGTCACGGTTAGGGATGTGGTAAGGCGTGTGGTAGGGCGTGTGATAGGTGATATGGGAGCTAAGGTCACGGCGGTAGGTAGGTGGGACGATGCGGAACTAGGAGAGGTTCGGTTGGGGTGTGGTGGTGGGGTTTAAGGTCACGGCTAGGGTAGGTCGGCCGGGGTTAGCTAGGCAAGTGCTCATGGCACTAGGTAGATGGAAGGGTAGGAGAAGGGGTGTCTAGCTAGGATGGTTCGATTAGGACAGGGGGTAGGTCGGTTAGGCTAGGTAGTGGTGGTGGTGGATAGTGGCTGGCCGGATGGAGGGGAAGTTGTTGGGTGACTAGGGGGACCGGGTGGAAGGGCGGTGGCAGGTGACAGTGGCTGGAAAGGTCGGGAAGGTCGGCCCGCAGGCGGGCCGATTAGGGCGACGGGCGCTAGGCGCCTATCGCAGGCGCTAAGGCAGAGAGGGAGCGTGCAAGGGGCGACGTGCTTGCCGAGCGCGTGCAGGGCGCGCACAGGGTGTGGGTGAGTGTAGGATGGCCGGGGGTTTAAGTGAGAGTCGGTTAGGGTTAGGGTGAGTCGGTTCGGGTTAGGTTGGGTTTTAATTAGGATTAGGTGAGGTCGGTTAGGTGGTTTAGAGGGATTAGGAAGAGTGATTTAGGGAGGATTAGAGGCTTACCTCTTAACAAAGGTTTAAAGTGTGCTTGAGCTTCGATTAGCCACCTTAAGCCTCTTGTCCAAGCAAATCAGCCCTTCAATTAGGGGGGGCAACCCTTAACTAATCCTACACTAATCACAATTAATAAAACCCTAAGCAAAGAAAGCACTAACCACTCACCTTGGACCTTCTCTCTCCTCCCTTGGATTTCACGTGAACCCCTTACAATGGACCCCCTCACTTCTATTTATAGGCATTTGAGGTGGGTCTTGGATTTCGGTTTGGGATTTGGATCCAGACCCAAATCCAAACACTATTTGGATCATGGATCTCAGATATTTTGAGATCCGTATCCGATCTAAACCATACATTTTTGTGGATATAGATCTGGATATTTTGGTCTAGATCTGATCCAATTCAAACACTATTTGAATCCAATCCAAATCCAAACACTATTTAGATCGACCCAAACACTATTTGGATTGGCCCAAATCCAAACACTATTCACTATATGGATTTGGATCTGGATATTTATGGCCCAGATCCAAATCAAAATTTCTCTAGATAGTCCTTCTTGGCTTCTCGAGGCGAACGATCTGTGTGGACCCTGGTTTCATCAGTGACCCGTCTAGTGTTGGGTTTCCCCAATCTATGTCGTCTGGATTCCTTTTCACCTTTTCGGACTCCGTTTCTGCTCATTTCTGGTCTTCTCGGTTCAGATTCGGGATGCTTGAGTGAGAAGGATTGATCTGGCTTTCTGGTGCTCCGGGCTTGCCATCTACTTCATGCCTGGGCCTTCCGTTCGCCTTTCGATCTTGGCTTTTATCAGGCCAGGATGCTCTTCTGGGCTTCAGAACGAACTTCTGAAGTTGCTTCTGGTGTTGGCCTTCGTGAGCGGCTTGCTAGGCTATTTCTGGGTCAGGTGTCGTCTTCGCGAGCTCCACCTGTTCGCCTTGGCCTTTTGGGGAAGATGGGGCTGAGCCTAGGTTTCAAAACTCCTATTCGGATATGGGGCTTCAAAACACTATTTACAGTTTAAAAAGCAATATATACAGAATTTCAAAATAGTACGTATGTGTTTTTGAATATGTACAAGGTTTCTGGAAGGCTCCTAGGTTTCCAAACTCAAAATGGCCCTTTGGGGCTGCTTTTGTAAAACCAGGTATGTTTTTAGAAAGTCGTGGGATTTTGAGGTGTTTACATATGCCCCTCTTTGGCATTATCCAAATTTATTTGGATAATAGCAAAGACAACAACACCCCTGTTCAATGTCTCCCTAGATCTATTCTCGAAAATATGGGATCGTCCCAATTTCTAAGCAAAACCTTTCTTTAAAACCTGATAGGAGGAGATATCACGCCAAAGGGGATCCTTTCTATGGGTTTCTGGTTCTAACTGGGATTATGTATGAAGTGTTTATGCATGAACATGCAGAATGCATAATCATGGATGAGACACCAAGAAGGGTGACCTCTTAGAGACCAACTGGTATGGTCGAACCTTTGAGTCTTATGAAGACCTGCTGCTTCAAGTGAGAGGGCCTTATGTTGCTCGATGTTCGAGTTTTCAAAATCTATTTACAAGATAGGAAATTGCTTTTAGCCTCGATCCTAAGGACCTTTGGCTCCTTATGTTTGCCTTTACTTGAGTCTTGACACTCGCTAATCTAGCGGAGGTTTTATAAGAAAACAAGCTAAATTTCAAAATTCCTACGTCTTACTCGAAACATCGAATTCTCAAACAAAATGAAATTCAAGTAAGTAAATCCTATTTTTACTTTAGGATTCCTCGAAATGAACCATGTTTTACTTGGGATAAGTCGTAGGGATGGGAAAGAGATACCACGATCCCTTTTGAAGCGTCCCATGGTTTGAGACAAAGAAGGCAGAAAACTACCCTTTTTTAGCTTTTTGGCCTTTTTCTTTCTTTTTTCATAGAGGGTCTCCCTTTGGGAGTATTTTTTTCTTTATTCCCTCTTTTCCATAGAAGAATCGATTTTCTATTTTTGAGATTCAACTTTTTTTCTTTGGGAAAGAGATTTTGGTAGGGATTTCCTTTTGTTTTCGCAAAATTTTCCTTTTGGAAGGAGAAGAGAAGAGGGGAAGACTTATCTCAAGGTCACACTCGATCCATTCTAGATCAGCCTATTTAGAAATAGCACGTACTACTTGCAAGTATCTTGCTATATTAAACTAGGCCTTTCTTTGTAAGAAGAAGGATTTTGAAATGTAACCATTGTAGACACCGAAAGTTCTCACTTCTGGTTCTTAGGCCTAAAGTGAACCTTTTCGAGTTCTACTTTGCTTTATATGGGCATGCCAGCTAGTTTGCTTCAAAACTAGCAAAGTTTTGAAATACCCTGACTTTTTTGGGCGATTATGGGCAAGCGGGATCTTTTCGTCGCAAACCTTCTTGCACCGATGCGCAAGGGTCAGTTTGTACGCTTATGGACTTTGATAAAATGGTTTTGACTCTTGAAAACGTAAGTGTTTGAAAATACGGATTCGATTCATGTTTGTGTTTGCAAGTTTTATATACGTGGGTTTGCACGTATCTATGTCTTTCAATTTTACGCTATTTACGCCAATTAGGTGTGTGTGCAAGTGACTTAAGTTGGGCGATTTTTGCACGGGAGTATGGGGTTTGCTTTGAAGCAATATGCGTCCTAACTCGAGGTATGGCGAATATGCAATGCAAACTCACACAACTCAAAGGGAAAACCCGAAATTGAAAGACAATGCTTAAGGGAAATTGCGTAATATAAATTGCAAAAGGGAAATTGCAAAAGGGAAATAGGGCTATATCTTAAGAGCGGAAAGGCTCAATTGTGTAAGTGTATGCCATGTATAAATTGAAATACAACTCACACAGCTGAACCTTAAAACCCAAATCTTAAAGACATAGCGGAAGGGAAATACAACTATATATATGGTCCCGAAGGTCACCAACGTGTGCGTGGGTGTTGTGTGTATATGTAAAGACAACTCACACGACTTGTAATGTAAAACCCAAATAGAATTGCAATATGGCCATTATTAGGGTCTTGGGAGTAAGAGCGAAAGCTCAATGTGTGTGAGTGTGGAATTGAAAGACCACGCACACAACTTGAATGAAACACCCAAATAAAATTACAATATGGCCCTTACTAGGGTCTTGGGAGTAAGAGCGAAAGCTCAATGTGTGTGAGTGTAGAATTGAAGACAACACACACGACTTGAATATAAACTCATGCAGCTGAATATATATAAATAAAACTATATCTTAGGGGCTGTCAAGGCCTATGTGTGTGCAAAAGTGTGCAACTAAGAGCAGAATGGCTCAAGTGCACGTATGTGCTTGTGTGTCAAACCAAGTTATTACAATCGGGGGGAGACAAAGCTCCTTTACTACAACCCTGTATCGAAATTTAATTGAATATAAAGCAAGTTAATATAATAGACCAAATTTAGACACTTACAAATAGCTGGTCCGTCTTCAACTTGCTCGCGCTCGGGCTTACGGTTCACTTTGGGCAGCCAAGAGGGGTTATCCTAAGTAGCTTTGAGGGAGGTTCTATGGGTCATGGTTAGGGCCTTAGGGGAGCTTAGGTTCGGCCAAGACGGGGCTGTATAGGGTCTGTCCTAAGTTGCAGGTCATGGCCAGGGTGCAGGTCAGGTCGGCAGGGAGCAGATCAGGTCGGCAAGGAGCAGTCGGGTGCCTGGCGCAACAGTCGCTGCGCGCAGGAAGGCTGCAGCGACGGTGGGTGGTGGGTGCACCGGGCATCTGGCGCTAGGAGGGGGTGCCGCAGAGTGGCGCTGGGGGTTCGGGTGACGCGCAGGGAGTGCGGACAGAACGCAGGGCACGCGGCAAGCACCCGGGGGGAAGCGGGTAGCGGCTGGCGCGCGGTTGGGGTTAGGTTAGGTCCAGTTAGGGTTAGTTAGGGTTAGGTTGGTTCAGTTAGGGTTAGGTAGGTTCGAACCTTGTCTAGGTTGGGGGTTATGTTTAGAGGGGTATAGAGAAAACGGCTAGGTTAGGTTAGGCTTACCTCTTGGAGTCGGTCCAGCCCATGTCCAAGCTTGGTTGCAGCTACTTGGTCCAGCCCACCTTGGTTGCAGCCCCTTGGTCTAGACCCACTTAGCCCACATGGCTTGAACCCACCTCACCCAATGAGCCCACATGGCTAGGTCTATCACTCCCTCTCTCTCCTCCCAAGCATTTGCATGAACCCTTTACATGGACCCCCTCACCTCTATTTATAGACATTTGAGGTAGGTCTTGGATTTGGGTTTGGGTTTGAGATCTGGATCCAGACCCAAATCCAAACACTATTTGGATCTGGATATTGGATCTCGGATATTTTGAGATCCGTATTTGATCTAAACCCAATATTTTTATGGATATGAATCTGGATATTTTGATCCAGATCTGATCCAATCCAAACACTATTTGGATCCAATCCAAATCCAAACACTATTTGGATCGACCCAAACACTATTTGGATTGGCCCAAATCCAAACACTATTCATTACATGGATTTGGATCTAGATATTTATGGTCCAGATCCAAATCAAAATTTCTTCGGACAGTCCTTCTTGGCTTCTCGAGGCAAACGATCTGTGCGGGCACTAGCTTCATCAGCGCTCCGTCTGGTGCTGGGTTTTCCCCAACTTTGTCGTCCGGACTCCGTCTCGCCGTTCTGGACTCTGTTTTGCTTGATTTTCACCATTTTTGGCTTTTCTTCAAACGGGTTCTGCTTTCTCTTATTTTTGATCAGGAAGTGGCTTTTTGAGACTCCGAGCTTGAATCCTTCTTCTTGTCGGGGCTCTCCTTTTGCCTTTTGTACCTGTTTTTGCATTTAAAATAGGTTGTCATTTTGGCTTAAACGAGCTTTTTGGTGTTTTTGAGAGTTTTTGAAATATAGAAGATTTGGGGTGTTTACAGATGCCCCTCTTTGGCATTATCCAAATGTATTTTGATAATGGCAAAGAAGAAACACCCCATTTTGGTTTTTCTCTCAAATTTTCTTGAGAATACACCATTTATTTCGCAAAAACTCTATTTTCTTTTTTCACAGGTGGGGATTTTTAGCAAAAGGGGGCTTTTCCTAGCTATTTCCCTATATGTATGATCATGCACGAACGACTCTTTGAATGCATGTATGAGAAAATTTTTATTTTTGTGTTTTGAGCCCGAAGAGAGCCTTTTGAGGCTGGCTTCTCCGAGCAGGTTTTTACCCATGTCTTCTTGATATTTTTCGGGTTTTCGAGCTTTAAAGAGAGCCTTTTGAGGCTGTCTGCTCTAAGTAGGTTGTACCCTTGTCTTTTTGACATTCGTGGGTTTTTCGAAAATTTCTTTTTGAAAAGGAACTCATTTTAACTTATATCGAAAAGGACTTCTATTTTTCATACTTCCCTTCATTCGGGTTTTAATACCTACTACTCAGTAGAGGTTTTTGGGTAGGAAAACTTGGAAAACATTTCAAAGTTCCATTTCCTACAAAACAGAGTCGAGTTCTCAAACAAAATAAAATCCAAATAAGCCGATTTTATTTGTACTTTAGGATTTTCGCAAATTTGAATCTTTTTCCTCGGGGATAAGCTGTAGGGATATGGGAAAGAGATACCACGGTCCCTTCTGAAGCGTTCCATGGTTTTAGGCAAAGAATCAGAAAATTGCTCTTTGGAGCTTTGGCTTTTTGTTTCTTTTTTCACAGAGGGTCTCCCTTTGGGAGTATTTTTTCATTAATCCCTCTTTTCTTTAAAGGAGAGCAGCTCTTTGGAGGAGTTTTTGTATTCCCTGTTTATGAAGGGAAGACCTCTTTGGGAGGAGTTTTTTTATATCTCCTTTTTCTTTTGAAACGAGAAGACCTCTTTCGAAGGAGTTTTTGTATTCCCTGTTTATGAAGGGAAGACCACTTTCGAAGGAGTTTTTGTATTCTCGTTCTTTTTCTTTTTCTTTTGAACACAACCAATTTTCCTTTTCAGAGAGAAAGTAGAATGGGGGAAGGCTTATACTTTGGTTACTCGATTCAAACGAGATCGTCCTATTTCTTAATAGCATCTGCTATTCGAAAATATTTTGATATTTTGAACAAGGCTTAATCTTATAAGCCAGTGTTCTTTGAAATATCGTCAATTCATTTTTGGAAGACTCTACTTTTCGAAAAGTATAAATTCCTCGATTCAGGGTTATACAATCTACTTCGATCCTTCTTTCAAGAAGTTTCAAAGGAGTTCGATTTGTGCAAATCTTTTTGAAAAAGAGTTTTAACATTAACCCTTTTGAATATTCGGGCATTTTTGGGGTTTTACTAATTTCGACCCACAATATCAACAAGTTTTTCTACTTTTGTTGCCCTTTTGAAGACATGGGGGCATTCCTACTCAGGTTTGCCAACCTCTTGGGCTTTCTTCGGGGCGATATGATGCATGCTATGCACTCCATGTGATTTAAAATGGAAATACATGTTTTTATGCAACAATGAACATATGAAACGTATCTCACAAATTATGAAGTAGATGCATTCGTTTATCCATGGAAAGTGTCTAGGGGCTGTATTTAAAAATGCCCCTAGCTTGATGGGAATTTCACATGGCCATATGGTGAAGGGCCATGGCTTTTCAAAAAGGATTTTGGATGGACAATGCTATGTTCATGTCCATGCACTTCC